>CM035153.1:0-447500 GCA_020205615.1 Panax quinquefolius
CATACATCTATTATTGTGAAGTAGATGTACATATTAGGACTACCCATATCTTTGTTAAATGCTTCAAAGATATTCAGAGCAGACACTAAGTCACCTTTCTTCCCAAATTGAAGAATTATGCACATTAAATTACCATCGAGAATCCCCATTAAATCAACAAGTTCCTCCACTTCACCGCGTTTAACAATCCAACAACATTCTCTCTAAAACGCCTCTTTTACCGCACAACCATGCGCTTTATGCACTAGTGTAGCCCATGACACTGCAACCTGCCCATCTAATCCTACTCTAGGAGATGTGCAAGAGGTTAATGCATGTAATGATCGAAGGCCTCAAAATCATCCCTATTCAAATACCTACAACCCGGGGTGGCGACAACATCACAATTTTTCTTGGAGAAACCCACCCAACACCATGGGGCATTCAAATTCTTCACTACCATACCAGCAGCCATATCTAGCTTCTCCAACACAACAAGAAGATCCTTCTACTAAGGACATGCTCTCCCTACTTTTGACGAAATATGATCACTATGAGCAAGAGGTGGTATCGCTGAAGCAAAGTCAATTGGTGTTGGAAAAGAGTCAACAGATATTTGAGGTTCAGTTGGGACAAATAGCTGGTACTTAAACAGATTGGAGAGAGCACAAGGTCAATTTCCAAGCCAAACCGAGGCTAATCCCAAAAATAAGGAGCAGGATTATGTTACGAAGTGTCAAGTTAATTGATAACAATGTGGGAGATTCGAAAATTAATGAAAGGAGGATGAAGACACAGCAGCAGCTGGGTAGCAGCTAGAAAAAGGAGATTGGGAGCAAAGTCCTGCCATTGACCTAAGCAAAGTAACTGCACCTCACATTCCTCTCCCCTCCCCACAACATGTCAAGAAAGTTCATAAAGATAAGTGTATGGAGAACATTCTAGACCAATTCAAGAAAGTGCAAATTAACAATCCATTGCTTGAGGCAATAAAGCAAATTCCCTCCTATGCAAAATTTCTCAAGGAGCTATGTACCAACAAACGGAGGTTTGAAGAGCATGAAGATGTGATGCTATCCGAAAAAGTGAGTGCGGTTCTTCAACGAAAACTACCACCAAAACTCAAGGATACTGGAAGTTTTACGATCCCATGCATCATTGGTGAAAGAAAATTGAAAGAGCTTTACTTGACTCAGGGCAAGCGTGAACTTAATGCCATATTCAGCGTATGAACATCTTGGGTTAGGAGAGTTGAAACCCATTTCAATCTCTCTCCAATTTGCTGATCGATCTGTGAAATATCCTAGAGCATTATTGAAGAAGACGGACTTATACGTGTTGATCAATTCGTACTCCCTACTGACTTTATTATTTTGGACATGGAAGAAGCAGAGATTACAGATCGTGAGCTACCTCTCATCCTTGGCAGACCCTTCATGGCTCGACAGGTACGAATATTAATGTTAAATCTAGTTTACTAACCATGTTGGTGCAGGATAGTACTATATCTTTTCAGGTCTTTGAAGCTTTGAAGCGGCCCTCAGATCCATATGATTGTTTTCATGTTGAAGTTGTTGATCGAGTTATAGCGAAGACCTTTGTTGAATCAAGTCCCACAGATCATTTGGAAATTTGTATTTCACACCATGGGATGTACTTTGAGAGGACTGCAGTACTTGCAGCAGCAGCATCACTCAATGTCGTGGCACCTTATGGCCCTAGAAACCTTCCAAAGTTCGAAACTTTGCCATCGACGCATGCCAAACTTGCACCCTCTACTGTTCATCCTCTAAATCTCGAATTGAAGCCACTTCCTAATACTTTGAAGTATGCTTATTTAGGTGATTCCGAGACTCTCCTGTGATAATAGCTTCTGATCTCAGTTCAACAGAAGAAGAAAAATTGATTCAAGTGTTAAGGGAGCACAAGATGGCGTTGGGATGGAGTATTGCTAATATTAAAGGAATCAGTCCATCACTTTGCATGCATAGGATACACCTTGAGGAAGATTCCAAGCCTTCTAGGGTAGATCAAAGGCACCTCAATCCGCACATGAAAGAGGTAGTATGTGCAGAGGTTCTCAAATTGTTAGACGTTGGCATTATCTATCCAATTTCTGACAGCAGTGCAAGTGGTGCCGAAGAAATCAGGGATTACAGTCATAAAAAATGATGAGAACGAGCTCATACCTCAAAGGACAGTCACAGGATGGAGGGTTTGTATTGATTACAGGAAACTCAATAGTGCCACTAGAAAAGATCACTTCACATTGCCTTTCATTGATCAGATGCTAGAGCGACTTGCATGCCAGAGTCACTGCTGTTTTCTTGAAGGATATTCGGGATATAATCAGATAGCAATTGCCCCAGAAGATCAGGAAAAGATGACCTTTACATGCCCATTCAAAACTTCACCGCGTTTAACAATCCGACAACATTCTCTCTAAAACGCCTCTTTTGTAGCCCCATCAAACAGCTCCAAAAGACCAATCCCTAGTTTCTGAGCACCACTCAACGCATCTACCAGTCTCCTAATCTCCCCTTTTCCTACCATTTCAACAACTCCCATCGAAACAAGCTCGGAGCCCTCTAATGTTAGAATTTAAGATAGTGATCAAGGTTTTCGGACTCAGACCGATCATCGAGCCAGAAAAAGTATCGGTGGGTGGATGGGTTACTGGTCCAACAAGTGGTCGAACTGTTATTGACCCAATGACGTCATTAATATGTAATAAATAATAAACAAACAATTAATTAAATAAATAAATTATTATTATATATTATATATAATATTTAGTGAATATGTACAATTAATCAATTTATCTACAAAAAAAAAACCTATTTGTACAATGTTTACTTTATACAATTCAAATAAATACTAAATCTATATGAAAAAAAAATATTAAATCATGATCATAACACAAAACTCAATAGTGGTAAAATCAAACACAAATGAACATAAACATCTCTAGGATACATTTAAATTCGAAAATTCAGCCACAAGTTCAAGTGTTTGATTAAATATGAATGCAGACATATCTAAAATACCAAACAAAGTCTCAACTAAATTACTAAAATAAAATATCCATGACACTTAATTCACAAAAAACATAAATCATTCTAAGGTTGATTGGTGATGCTTCTTGCCAATTCCCATCATCATCTTCATCTATTAATTACCACTTCCACTTGCTCCTCCAACTCCACCAAGTTCTTGATTCTTCCGTGTCCTCCAAGTTCTTCAAATGTAAGCGGGTTACTCAATAAAAATTTGTGAATGACGTTAAAGTCTACATCATCATCATCAACATCTAAATTCACAATGTCTTCTTCTTCATTCACTTCTACATAAAACAAATAGACAAGAAAATTTAGTATTGTATAACATTGGCTGAAAAAATCATGCCCAAGCTGTGGGGACATGCGTTGAGATATAGTATTGTATAATGAGTTTAATATCGCATACCAAAGGCAATCTAGGCATACTTTTTCTAAGCAACACTGACTTTTTCGTTAAATTTCATATCGTATATCACATTTGTTTTAAAAGGTAGAGATTACTACACCTTAATTATGTATATCTATGTAATTTGGGGCGTGTTTTTACGGGAACACAACTAAATTTCATATGCATGTATAGATTACGCCATATATGCTTTACATAAAAGAGCTAAATCATGTTGTAGTGTTTTGATCTATTGCTTTTGCAATCATATAAAGGACCACAGGGACCGAGCCTACAGATCAGATCAAGAGATATCTGAGAATCGATGAATTGTTATTACTGCTACTAACTGGAACTAATAGAATGTCTTTTCTGTAACACTCGAGCCTACAGATCAGATCACCATATACAGATTAGAGATATTAGTGATGCGGAATTAGTTGCCCTTCACTGCCGCTAGCAGACTCAGGAAGTCTAATTAAAGATGCCATTAGCAGAAAGCAAGTATTATCCCTGCCACTTTTATACTATGTAGTAATAATGTAAACAATACTAGTTGTTGGTGATCGAGTTACCAGCATACCCAAAGTTCTACTACTATTGCTACTTGGGGCTTAATAACCATAATGCAGAACTAATTAACTTACACTTTTTGAAAAATGTGGGCTGGGAATCCCTGATACCAACAATCTGAACAATGGAGTTAATTGTAATGGGGAGCTGAACTGAATATTTGAGAAGGCACAACCAGCTCCATCATCAGTTTTTAAGTCATCACAAGGTAATACATCTGCTGCAATAAGAAGAGAAATTCCTTCAGCCAAATATTACCGCTATCTTTCAATTATGCGATGAGAATTTATATCCAACAAGCTTTCATCTTACATGTTAAAATTTCTCTACTTTGATTTGTAATTGCACAGGAGAAAATTTCCTTTTCGACATCACCATGACCATTTGAATGTCCTATATGAGTTGGTTGCAGTTCAGCTTCAGTGTCCTGCTGTATAGAACATACATCAGCTTCATTACATGCTGTTTTATCACATGATACGTGGTTTATGATTGTTGATCCAGTACTATACTCGGAGCTATCTGGAGAGTCTGCATATAAATCCGATTGCCTGCATTAACCATCAGTTAGTATATTGTGGTGAAAATATCCTGCTTAAGCCTAAATCCAAGTCTGGGCCATAGTTACTACCTCCAAGATGGTCGACTGCCTTCTTTACTACTCTTAAAGTCCTCTGCCAAGTGTTTAGAATTCTCAAGTTGATAATCCATATCAGAAATTCTTAATCTGATCACATCACCATTTTTGTTTTATTGAGAAAATCTTGGAGAGTCTGAATATTATACATGATGCAATATTAGCCAGTATGGAAACATGTGCATTTTATAGTTATTTAGAGAGCCTCTAAGTTGGTGCACAACTACATTAAGCTCATTTTTTATGGAAATTGTCAGCATCACCGCAACCATTCTTCTTGAGAGCATGACACAATTTAGTGAAAAGTTTCCTTTGAAATTCTAGTTCTCAATATCTTAATGCTTAATTTACAAAGTAAAATTTAAAAATATAACTTTTGGTTTGCTTCAATCATTGAGGTGTAAACTGTCATTGATACACCAAGAAAATGAATCATTTGATTTCTGCTATCAGCAGATTAGTGCATTATAGTTGAAACATAAAATCAAAATACCAACTTCTTACCTTTCAAGCATTTTCAAGACTCTGGTCTGTGTTCTCTGTGTTAACTTTGAGGGCAAGCGAGCTAAGCAGTTGTTCTTGTTGCATTAATGCAATAATCTTTGGGTCATCCTTCTTGAGGTACATTCCTTGAATCATGTCATTACTGGCTGCTTCTGGATCCAAGAAGGATAACTACTCAGTTATGGTTATCAACTATGCAAAATTAAAGCTTTTGAATTTTGAAGATGGATAGTATGATGACTAAAGAGTAAACAACTTAATCAATCTCTATTACAGTTTTATTGTGATATATTACCATCTTTGGCAACCCTTGTGGTGTTGTTGGCATAGTTTTGAGTTGTGTTGTAACAAGATTCATATTGCAGTTGTGTTGTGATGTAGAATTTAGTCAATGTTAGACCGTTACTACTAAATACTAATTACTACTAATTTCAAAGCTGAAATTGATGCAGACTATTACTACTAATTACATGGAGATGCTACTGCTGGAATAAATGGAATGGGTTTATAGAGGGCAGCCAATTCTATTACAACCAACATAAAGAATGGAGTACTGAAGACAAATGCACCAATAAAAAATATGCAACTAGCTACTAATTGGTGAACTGATGGAAACATGCATTATGCATATGCTACCAGACTAAACCAGAAACATTACAATGCTGCAGAACTAGGGAACTAGGACTAAATATTCCAGCTTATACAAATTTTAATCTAATATTGATAATTTAAATACTTCCCACCTTCACGAGGACGACGTCGTTGCCTTTCCAAATGAGGCGTCGCTCCTTCATCATAAACTATTTTCTCTAGCTCATCATAACTAAGAAATGGTTCTTCCTCCTCTTCAACAATCCAAAACTCTGTTTCGTCAATTGACTCATAATCAATTGGATCATAGAGCTCTGACGACATTTGACGGCATTTGCTTTAATCTAATGTCATTAATGAAAAAGAAAAGCAAAAAGTAAATAAGATTGATTTATGAGCTACAAACACATTGAGTAGAAGTAAACTAGTAAAAGGCGCAGAAATAGGGCTGTAAATAGTAACAGGAAAATCAGATATTAGTTTTCTACACCTTTTACCTTTTAAATACTTGTTTGGACTGTCATTTCTCTTCACCTCATAAATCTATCATATTAATCTAGGTGAATAGTTGTGGCTTCTTTATTTAGTTGGACCCTCCGACTGGAGACAAAGCTATGTAGATCATACTCGGACTTTTGAGAAGGAACAATCAACTCAAAGCACAACTTAGACAACAAAGAGCTAATAATAAATGTCTAACATCAATCATTATTTTTTCCATCTTGATTTGGTTTTTTGAAACCATAACCATTGGCAATGAAGTAGCTACTGTATAATCATGTAAAAATGCAATCCAAAATCTATGTAATGCATTTATATTAATGAAATATGATTTTATGTCACAATACATGAATGTTATAACTAGCACAAGAACACACTGGTTGAAAGCACAATATAACCCAACAAGCTACACATTGCATGAATGTTATAATCTAGCACAAGTATTCACTGGTTTCAGCCACAAACTAGAATTAACCCATAAGAAAAAATCAATTGGCATTAATCCATACATATAAACAAACTGGCATTAATCCATAAGTATAAAAGAACATAAACAAACTGACATTAATCCATAAATATAAACAAACTATCATTAATCCATTTGAAGTTATGGCATAGCCTAAAGACATACATAATAGCAGCTTCATACATCCTTGCTTAAGCCTATTGTTCAATATTAACAAAAAAAAACCACTTCAAGCCCCAAATTTTTTAATATTGTTCTAAAAGTGGATATGCATGTACAATTCCTTGCTTAAGCCTATTGACAAATATTAACAAAAAATCCAATTCAAGCCTCAAAAATGCCTTAACTGCAGCAAATTTAACAGACATTTTACTTTTTGTTAGACTTCTTCCTAGTTGAATCCATTGCACTATGGAGATTCTTCAACGATATAGATAAACTTCTTGCTTCCACTTGGTTGTGATCCATTGGTTGGACGTGATGTGATGTGTTGGTTGGTTGTAATGCATTGGTTGGATGTGATTCTAAACTCGTGAGTGTGATTTTTTTTTTAAAAGAAGTGAGTTTAAATACTAAACTCGTGAGTGTTTGATTTACAAAGAAAAGTGAGTTTGCCTTCTAAACTCTAATGTGTGTGTTTAAAAAAAAAGTGATTTTGATTTCTAAACTCTAATGTGTGTTTTTCAAAGAAAAGTGAGTTTGGTTTCTAAACTCTAGTGTATGTTTTCAAAAGAAAGTAATTTTGGTTTCTAAATTCTAGTGTGTTTTTCAAAAAAAGTGAGTTTGTTTTCTATACTTCAGTGCGAGTTTTCAAAAGAGTGTGATTTTAAAAGGTGAATTTTAAGTTTCATCAAAAGTCCCTCAAGTAATTATTTTTTACCCTTTGAATATGATTCATTTTAGAAAGCCTTTAGTTTTGAAAATCATTTTTTAATTACCCAAAGCAAATAAATGAGTTAGAGTCCAACTTAGGCATAGAAATAATCGCATTGGACGTATCACTAAATTACACTAATAATCCACTATTTGGGCTTTAAACTCCATCTTAAGAGTTAAAAGTCTACCCAAATAAGTTTAAGGCCCATAAATGATTTACAAGCATGATAGCCATTTACAAGCCCAATTTCACATGTCCATTATTATGGGAGGAATGTCCTAATTCCTCTAAATTTGAATTTAGAGGCCTTAAGTTTTCTATTATACTCACAATTTGCATAAATCTTACTCAAACAAAAATGATAGAATTTAATTTCAAAATCCATCATCGGAAGAGTGCCACAATTCTTCCAAATATGGATTTGGAGCCCTTGGGCCTCATCCGAGGCACACAGTTGAGGAAACGGCTCAATCAATGCATTTGCATGAATTCTAAACATATATCCATAGGGTTAAGTCAAATTTTTATGGATAGAAGACCACAAACCTTAGATTCACCTAGGACATCACAAAATTATACTACAAAATTTACCCAAGCAATTTAAGCACTAAGCATAGTAAGAAAGTTTCACATACTTCAAATTGATACCCAATTCACATATAACAATAAAAATAGGGATAATATTGTAGATAAAATAGAGATACCCAATTCTCTATATGCATGAAATGAAGGAACAAATGAATATATATGTTGAAAATTTTATCCAGGGGTGAGCGATATAGGATAGATGGCTAGGCCAAGCCGTCATTTTGTGCACGGCTTTGGGTGTGGAATTTTAGGACAAACACATGGATTGGTTGGATGTCTTTTTTCTCTCCTAAACCCCTTGATTTTCCTGGTTTTGTTGTTTAGAACCTGAAATTCTATTTTTCAATTTTATCACTTTTGGGTGATTTTTATTATTTTGAGCATGAAATAAAAATTTGATTGTCTCTCTCTCTCTCTCTCTCTCTCTCTCTATATATATATATATATATATATATATATATTTGTTCACATTATAATTTCAATTGTAGGATTTGACAAATTGACCTGAAAAAATTCAAATGAGACTATTTTATTTTTTTGGAATAGAGACTATTAACAATCTCACAAAGTATCTCTTTTTGTGGTACAGTGAGAGTCTGTGAGAACATGAACAGCCAGGGATGGTTATCAATTTATTGTTAAGCTTTTCAAAAAGAGATTTTACCAATATGACCAGTTTACTTATCTTAATAAAAAGAGTTAATGTCAAACTATTAGGGGCGCTGTCAAGGAACACTCGGAGACCAAATAATAAGCTATAAGCTTCTAGCAGACTAGCCATGCATATTTAGTATGTGATTCAATCCACCTTTAAGAAAACTCAAAACAGAAACACACTCTGCCACATTGAATACATAGATTCCTTCCAATACCCCTAGATTGAGCATAGAAGGCCTACAACATTTGATTTTAAGCTCTGCCTCAATATTTGATGAATTTTGAAATTTAAAAAAACCTAGACAGTATTTTTCAAGTTCCACGAGGGCACAGACACGAACCTGAATCTGTGTTTCCTCTCCCAACCCGCTACATCCTCAAAAGCATGTTCTGGAAGATTTTCAAAAGGCTCCTTCCAAGGATCATTTTTAGCTAAATCATATGTAGCTCCCCCCTCAGTGCTCTTTTATTGGGTCCACAAGGTCTCTTTGAGGTAAGTATACTGTATGCCGTGTTCAACTGCTCCGATAAATCAAAACCAGAAAAGTAAGAGACTCGTAGTTTTGCTGCAAATTTTCAGGACATGACAACAATGGATTTAAAAAATGAGATTAAGGCTGATACTGAAGTGAACATTTGAGGACTTACATCCATGTCACAGAACCAGAACATGTAAGCAATTGCAACAGCAGGAGCCCTACCTAATCCAGCGGTACAATGTAGGTATACTCTTCCTTTGCCCTCTGAAATGGCCCAATCTAGTGAGGAGACAGCTTTTGTTAATCCAAATCTCAAGGAATCAGGATCAAAATCTCTTGCCTGTCAACGCATACGATAAATCAGGGAATGTAAAGCAACAGTAATAACCTTAATTATTTTTTCTGATACTCAAAAAGTTGAGGTGAAGGGAAACAAAAAGGAAAGTAAATTTAGAGAAAAACAGAAGAGGGAATTGATATTTCCGCAAATGAAAATGTTAGTTCCACAAGCTTCTACTCACATGAATAGTGAGGTCCACCCTTATGCGAGAGAGGACTTTGTGGGGAACTAACATTTTCACTTGTGGAAATATTAGTTCCCCCAAAAAGAAACTTTTTTTACTGGATATAAGTTCAACCATGTATAATGATGAAAGTAAGTGTAACGAATTGTTTTCATTCTCCTTTTCTTTTCTTTCCCCCACGCAGTTCCCAAGTTCCAAATAAAGCATTAGTACGTTTTCTACCAGTAGTATCCATGAGTCCTTTATATGTTGGAAGTTTATTGAACTTCTCTACACAGATATGTTGCTATCTGCATCCAGAAAAATCCAAAACTTGGCATACAAAACATGAAAAACTAGCTATGCATACACCATGTTTTTTAGCAATTGTGAAAGGATTGTGTAGTTTTGCTTATACATTGTTATAGCAGCCTAGTTTACAAACATGAAAACCAGCTATATTGTTACAGCAGTTCGATTTACAAACCTACACTTGCATCTTAAGATAGACAAGGCATTAGACATAACAACTCCCAAGATCAGAAATCTCAGAAAATTAAATACTACTCTTATGTTTGTGAATTACTACAACGATAGTAGAAATATGTTATCATGTTCAAGTTTTGTATGTTTGAGTAATAATAACAATAGAGTAAAACAATGAAGGTTGCAAAAGATATGTGATAGTGACAATCATTTGAAGGCATAGTACACTATTTGTGGGGCAATTTAACAATAATAAGGGTGCAAGAAAGTGGTTATTTAACTACCTCCGTTCCAAAATATAAGATCCTTATTGACATTTTGAAGTCAACGAAAGACATTTTCAAACTGAAAATTGACATAGATTCCTTTCATTTAAGCCAATACAATAAATAATATTGTAAATTATCTCAAAAGTACTACTCATCCTACGATTTATTATTTTATAATTTTAATGAATCATCTCTATTTTGAGTTTAAAATATCTCAAATTGACTTTCAAAAGTCAACAATCCTATAATTTGGAACGGAGGAGTACTTATAAGTTACTTCATAACCTCCTTCCACATGAAATGGTTGATACTAAAAAAAAAAAAGATCTGCTTACAGGCCTTCTCTGATGTGACGTATTCCTGCTCTTTGACAGCTTTTTATTATAGGCGATAGGTCTATTACCCAATATTCAATGTCTTTGTCCTGCTGCAAGTTAAGAATGTAGGCCACATTCTCTTCCTCTTTTAATGATCTATGTCTTCACCTTTTTTCGAGGCTGAGAGCCCACAATCATTTCTTCCGTTATCAATGAATAGTTCATGCCTGAATCAAGGATTATACTGTTTAGAATTTAGATCATATAAAGAGGTAAAAATCTTCACTACAAGGTTTTGCGAATGTGGTACACAAAAAATGAGTTCTACATAGAATGAACCAAATAAGAAAAGTGGTGGATCCATATAATACTTTCGACTAGTCAAATGATATAGGACAACACACAAAATAACTAGGGTTTAGGTTCCGCACCTAAACAATAGGATCCCTTGATTCCAACCAAGATTACATGGATGCCAATCTCCCTAGACGTACGATGGTTTGGGGTCACTCATTTGAGATTACTCGTGCACGAGAGAGAGAAGATTGATCGTAATCAAAATCTAAATTTTATAAAATCTCAAAATCAATAATACGTCCCGTAGAACAATTAAGCTTGGCCTCATATTCTTGCTGCATTGTAGCATACAAGGTTGTCTGTCTATTGACCACCAATTTTTGAGTTGGGATATGACAGTATGAACAGAATTTTTGATACTTTGGTTTATATTACTATGATAATGTACATGAAGGAAAGATCAAACTTATAGTATAAAAAAAGATGAAGGCGTAGTACACTATTTCAGGGGCATAGGCACGTGGACACTTAATAGACACAGTGACGATAGTGTTGGGGCACGCAGACACTAGCACACCCCAGTCTTGCCGCTTCGACCTACTAGTGCATATGATCCTCATCGCCGGGACCACTAGCACCCATATACACACACGCCTTGAAATCGCGCCCCTATTCACGCTCTCGCCCTCACACATGCGCGACACTCAACATCTCTATCCACACTTGAGCCCAGTACCATTTAACTCTCATATTCATGCGTGCATGCTCCACGCCCTATTAATTGCACCAATTTTGCTTATAATGACTTTTGTCATAGCATTTGCGCGCCTACGCACGCATGTCCTCGAACGCCTAACAACCGCGATAGGGATTGGGTGCCACGGTATGCATTTCCACACAGACATTTAGCTTTATAACCTAATCGTCCTTTGCCTCGTTGCCCGAAGCACCAACACTATTGCTCACCCGTGCTAGTGTGCCTGCCCAGCGCCTTTTTTTCAACTGCTGCGTTCCCAACGCTTTTTTCCATGCGCCACACATTACTTTCTTTCAATTCATGGTTTGATGCCACGTTGCCAACCAATGCCCAAAGTCCAATGCCCATGGGCCTTAGCGCTACTTGATGTAGGACAAAGTGGGAAGAAGAAATAAGAGTACCTATCTCTCAGAGAGAATTGATATGGTTTGATGCTCAAAGTTGCTTTATCTTGGCCCAAAGAAAGTCTAGATCGTTAAACATGGAAGACATTGTATATAAGTATAGGGGCTGAATTGAAAATTTCAAAAACTTAAGGGGCTAAATTGAAATTTTAGAAACCTTGGGTGTCGAAATGTCATTTAGCAGAAGAATCAATGATGAACATTGCACAAGGTACTGTAGGAGCAGAAAAAGAGAAGCAGAAGACCGAAAACTCTTATAACAGGGCAACATCTCCTTATAACAGGGCAGCCATTCAATCTTCATATGCAGAGAAAGACAATCAAGCATATGCAGACAAAGACGATCAAAAATATATTATCAATTTAATAAAGAAAGTGGAACCTTTATATTATCAAAACAAGTACTCCATATTCAAATTTACAATCATAGACCATTCATGACTTCTAATCACTATACCAAATGTGAAATGTATGTAGACCCTAAACCTTCCCTCTACATTTTAGACCCCAAAAAACTTTAACAAATTTAACTAAAGTTGTATATGCAAGAAATTCGACCAAGAAAAAATATGTTGTTGTAATTTCCACAAACACCTAGATTGCAATTTAATTTCCAATATTAATAGAGCATATATAAAATACCAAAATGACATGAAGTAAAATGTAGTAAAACTCATACCCCTCTAATTTGTTCTTGATATATTAGTTCGCTAATTACGGTATTTTTATATACATTAGATTCATAATACATAGCCTTAAAACCAACAATCACCAGAAATTTTAGGAGCCGAACAAAGACTGGATGTAAAAAAGGAACCATCGCCGAGAAATTTTAGGGTTTTGTTAGGAAAAAGTAACACTGTTCAAATCATTACCGAAATTGCAAATTGATAAATCCATGATTAAAATTGTGCGGTAAGAGAGTGTGAAATTGAATCGCTTAGATCTTGTGAAGGATTACGTAGAGGAGTCAAGGTCGAGGAATGCCCAATTCAAAGAGAATTTAAGCTGCAGGCATAGTCCAACGCAGAAATTGAGTTTCAATCCTAAACAAAAACACTAGCATCGAATATGAAAATATGCATTCAGTAAAAACCCAATAAAGTTGAATGTCTTGTCTTAAACTAAATTTCCCAACTTCATGTCAGGTCAAAATAACCTTCAAAACAAAAGATAACAAAACAATGCCTTCAAATCATTCAACCCCAAAATTTACTTTTTCACACATACATGCACTGCATATCTGCATTCTTAAGGCTAAGATATAACAATAAACAACAATGAGCAAGTGTACCTACCTTCAAAATATGCTCAACTCAACTTTTTAGAAACCCACCAAATCTGTTACAAACACCATTTTATTGGGTCTACTTGTTTCTCTGATATTCCAAGTTTAAGAAAGTTCAAAAGATTTAAGCCCAAAAAACAAAACCCTAGTTGTTCTACTTTACTCCATACCCACTTCATAGATCTCCGTTTTCACCAAACAATTCAATTTTTTTAAAACAAACAAAATAAAATTTCTGCTAAATATAACTCCAAATGGGTCTCCTCAATGTTCTGTTGTTCCCTTTAAACTCGCCACTAGATCATTCACTGCATTTCTTTGTTTCTTTTTGAATTTTTTTTGTATATCTGTATATAAAAAATGGGAAGGGATAAAGACACAATGGTAGAGACTTGGAAACTGTCAGAGACAATCACTGCTCCATGGACTGCAAAATACTGGGGTAAGTTTTTGTGGGTCAAAAGCATCATCCTTCCCAAAATCAAATTCATGCTCCAGGTCATCAAAATCGTCATCTTCTTCATCATCACCCTCAACCCTTGGACTACCTACAAGTAATGTCAAACCTCAACAAAAATTCCTAGATGGAGGCTGGGATGTACATGAAAAATTTTACCTTTAATGCGCTTGTATCTAGTTTTGCACTGAGGGCAAACCTGACCACCCTCTCATCTTTCATACTCATAGCAAGTCCTACAAACAGGGAAACACATTCATTACAGGTAACAAAGAGCTCCATATCTACAATTATCTCAACCATATCCCCACAAATTTGACATATTTGTCCACTCAATTCTTTTGCGGCTTGTATCTGAAACAAAATGTAGTTCCGTCAACATTCAAACATAAAAGGTAGGAACTTAATAATAACAAACCAATTGCAAAACAACAAGATTATGAATGTCTGCTAGAACATGTGTAGGATATTGCCAAGTTTACAAGCACCCGTGTCCAAATTGGAAAACATTATGTCTTCATTTTAAAAGTCAAATGATACAATACAAGCAACAGCTACTAAAATCAAAACTTTGAAATTAAATCCATAATTTCAAATTACAAATAATTTTTTTCTATTTGCTTGATCTCCTCCTGAAAATAAACCACATTTAGTAGACTTGTCAAACTAATTTTTTAGAGCTTGGCATATTCGATTTGCTCCACACCAAAATTTTTTTTACCAGACCAGAGTTGCAGCAGAGACACAAGGTGGCACTGTATTAGGACTGAAGTGGGCCTCCACTACACTACTAAAAATATCATCCACCCCGGCTTAAATCTGCCACCAAACAGATATGATAGGGGGAAAACGCGGATCCGACTGTCTCAGTCGGTTTGTTAAAAAGTAAAGAGAAATCAGAGGAGGATGACATATGCATGTGATGGTTGAGAACAAAAAGAGAGAAGCGTTTAAAAGACTTGGGGAAAAATAGAGTACACGAGCGAGGGAACGGACAGATATGGAACTGCAGCGATGCCGCCGGAGCAGAGCCGACGAACAACATCAAAAATTCCTCCTACTTGGACTCCCGAGAAATCCGACGATGGAACAAATCAGCACAAG
Source organism: Panax quinquefolius (assembly GCA_020205615.1). Lineage (NCBI taxonomy): Eukaryota > Viridiplantae > Streptophyta > Magnoliopsida > Apiales > Araliaceae > Panax > Panax quinquefolius. The sequence continues at coordinate 15,179 of CM035153.1, forward strand.
AGAGCCCAAACCAGCAACCATGGCCAAAACAATTCTTCAAGCTACGTATGTGAAGAGTAATGGGCTGAAGACCCAGTAGAGATACTCCGGAAATCAAGACGGAAAGTCCATGGATACCAACAAGAAACCCAATGCACAATGAATAACCATAACAACATTCAAATATGCAACCACAAGGTCGGGGTTGAAAGCAACAGTGCAGGATAACCCAGACCACAGAATGGAGTCGCATCATCCATTTAAAGACATTCATATGCAATTAGCAACAACAATAGGAGTAATACTAGCCAAGGAAACCAAGGAATTTAGAAATTATAGAAATAATGTTTGGCAAGAGCATCTAAGCCTGGCCTTGATAAAGCCATCAATCACAAAGCTTCAAGGTGGCTTAGGGTCAGCCAGCCTAGATTGTTGCCTACCCGTCGGAGGAATTCCAAGAAATTTGATCGCACGTAAAAAGCAGGCAAAAAGGCCGAATCTCATTCATCCAGTTGCCAAGAGTGGATTCTGGAGCAACACTCACATGAGGACCAGTTATTCCACTAAATTCGTGCAAATAACCAAGCAAGGAGATGGTTTGTAATGTTTTACCAAGCCCGTGGACGACAACAATAATATTAACCGGTAAACAATTAGATTAACTGGTTAAAGTAGATATGCTTGTAGTTACATGCAAAGGTAACTGACCTATTGGTAGGACAAGGATATTAGAGAAGCCCAATTTTCAGAACATACCATTTCATATAGAAGGGTTCCATTTATACCATTCTCATATATAATCGTATAAGCCAATTTAACCCAGCAAGTTGGTAATCCCTCATCTTCCCCTGAATACCTGCAGAGGACAAGTTGAGAAAAAAGCTAAAACTTTTCTCCTTGAAATTGAAAATCACCTTAGCCTGCAGGAAACTAGCCTAGACAAAACTCATTTACATATAAGAAAACCCTCATCAACCATCTACCAGTGTTGCACATGAAGATGATGGATTTATATTTTGAAAAGAAACACCTACAATAAGATCGCCGAACACCCCAAACATATGAAAAATTGGATCAGATATCAACAGTGGCTAAATAATAGGTGAAAGAATTGAACTTTAACTGGGATAATTCAAAAATCAACTCTCACTGCAAAATTCAAACAACCACAAACACTCTCAGTTTCATCTACAACTGAAACTCACAAAGTACAGGCATGAAATGACCACAATTTCAAACCTGATTTTGACTCCAGTTTTCTCAACAATTTCAATAGCAGTTTCAATTATAGTGACAAAGAGTTTGATATTTCCAAAAAGAAAGAAATAAAATTGACACCCAACATTTGTGGAACAAATTCTGTGCATGGACTAACGAGGGAGTACCTCTTCAAAGCCATTGCACCAAAAAGCTGAAAACTTCTTGATCATGTACAGCTAGCATTTTACTTCTACCGAAAATAAATAAATGAAAACCTCTATTAACCATATTTCCAGCAACACTTTCGTAGGAGAGTAGCAAAATATAGAATTTTAACCCAAAAAAATGAAATGAAATATAAAAGTAGGAGTTATTTGAGGTTGATGATGAATCAAAATTAAAGAGTGAGTTTTTCCAAGGATCAGAATATAATAAGATATCATACCCAAAATAGAGAGAAACTCAATTATAAACTAAACAACATAACATAGAATGAAGAAAACTATAGCTTCTTTACATAAATTTTAAAACAGGGTTGAATCTTAGAGTCCATCGATTGCTTCTACATTACATCTCCGACTGAATTTCACTAATCCATAGGTTACAGTTATCGGATTGCCAAAGGAAGAAGAAGAAACCTGGGAAACGAAACGAAACCGAGCAGAAATAGTCATATACAGCAGAGAAACCAATAAACCTGATGAAACCCGAACCCGCTTCACAACCCGACCCAGATCCGGAACTGTACGAACCGTAAAATCACCAAACGCGTACTGCACGAACTGTAATTCAGGTCAGCACCGCAGAAGAAGGGGAACCGTACGCAAAGAAAAAAGAAGCGCGTACGGGCGCGTCGCAACTCCGATTGGGATGCGCCGCCTCCGACCAACTTTCCGGCGAGCTTACACTGCCAACTGGGTGCGCTTATCTTGGAAAAATCGAATAATAGATCTGTAATGGAAGCATAGAGTTTTTATGGGTTACTTAGAAGTGAGCAAGCTGATTAAACTTAACACCACAGGCTTACCAAAATGACTAGCCAGGTATGCGAAGCCATCATCGTGCCAAATAGCAAGAGGACGTTACAAAATCTGATCCAGATTGGGATAGAAGAAGGTTCAGCCTTGATCAAGTCCAAACCCTGCTGCCATCGAGTGCCCCAAATGGTCTTGGTCCAGTAAGTTGCACAGTGGATAGATTTCTTACCACCAACAAACACTGAGGGAAATTTGAGAGGACGGATCTTATGATGGAATAAGGAGAAGCCCCTTGAAGAGGAATCAGGATCATCACTCACGTGACCACTTGAAGAGCAGGAGGCAGCCTCACAGACGAGGAGATAATAAGTCACCAAAGTGAACAGAGGACTCTGCCACAGAGTATTTTCTGAAAATAGCCTAAAAAAAACTCAAATGGCTTCGGCTAACATTTGCTCTGACACATTAGCTTTTATAAAAAATAAATAAATAAATTGTTCCAAGAAATGGCGTTCAATTTTTTTATTTTCAAGTTTGCTCAATAAATAAATTATCAAATTTCTTTCTTTTTTTTAAAAAAAATAAATTTGTTTTTTTTAATTCAGATAATTTTTTTGTTTAAAAAAAATATGATTAACAAGAATAAAAAAAAACTGATTAAGAACAGTAATGATCATGACAGCATTCCAACGCCAGTCCAAGTGGTTTTGAATTTGAATTATTATTTTTAACACGAGTTCATCTGACATTTAGCCTATTTTTAGAAAAAAAAGTGAACAAAATGGATGTAAATGAGAAAGTTGAACTTGTTTGAGGCTATTTTCAGAAAATACTCCAGTCACATAGCCCTCGTCTAAGGAAAACTCTTGGAGTTTGAAATATAGTCTCGTCCTACATAGCCCTTATCGTTAAAGGTGTAAACGAGTCGAATATCAACGAACATCTTAATACTCAGATTCAGCTCGACTCGAAAAAATTCAGCTCGGATTCGATAAGGAATTTCTAATTTTGCGCCAGATTTGACTCGGATCATTATTCGAACCAACTCGGCTCGTAAGTGTTCGACTCGTTTACAAAACGAGTTACTCACGAGCCTTCAAATCGAGTTTCGAATATGAACCATTTCACTTAATACTAAACCACTACATGGTAAATTTATTATTAAACTAATGTTTATATATAAAAGTTTTTTATTTTTATTTATGTAAAAAAATTACAAAAAATGTAACACAAATTGGTAACCAATTCATTGATTTATTTAAGTACAAGCTTACACAATTTAATACTACACTTTATAAATTATAAAGATCGATACAAATATCACATATTTAGCTTGTTAATATAAATTAGACCAGTATTCGAATATGATTAATGATATCAAGCATGTATTAATTCGAGAAAAAAATGAAATACTCGACCCTTAATCTAAGCGAACACAGGAATACTCGAATTCGACTTGTGTAACATTAAACAGAAAATGAGTATGGATCATATTCGACTCGAATCAACTTCGAATTTGAGCCTTGGATTATATTTTCGAACCGATCTCGAGTCGAGTATCGAGCTACTCTGTAAGACCCCAACCCTTATGAAATAAATGTTTATTTTTTTTATGATTATTTTTCAAAAGTAAAGTGTTTAATTGATAAAATATTATAGTTATGAGTAATATTTGCAAATTATATGAAGTGAACAGTCTGTTATGAATATTCATTTTGTTAAGGAATATTCGTGCGCCGCCGCAGTCGAAATAATCAATCATTGGTGGGCCCACAGCGAAATAAATGTTAGATAGGAAAGCGATGAAATAACTTTTTTAAAATTAATAAGCAAAACTTTTACCGTTAATTGTTAAAATATCCGGTGATAAAAGTACAGTAGCACGTGGTACTCCACAGTAAGACCCCATATGTATGGGTAATATTTGCAAATTATATGTAGTGGCAGTACATGAAGGAAAGTTTGAAAGTAAGTGAGAGAAAAGGGAGGGATGGACACAGATAGGTTATAGATTATGGGTTGATTTTATCTTTACATTGCACTACTTATTTTTAAAACGGGTCAAATATGGCCAAATATAAGTATACTCATATTTTAAATTTAAAGTTATTATGATACAATTAAATTAATTATTTATGATATTTAGTTTGTATATTTTTTTATTTTCTATCTCTAATATTTTATATATTTTCTTCTCTTTAAAAATTTTACACACCTTTTCTAAAAATTTTGTACACTTTTTTTTTTAAAATTCTTCTATCAATTTTTTTATATATGCTTCTCTCTCTCTTTCAAAATTTTATACTCTTAAATTTTTAAATAATTTCTCTCCACTCTCATTTTTTTTATGTTTTCTCTAAATTTCTTAAAATTTAAAATATTTGTTGCCTAGTATATGCATGTGACATTAATTCACATATTATTTAAATATCTTTGGTCTAGAGTACCATTATATTCTCCCCCAGTGAAATATGCTAACTAAATTCCTCCCTATGAAAGGATGAAAAGCCCAAGTAATTCATATGCTCCTCCGGATGCATTCTAAATATAAAAAGTCTTTCACAACTAATCTTCTACATTTTTAATCTATATTCTATTTTAGTACATAAAAGTTACAACGAGGAACAAAAATATAATAAAATAATTAATATTGTAAATTAAGTATTATTAGTTTAAAAAATTATTATTTCATAATGTTTAGTGAACTTGTTAATTTTTAGTATTAAAGTGTTTCAATTTAACTATTAAAATTTAGTAATAATCTTATAATTTAGAATGAAAAAAAAATTACAAATGCATGACATGGTTGCTAAAGGCAAAAATTGTTCAACGATAATTTTGAAAAAGATAAGAGGTATAGTAATTAGGAACACGTTTTGTTTTTATTTTACTTAAAAAAAAAAAATAAGAGAAGGAAAATGAAAACAGTTAAAAGCTTAAACTTGGTGTTTAAAGAATTCTACATGACCTAAATTTTTTAATATTAATTAACTAAATATCACCTATTTGAAATAAAATTTGTGATAAAAGTTTAATCATTAATATATTTTGTAATATATATTACACTTTTTAATATTAATTATTATTTTCTCATAATATTTTTTATATTTTTTTAATATATAGTTATTTACAACTATTATTATTATGGAATGAAAAGACTACTACCCATCTCCACGAATCACACCAATAGCATTCAATCCTACATCAAGCAGATCATATCAATATCCATACTTTAAAAATGAAATGTTGAGTTGTACAAATCGGTCATCGTTCCCTTTTAACAGCAATTAAGGAAATTAGAGAGCATAGCCAAATAAACAATTATGATATAAAATTAAAAATTACTTTAGTGAATAGAAAAGGCTACAATTACAAGACTATATACGTGACAGTCCGGATTAACTATCTCAAATAGTGTCTAATTAGTTTTTTAACAAAGAGAGACCTCATGTGCCATGAAAAAAGAAAAAGAAACTCCAATTAAGCTATAGCTAAAATATCCCAAATTTAATTCTTTTATCCCGTTACAAGTAAATCCGAAATTTAATCATTCTGTATATATTTTATTTAAAATTCTAATAAAAAAAACACTGACGCATGCTTTCAGAAAGCCACTAAAGTATAGACATCTTCAAGGAATTCAAGCAACTGATCTTTTTAAATTGAAAAGCTACAATGCATCACAACCAACACAATCATGGCTGTATTCAAAATTGATCATTCAGTTCAAAACAAAACGCCGAAAGTCCCAACCATGTACCACAAATTTTCAACCAAACTAATCTTTTCACTACTTTGATGCCCTATAAACCAAAGCAAAACTTCCTAGATTTGTTCAACATGTCATAGTCTGCAAGAGAAGTTCATGCTTGATCTTCTAAGCCAGTAAAAGAAAAGAACTGGTCCTTGAAGTCTTGTGGGCTGAAGATAATGCGTAGAGGTTTGAAAAATGCTGATCATCACGCTTTTCTCACATTATGCTGCCCAGCTTGTCAAACCTTTGTGCAATTTTATGATGGTTTTGACCTTCGAAGACCTCAACTAGTGAATGTATTGCTTTACACATTACCTCTTTCTTTTGGTTCCTGGAATTATGTTCTGCCTCTGGTCTACTACTTGCCTCCTCAAGAGATAAGCATAGCACCTTAAGCCACTCCTCAAGAAATGAAGATTTCTATATATAAATTAAAACAATAATAAGTATACAAACAAAGACAATGTTCTAAAATGTAAATTCAGAAAACTGGGATGTGCTAAATTACTGAGTTCAAAACCAAATATATATGTTTTTCAGTTTTTGGTCATACGTGCAGGTAGAGATAAAAAATTAGGAGTGTTAACCATTTGAATGAAGCCTTACAGAAGCAAAAGTAGTACCATTAGCATCAAACTGTAATTTGTCTAACACAAATTATAAGCAAATGTCCATAAAAGATAATTTAGCTAGATTCTTCAAGATATCCAAAACTATCAAGTGCTTACTTTGACGAGAAAATCATGTATAGGTTGATGATCAGTACTTGAAGTGAGGCTAAGTAAATGCAACATGGTTGAGGTTAGCGGTAACAAACAAATATAAAATTCAAAAGTAAATCAGAATAATAAAGAATGAAAGCAAGCAAAATTTGTGTTTTTCTTTGCTTCTTTTCTTACTTCAATAAAAAAAAAATTGACAAAAGTAATGAAAAGAAAACAAGACTAAGTTCATCAGAAAATGATTTCTAAATTTCATGTAAATAAAAACTGTTTTATTTTATTTTTATATTTCCTGGAATTTCATGGCAAAGTTCAATAAGTCAGAATCTCACAACTTATGGTTTAAACTTGAAACCTTATCAAATCACAGTCCAAATACATGCTAAATTTACAAGTGAAATTACAAACTCATCCTTCCATCAATGTCTTGTTGTGGTTTTGGGTTGACCAAATACAAGATAAAGGAATTTCAAAAATGAAATCTACTTTAAAGTACTTGGTTCACAAATGCTTGTCACCTCAAAAATCTCTATCATCCCAACACTCTGACATCTTTCCTTTTAGTTTCAAAGACCCCACACGACTTTCAAGCGAGTAATTTATGAATTGAACTTTATGACGACAAAGTACGTCCGTCACAAATGACAAGGATGTAATTAGAGGGACTGGTGCAACATATGAATTGTCAAACTGTACAAGTTGAAGTGCATTACATGCATTTGCGTATAACATGGTTTAGAGCCATCGAGTAGATATAATTATAATTAGAAACTTGCAATAATAAATGACAAAACAACTTGATATGCAAATGAATGAAGGGTATTGTGACGCCCCCAAAATTAGGTATACATCACCCATCTTGGGTAGTCAGATACATGCATGTAATTTAAATACAACTTACTAATATAAGCGCCGTGTACAATACGACATAAAGCGTGAGTTTGAATACAAATATTATCTACTAGATATTATACAAACTCAAAAGGAGTCCTCATTATAATTATTATCACACTATTTCACGAATAATAGTGAGGACTACTAATGCTATCCTCTCGCCCATTACTCCGCTCCCCGACTCTCGTCCCGGCTATGTTCTCATTTCGAAGAGAACGGTGAAAGAAAGGGTGAGCTCAACTATCCCGAAGAAGAAATATTATGACTAAGATAATGCGAGAATAAATTATCATTAGCCTTCAACAAAGTGTTAAAGCGATAAAATATAATAAACATCAAGTTTAAGCTGCGGTAATGAACAAGCAATCCATTAAAAGAGTCAAGTAGAAAATAAAATCTACTATCTTTTATGATTTAAAGGTTTTTCATCATTGTTATAAATTGAGACTCAAACTTTAATAAATAATCCACATCATCGAATCACCCCGCACTACTGCCAAGGATATTCTTTAGTATCACGACCACAATTATTCATGCACTACGGGCCGAGAATAGTTGTGTATTCATTAATGGTCATGATCATGCCAACAATCTGTCCATCAATGCACTACTACCCATCGAGGATTTTTACCACATCATTTGTAACATTACTATCATGATTACACGAATAGTCTCTGGTCATAATCATACCAAGTCCATCTATGCACTACTGTGCCACGAGATGACTTTAAAAAAAAAAATATAAACATGAGGATGATGACAATGATATAAGAATTCAATAAAACAAGTTCAAGAATTATTTTATCCAGAATTATTAACGTCCAAATTGTCAACATGAATCTTTGTTTTGTAGAGTAAAATTCAAGAATGATCGGAAGAATATTTCCATGAAAAGATATCTTTGGATGAAACGCAAATATCAAGGATATTCTACTAATTTCATGGAGTATAGAAGTCAAAGTTTTAACCAATTTGGGTATAATAAAGAATGGAATAACAAAAGAAATCACCATGCATGCGGTGATTGCCATAGATAAAAGTTATTCCAATGTAATAATAATAACGGAACGGAACGGTCGGTGAAATTCACGCAAGCGGGATGTTCCAACAGAATAATAAAGATGGAACCGGATCCGGTGTAAAACACACGAGATAGGATATTCCAACGAGAATGATAAAGAGCGGAACCAGTCGGTGTAAAACACATGACAGGATGTTCCAACAGAATAATAAAAAGCGGAACCGGTCGGTGTAAAACACGATGAGGATGTTCCAATGAGAATAATAAAGACAGAATAATAGAAGAATGTCACCAAGTATAGGGTAGTCGCGTATACAAAAGTTATTCCAACAAATAATAAGGAATGGAATAATCAAGTTCTCTTCATGAATACAAAAGAATAATATCCCTTATGAGTACAACAAATAATATTCCTACCTTAGAAGAACCTGAATATTGGCAAAGTGAAGTAGCGAGAATACTTTTCTTCTTTTCTCTCTATAGTTTCTCTCTACAGAGTTTCAAAGTGAATTCGTAAGAAAATAATGAAGGAATGAGCTTCTATTTATAGGAAAATAGAATGCATAGTAATTAATCCATGAACGGTCCAGATTAATTTACTTTAATCTGACGATCCATATTTAAAGCAAAATCTTTTAAATAAAATATAATATATTCTATTTATATAAAAACATTTTACTATGCAAACACTTTAACACTATGCAACACTATGCAAAACACTATGCAAACACTATGCATAATAAAATATAATATATTTTATTTATAGAATAACTTTAATAAAGTATTACATTTTATATAAAAAGATGTTTACATTTTATTACGTTAATAATACTGAATAAAACAAACGTCATTATCGCTATAATAATTCATATTATTAATCGACAATAATGGAATCAAACCGAGTGACTTCTCACATAAGCATCGATAATCAATACCAGTGTGCTACTATGCAACCACACGTACATCTTGTACTTTTACTACCGAAGTAGTTCAACAAGATCAACGGTAAAACTTCCGCCGTTATTTCAATAAAATATTTTTATCGTTTTCTCAATCAAACAATAATTACATTGTGGGGTCCACCAATGATTGAGTAGTTATCTGCGAATATTCCTCGCTAAACCGAATATTCCCGACCAATCGAATAATATAACCACTTGCATACTTTGCAAAATTTATAAATATTACCCACAACTATAACATTATATCAAATTTATTCCATAATATTCAAAAATAATATTTATAGAAAATTCATCTTTATTTATAAAAGTTGGGGTCTTACAGGTATAGCGAAGAAATAACGATATTATAACACCTAAAGTTGTAGCCCAACATATGAAGTATATAGCTTTTTGTTAGGGAGTCGGGAAACTACTGAAGGACTGAATAATTTTGTTAAACCCAACTTGATCCAAAGCTTCAACCAATAGATTTTAAGCCCCGCCTTATATATTAAGTGTTCAACTTCACACTCGAAGACATATGACAGATGTGAAGTTAACAAATATCCACCTTCACAAATCTCCACCATCACATATTAAGTTTAACATTGTTGAACTCCTTAAATGTGAACATATACTCCCAATAAAGGCTTCAGACGTTACTTTTGCAATGGTGAAAACTCTCAAAACTCAAAATATTTGAGGCATAATTATTACTTGAAATAGTTTTGAGTAATAAGATCATGGATTCATGGATTGGTCCTTCAGTGGTTCCCCTAAACACCCTAACAAATTGGTATCAGATCCACCATTAATGATCACGACACACTCTGAAGTAACTGGTAAAATAATGTGCATGCCTTAACATGCCGAGTGTTATGAGTTTTCAAGTAACTGCTCGAGTGATAATCAAGCTTCAAATTGTCAAATGTTGCAAGTATATCTTCACAGTCAAGGGGGTGCAATTTGCCCATGTAGGGTCTCACATGTTAAGTGTCAGATTTGCCAAGGTAACATCTGAATTTGCATAGACTGACAGAGGTGTTTGACATATACAAAGTTGAACACAAGATCTATCATCTTAACCTTTGGGTTAGGTTAGGTCCAACAGGTGTATTGGGCTTTTGTTAGTGGACTCCCAAACTCCCCAACACTTCTCCATTTGGTGCATAGATTGGCTGAGAAATCTTGTAAGACTTAATCCCGTACTCACAGGCTTGGAAACTAGACTCTTTTTCCAGAATAAAACCCAATATCAATGTCTGACATTAAGAAAGAACTGAAACAAAAAGCACTTAAAAGCTTATAAGAGATGATATCCTATTACAAGAATAATTGAACATGTATAGTTGGTGAGCTAGAATCTGCCTAAAACTTTAAGAATCAAAAGCAAAACGAATGCAGTCAGTCTGTTGTGTCGTACTGTTTCCCCACAATCCACATGGAATTTGGGCGTAGAATTTTTCAAATAAATTTGGATCGAGGAACTTGACCTGCTTCTCAAGAGGAATCAGATTCGAAACTAGGCGGTGTGGAAACACAGTGCGAATTCAGATTCTCAAGTATCTGCTCCACACTTTGAACAACATCCGAGAATGATCTCCCATAATCTGCATTTATTAAGATGAGAACAACATATCAACACAACACTCCAAGCTATGGATTTAGTCAAAAAAAAATATAAGCAAAAGCCATATTATAGAACCAGCTAGGAAACATGGATACGAACACGGATTTAACAAGATGCGCGACATGGGACAAAACATTTTCTCAAAAAATAGGATATGATACGTTGGGGGATACTTTAAACTTTTTATATTTTTTAAATAAATATGTATGTATAAATAAATTGACGCGTTAATTAAACATGATAAAAATCAAGGAAAATAATGATTAACCCATATACCATAACCATCTCCAAGATTAATAACAAGTAAGATTATAACATATAACTCAAGAAAACTATGTATACTTAAGGCACATATATGTTCATAGCAATAGAAGTTGGATTATATTTGATCCTTCTAATTATACAACTGAATACTAAAGGTAGAGCAAACTAAAATAAAAAAACACTAAGGAATAGTAAATATGGCATATAGAAATTTGAAAATCAATAAATTATCAACAAACTAACATCAGACTTCACCATATAAACAAGATGAAAATTTATACATTTTATAGATATACATATATGTACCTAATCATAGCTTCATAAGCAACTCTTCAACTTCAAAGTTTATGTTAAACTAAAACACTAACAACTATCGTAACGTATGAGGAAGTATTACTAGAGTGGAGATAGTGGTGTGTCAGCATCCGACACATCTGATACGGATACGTCAACATCCAATAAGTGTCTCTGCTTCAGAGGAACCATGTATAATTGCAGTAAAGACTTGAGATAACATATGCATCAATGGACTCGAAAGAAATTTGTTCAATAGGGTCGTCTATAAATAAAACAAGCAATTCAAATATAAACTAAAAAGGCACCCATTTTGAGTGTACCGACATATAATCTTTATTTCATTTTATCCATCTAGTCGGATACAAACTTCATTTACATAATTGATTTGAAAAAGATTTTAAAAGACGGTGGCAATGCTAACACAACAACTAAGAATAGGGGTGAAATTATGTGTTCAATTCTCATTGTTAACAATTATGAAACAAAGATTTGATACTCAAATTTTCAGAGAATAGAATCTTAAGAAACAATTTAATATTATTTTATTTAAATAAACCAAATTCACCCCAATCCTTCTCTAATGATTAGTGTCAATGGTCTCTGAATTTGTTAGAGTTTCTTTAGTAGATCATTCTTCTCTTTTCATTGGGGAGAACTATCAGTTTGCTTTGGCAACTTATATTTTGAAGAAAATGGCTCCAGCAATTAGGCTTTTGTTTAGTTGCTGGTTCACGACTCGATATTTATAATTTGCTTCAGCACCGCGGATCTCATAAAGTCTTATCTCCAAATGTTTGTGTATTGGGCATGTGCGCTAGTGAGACTAATTCTTATCGTTATGACGTGTATGCTTTGGATGGTCTTCCCTATAGGGGCATTGGGAGAGGTTTGGGTTTCTCTATATTGGAGGAGTTCCTTATCAAGTGATTTTGGTGGGAAAAGGATTGTAACCATCTTTGGCAAATGTGGATGATTTGCTAATGTCAAGATTTGCATAGGACACACTTTAAAATTTAATATTATAAAACTCGTAAAAAAAATTGTGCCTATGTCTTATACAGACCTAAATATTTGAAAGAGAAGAAGTGAACAAAAAAATGTAGGACTCTTTGCCAGACATGGGAGTAATAAACAAGCTAATCATAATAAGGGTAATGATAATATTGGAGCGAGCATTTGGTGTATTCTATATAAGTACCAAATAAAACAAGTAAAACAGAAAACGGAAACTTAAGAGGAATGAGTGTAAATATTCGCAATGACTGCGTTCATAAGGAGTATATTCTCTTCGACGAAGGCCATACAATAGTTGCATGAAAACTAGGAACACATATGAAACAATTGAGTTAGCAATTTGCGGTAAGACAGAATGTTCATTTACTGGGGAAATCAAAACCGAATCGCACTTCAATGGAAGATAAATGTGGGACCAAAAAAAAAAAAGAAAAAGGATAAAGAAATACTACCAATTATTGATGCTGGGACAGCCAAAGCAGCAGCAGCATGTATCTTGATCTTAAAGTTTGATGAATCACGAAGCAATAGTAAAAGAATACTAAAAACAGAGGGAGCCCTGCAAAAAGTTTTACAAACATTATCTGAAAAAGGGATACAGTATCGCTTGAAAGAGATTCACATAAAAGCTTGTCATTCTGCTTACAATATAGAAGGGGCATGCATAACATGTAAAAATATATATAAATACAAGAACGTTAAAAATGTAATCACCACATTAATTGTAGCCAGATTGCAACTAAGAAACCAATAGTGTGCCTCAAGAAGATAAAATGGGAAGTACTCATCATAGCATGTAACTAACCTATTAGATCGGAATTGGTAAAAGCAATAACATCAAAAGAGAGAAGTACATGCAGGATTATTTCGGGGTTGATGATTGAAGTTTAAATTGATTATCGACAATTAGATACTAAAACTAGAATGGTGAATTTAGAGTGAGAAAAGATAAAGTTCTTCAAGATTTATATAAACGTATGCGGGAGCTTAAAAATGACATAAAACCCATGATTGTTGTTGCACTATGGGATGAATTAATCTTTATATGTCCTTTCTACATTTGTGAAACGCAAAGAGGAAAAAGGAAGCACCTCCATATGGTGTTCATCTATCTAGAAAAAGCATATGATATGGTTCTGAGGAAGGTCCACTTGTTGGTTCTTGAGAAGAAAAAATTGCCTATAAAGTACATCGATGAGATTAAGGACGTGCATGATGAAGAAAAAATGTATGTGTTAAGACTCTTGTCCATCCATATGAACTTCAATCCTAGCCTTGGCTTCACCATTGGCTTCATCACCACTTTATTTCTAGTTATGAATGATTTCAGAAATCATGCTTCACAACATAAAAGCTAGGACCATACTGAGAGAAAAAATGGAATTAGAAGAGACCTAGTGCTGAAAGATGAAGAGATGTGAGACGCTAACAATGTGACTCAAATTAAAGTTCACTTGGATCAATTTTGATTAAGCACAATATTGATACCGATCAAAGAAATAAAACAACCAAATATAAGGAAAGGGAAAGAAATGTAGTTTAGTTTTTAGCCGCATTCAAAGAGGAATAGTTTGGGTGCATTCGAGTATTGGGGTGTAAGAGTTCTCTTCACAGATTCTATTCACACCTTGATAATGATATTTTCTGCCTATTGCTCATGGTTTTTCTCTGGTTGAGTTTTCCACGTAAATCTTGTATTCTAGTCTTTAATATTTTATTGTTTTTATGTATGGCCATATTTTGTCACACACACACACACACACACACATATATATATATATATATATATATATATATATATATATATATATATATATATATAGAGAGAGAGAGATGTAAGAGAAAGTGAGTGAAGTGAGCGGGAGGGTAAAAGTTTTAAATAGGGAACAATAAGAACGAGAGAAAGGGAATAACTAATTCAGCAACTAAAACCTTTCACATTTGTGGTTGCATTTTTTCTTGGTTTAATATATAGTCAATGAGTCGCATCCTAATAGTGCCAACAAATGCAACATGTATGTATGGCCATAATTTGTTGCAACACACACACATATATATGAAGAGATAGAGAGATGTGATATACTCATATATAACTATATATAACTACTTCTACAGTTGCTACAATGTAGTAGTAGTAGTAACCTCTCACATTAGTGGTTGCATTTTTCCTTGGTTTAATATATAGTCAATGAGTTACATCCTAATAGATAAACGAACTTATGTGATTATATAATACTAGTAGGTGAACCTGTGCGAGGCAGGGGCCTGTTTGAGTATTAGTATGTAAAATTCATTTAAACATTATAATTATAAATTTTAAAACATGTTTTTAAAATTTTAAATTGATATAAGTAATTGTAAGTTTTAAATATAAGCAACACAATTGTAGTGATTAAAGTCAACTGAATCACATCATATTTTAATTTTTAGAATTTCGTAAATAAATTTTTATTTGAGCATGGGATTCAATGTCATATATATTTGAACTTCTTCCCCCCTTTCCACTAAATCCTCTATGATACTCCATAATTTTGTCAAATAGAATGATAATCTACATTATTTGATGAGTGTAGAGATGAAAAGTTCAATCGTGTTTTTTAGAATGATTTTGTCCCCTGGATTCTAACTAATTAATCATTTCCTAAAATTTACTTTTTTTTTCTTTCTTATGTACTGTTCATTCTTTATCTCAAATTACACACGTATAAATTATAATCAAATCAAGAGAATGTTTACACATTTAAATTATCACCTAATATTCGGGAAAGCAATGGATTTATCTCTTGGGAGAACAAATTAATGAATGAGTCCATGTACCAACCGAGTCAACTCACCGAATTTTAAAATTTGTAAATGAATGAACCCATATACCAACCGGGTCAACTCAATGAGTTTTCAAATTAAAATTTAATTAGATGTCGTGCTTTTATATATAGGTATGGATATGTTTGGTGTCCCCAACCTATTTCTAGAACGTTCAGCATAATCATTATTCAATATATATAATAGGTTTTTCTTCTTCTTATTAAGTTATTATCTATCCCCGCATGTCAATTTATACCTCTAATTTTTTTATCCTCCGCTTTCCCTCTCTAAATTTTAGAGAGAAAGTGAAGAGAAAAAAACTAAAAGAGGAGAGAATATTTTGGAGAGAAAGTGAGAAAATTTTAGAGAGAAAGTGAGAAATTTTAAAGGAAGAAAGAAAGAAAATTTAAGGGAGAGAGTGATGGGAGAAAGTTTAGAGAGAGCGATGAGATACAAAAAATAACTAGTACAATTAAAGTTTTTTGGATCAGTGAGTCGAATCAAATCTGATTCATGATCTGATCCACTTATAATTTTGATCCCACGAGTCAATATCATGAATCAAGGGATCAAAATAATGTGGAGCATTGAGCATTGATCCACTAAAATAAGATGAGGCAAATCAAATCAAGGCCATGATTTGCCCCATTGATAGGCTGACAATGCACCATACTGTGAGAGCCACAGGACCAACCACCCAGTTGAATAACTCTTCTTACTCCAAGTCTAGGCGGAATAAGAAGTCAGATCTGGTGTTAATAATTGAATATATTTCCTTCTGTAATCCCAGTGTTCTAAACATCGTTAGGCAGACCAGGCGGCGGAGGGGTAGCCTAGCGCTTAGGCGGGCTAGGCATTTTCGTAGGCGGTCTAATTTATTTATTTTTCTATTGTACATACTTAATATACATTACAAAGCATATTGACGTAATGTTTTTAAATTTTACATGAAACATTGTGAAAAAACAATCTTTTAATGATTAACAAATTCATTTTTGTAAAGCTTCAAATCGAGGTAGTAGAGGACCGCCTAGCACCTAGCGCCTAGGACCTACCCCATTTTTAGAACACGGCGTAATCCCACATCAGAACCATTTATACACAATTATAAATCTTATTATCCGACTGTAAGTCCTCGTTTCCTCTTTTATTTTCTCTACTTATAATTTCTATCACATGCATATAATATACACGTCTTTTCTTCTTTCTCCATATCACATCCTTTCAAACTTCAACATTTTTAAAAGTACCCTGATTTGATAAAAGTATAAATAATCTTACACATAAGAGTTGTCCTAAATCAAGGAGTGACACCATCTCGAATCAAGGAGTGACACCATCATCATCATTGTTTCTCTCTTCACACACCAGACTACAAATTCATACATCCACAAGTCTCAATGGAACTTCCCATAGAACTCTGAGTTGTTAATCTAGTAATTCAAGATCCTTCCTAGCCATGTCTAAGAGAAAGGTAAAAACCTTTTATATAATACATTTATCTTTCCCACAATTGTTTTCAAGGATATTTGATACCATTAAGCATCAACATACATTACGAATTCACAAATTAGACTTCAACATAATGCAAATTTTCTATGGTCATTTAATCCATTAAAGAAAGTGATGCTAAATTGCTAATAGTGCCTTACAAATCCATATCTCGCAATTTTAATGTCTCATTCAGAAATAAATTGCTCAATGCGTGACAAACATTCCACTGAACCTGCTCTTAAGTAAAAATTGTTAAAATAAAGATAAAAATGAGAAGCAAACACATCACCCATAAGATAACTGAAAGTTTAAAGTGCTCTCACTCCAAGTATTGTAGTGAACTAACCTTCACGTTTCCAGTAGTAACACAAGAAAGAAATGTCTGTACCATTCTTTCCAACCAATATGAATTTCCCAAAGATGGTTGCTGGTGGTGACAGATGCTCACTGTAACAATTAGTCACTAACGATAAGGTCGAAGTCTCCATTGGCCCATCATGTGCACCTGATTGACTTGTAAAATGAACAACTCTCGAAAGATTTCCTAGAGTCGCATTTGCTTTAATCTAATTTCATTAATGAAAAAGAAAAGCAAAAAGTAAATAAGATTGATTTATGAGCTACAAACACATTGAGTAGAAGTAAACTAGTAAAAGGCGCAAAAATAGGGCTGTAAATAGTAACAGGAAAATCAGATATTAGATTTCTAGTCCTAACCATTGTCTAACATCACATCATACTGACACTCGTTTCTATCCGAAACCATTGTCTAACATCACATCATAATGGCGCAAATTGGAGCGTGACATGGAATAATTTTACTTCAATCAACAATCAAAGCCTAAGTTTCTCACGGAACATAGGAGAAATTTTGAAACGGTGCTGAAAAGCAAAAGCTTAGAAGATTTTAGAAGAACTTGAAGCCAAAGAATAATTTTATTACTAATAAAAAGGATCCTCTCAAAGTTTCTACGGCTACTACTTTAATACATCACACTAAACCCTAGATTTAATTATAACCACAATTCTTTGGGGGCGCACTAGATAAACCACCAGTGCCCACAAAGTTTCCACAGCCACAATCCTTAGGTAGACACTAGATAAACCACCAGTGCACGCAATACCCCACCAATCATGCACACTGGGATATCTTGTAGTAAATTATGTAAATTATGTGTGGATGGCCCCACAGAGATCATTGCCTTTGCTAGAGTACTGAACCCATTACCACAAAATATTAATTGCTACAGTATTCAAAACTATTCATCGCTGCAGTAGTTGAAAGGCTCAAAACTATTCGCTCTACAGTTGTCGGTATTATCCATCGTCTTATTTTTGAAAAAAAAAGGGAAGAAAAACTTGTGGTGTCGTTTATTTTGTTCTTGAAGAAAAGAGAACAAATAGATTTTGTTTTATATTATGACGCTGCTACTGTTGCTGAAGAACAGATTTTCATGGGCATTAGATGGTTTCCTGGCAGACTAGCTTGAGAAGAATTGGTGACTGTATTTTCTGGAGTTGAGATGATGTCGCTGGTCCATCTTCAACAGTCTCGGCAAGCTGGGAAAAATAGAAATTCTGGTGGCTTTTGTTTGTAGGCATTTTGATTTTGTTTTTCCTCCAGTTTCTAGATTGCAATATATTGTCTGCTTGAACTTTAGATTTGTTGGAATTTGTTGTTGGTAGCCGGAAGATAGCTCGTTTGGTTTAGCTTGGCCGAAGTTCAAGCCTGGTAGCAGAAGAAGGTACACTTGTTCATGTGTTATACCCACAATTATTTGGACGAATTGGCAGTGATTGCCAGAATAATGTCCCTCGTCAACATTAGTTTTTGAAGTCTTATTTGATTTGGTTGGGTTCGAGGCAGCTGGTGTCATATAATCTGTCTATGGGGTCCCAACGGTTTCACTCTTATTCTCTGTTAGAGACTAAATTTAGAAGATTGCGTGTTGTATGACTCAACAACAAGCAGGTTTGCGTGTCGAATGAAACTAAGACCAAATATGTTTGTGATTGCAACCCGCTTTCAGCTAATTTTAAATTCTTCATCTGCATGCTGAAATGCAAAACAGAAACATTAATCCTCTGAAGCACATACTTTCAAAAAAATGTTTTGTCAAATAGCTTAACAAGAACTTCAGTTTATATCAGGAAACATTAAAAGGCCAACACTAGCCTGACATCTAACAGAAGGCTAAGGATAGAGAGGATATAACTAGAAGACACATGGCAAATGAGAGGTCGGTAGTCCACTTAGTGATAAAAGCTAGTATTCTTAATTTTGTTTTAAACTAAGCTTACTGGTTTTGTCAGGAATTTGGACTGTGTTGAGTCCATATTACCTCAATGAAGATCCTATATAAATAGCTAATATTTACAAAAGAAGATGCTACTAGACTGATAATGGCAAAACGTCACAAGTTGTACAAGTATATATAAAACACCTGCATACTTGAAGTCAGCCAGACAGTCTCAACAAGAAAAATTACCAACTAAATCAATAGGAATTGTGATGAGTGTCCTGAGCACTAAAGGTGGCAAGCCACCATTCTACAAGTGTAAGACCCCGAAATTTTTTTTTAAATAAAAAGGAATTTCCTTTATTTATTATTTTGAAATAGTAAGGGTTGATTTGATTAATGTGGATAGTTAAGGGTTAAATACGCAAATATTTCAAAATAAGCAAGTGGTTATAAAATATTCATTGTTGTCGGGGAATATTCGTTTGGTGCGTGGAATATTAAATGCTTCGAAGAATATTAAATGCGACGGCCAATGACCATGTGTAGCCCCATGTGAAAGCGATTGGATGAGGAAAGCGACAAATATAAGTTGGTTAAAAATAACGGCGTAGTTATTCTGAATTAAGACTGTTGGAATACCCAAATTGGTTAAAAAATACGATGTCTGGCGTGGTTAAGCAAGATGGCACACCGGTATTTACAAGATTGTTGAATTATTGACTTCGCACGTAAGATGGCTTTACTCAATAATTTTCACGAAGATTCTTATTCAATATTTTATTTTATTGATTCAATAATTCTGCTGCGTTGGTATTTTATATTATTCTTTGTTTGATAATTTGTCACCGCATGTATTTTCCATTATCGGATCAATAATTCATATTATTTGAATAATATTATTAGATAACATTATTGGCAATGTACAGAAAGTTACATCAAGGAGAGGTTTGGTCACCTAATTGCGCGCATGAAGGAGAGATCCTTATCGAAAGCCCCTCTTTCCAGGAGCGGCTTTGGTTGTCATAATTGTGATTACGTAATATTATTTAATTAATTATTGATTCATATGATAAAGAAATATTTATTTTATGTGGATATAAATGATGGATTTATTTATGTGGTTATAAATGAAGAAATTATTGTTGAGGTGTTTTATCAAGTATTTTATCGGATTGGAGGTATCAAAAAATAAAATCGGGGTTTTGAGATATATTGCGGGGTTATAATTTTTAATCCCAAATAGTTGGATTGTGGTAATTTTTGGGTATGTTATACATACATAAGTTGAGTATATGTCCACAAATTTTGAGCGAATTAAAAATGCACGAATGATTTGTTGTGAATTTTAAGAGGTGTCGGATCTGAAATTAGGGTTATAATTGATTTTGGTGGAAAATTCTAGAATTGAGTGGGCCCCACTTGTGGTTGGTGAAGAAATGTCTTTGAATTTTATTTCAAATGTGGTGGGTGGCAATAGTAGCGGTAAAGCCATCGGTGTGTGAAGTCAAGTCTGCCTTGGTAATTTAACATTTTCCTATAAATAGAGGGCTAAGTTAGAATTGAAAATCACACCGAAACAAAGTTTTCTCTCTTTCTCTCTATATTATTGAGCGTATTTTGTGAGTATTTAGATACTTTGAGAGTTCTTTATTCAAAGATAAGTTTCATTCAAAGATCACTTGAGCTTTTCCTTAGAAATCTTGATTCTTTCGAGGTAAGGGATATTATTTTTTGTAATGATATTATTTCTTCAATATCATTATCTTTGAAATGTTGATCTGAAGTTTTTATCAAATTTGGAACTTTTTCATGTCGGGGTTACTATTCATGGGTTACTATTCATGAGTTACTTATTCACGAGTTACTTATTCATGAGTTCTTATTCACGAGTTCTTATTCACGAGTACTATTAATGAAGCGTGAAAATGTTTTTTTGTGGAATTTCTATCTTTTGGTGTCGAGATTCTTATTCACGATACTCTGCCTTTATTCACGATATCTGACCTTTATTCACGATATCTGGTCTTATTCATAGAAAAATGAAATTTCTTCTTTTCGTCAAAATATCTATTACGGATACTAGCTTTGATTGTATCCGTGTTTTGATCATTCTTGAATTTTACACCACTATGATTATTTTTGAGGTATTTTTGGACGTGGATAAAACCAAGTATGAATCCTTAATCCTTAATCCTTGTCATTTTGTTTCTTTGGATTCGTTCTTTAAAAATATTTTTCATCATCCTCGATCTTAAATGATGATATTATTGAATATCTTTGGCCTGTAGTGCAAAGATGAATGATTCTGAAGAATATCTTTGGCACCGTAGTGTGATGATGAGCGGTGTGTTTAAATGAACATATGGCCGATCGATGAATATCTTTGGCCTTTAGTGCAAAGATGAGCAGTGTTGAGATGAACATGAGCGATTGATGAATATCTTTGGTTGTAGTGCAAAGATGAATATTTGATTTGAGATGAATATTGATTGATGTTACTGAGGATAAAATATTGATGATGGATTTATTAAATTCATAGATTATAGTAGATTTCATTCTCTACGTAACTCTTTCTATGAATTATTATTTCACGCTGCGAATATTGATCTCGAAACTTGTTCGCCTATTGTATTTATCGATTTTTCCTGTTGGAGACTAACGATAATTTGTTGTATATTATCTTAGTCATAATATTCTTCTTTGGGCTAGTTGAGCTCACCCTTTTCCTTGTTGTTCCATTTTTTCTTCTCGGGAGGCGAGAATGTAGCGAAGTACTAGTCGGGGTATGGAATGAAGGTTTAGAGAGAGTTGTTTAGTAGTCCTCACCATTATTGTAAAATAATGTATCAATAAATGTGATGAGGATTTATTTGAGTATAAATATTGTGCAGAAGATAATATTTGTATTTAAACTCACGATTTTATTGTTGTGATAATAAAGTTGTAGTTGTTTACATACCATGTATTTGGGCGTAATTCGAATGGGTTGGATGGAATGGACCTATTTTGGGGTAAATCACAACAAGTCTCTAAATGCATCGGTTATACTCAATATAGAACAGGAGATAGAAAAGCCCATATTTACCAACAAAGAACACCTCCGAGATGCAAGAAACTCCAATGGCATTTTAAGAACACGGGAGAAACAAAGACCAAGGTGCTCCAAGGATTACCAAAGCATATATAGTTGGCTTAAATAAAGATCATTTAGTGGAGCAGTCATTTCAGAATCATGGTGCTGAACCAATTATGATCATTAAGATAGGAACGATGCAACCATTTGATTAGATCATTAGCCTAGTAAGCTAGCACAAAACTATAATTCTGGTGATAGTTTTGTAATGGTCTTTGACTTTCAACAAAATTCCACAGAAGCAATTCTTGCAGCCGCAGCATTGTCAAGGGCATCCAATTGGGCAAGATTATATGCCCAAAATCCAAATCACTCCAAATTAATTCCAAGATTCAATAACCCTATAAAATAACAAATAAAAATTCCATATTTTAGCATCTGTTTCACTGTTTGAAACTTACACCACAACAAAAAAACCAGCTCTTTACATCACAAACACCCCCCAAACAAAATTTTGAAACTGCAACAACACCAGCCTACCCAAAATCCAAATCAGTCGGAATTTTTTCCAAAATTTAGGCAAATAACAAATAAAAGAACATGTTATCTTGTAAGAGTCAAGTTTTCTTGATTCAACAGCAACAAGGAAAGATCGTATGTTCGATTCAATAGCAACAAGGAAGATCGTATGTTCTATTCAACAAAAAGAAGGAAAAATTGGGTCACCATTCCATTACGGATTTGGGTTTCGATACTGCATAATCTCGAGCGATATGTCCTTTTTTTCACAATTATAGCATACCTTAAACTGTTGTGGGCGGTTTAATGATATGTCCCTCTTTTCCGTGATTTGGAACATATGACCGGTGGTCTTTCTCCTCCTTGGAACCATTTACATCATCGGGCCGACGTCTTCACATGGTCATTGTTGAATCTCCTCTTTTAAAATCTCCTCCCCACTCGCTTCTTCTATTTTCATGGCCACGATTACCACCAGAGTGGTTACCGCCTTTGTCCAGTATTCTACTTTCTCCATTTGGTTATCGTTATTCGATGACCGCTATCTTGGTATAATCTGGTTATGGTCCTCGGTTGAACGTATCGTTATCTCGCTTTAACAATCGAGCCTTGTCGACAACATCTCGAATAGAGAGAAAATTTCGAGAAATGAGATATCGACGTATCTTAGGGTTTCAAACCTCTCGTAAACATCCGCGTCGACGCTCCTCATTCTCCACCAAATGAGGTGCAAAAACTCGATAACTCATGAACTTCGCCTCGTCTTTGGGACACCGCCATGTTATTCGCGCCCGGTCTAATAAACTCCACTTCCTTCATACGACGAATACTTTCTGTGGAAGTACTTGTCATTGAATCATTTTCAAATGTCTCCCATGACACGCCGAGTGCGGTGGATGGGTACGCTTACATGATTCCACCAAAGAATCGCCTCGCCATTTGGAACATAAAGGTGGTGAATGGAACTTTTTTTGTTCTCCGTGCATCCCAAGACATCGAATATCTTGGTAATTTGCTTGACCCATGTTTCCGCGCCATGATCGGATCCGGCTTTCCTTAAATTCGTGGTGTGTGGCCCCCAAAATAGGTATACATCACCTATTCCGAGTTGTCAATACATGGTACTGAAATAACTACAACTTTATTATTACAACAAGAAATGGCGTGAGTTTGAATACAAATATTATCTTCTAGACAATATCTATACTCAAATAAATCCTCATCACATTTATTGATACATTATTTTACAAAAATGGTGAGGACTACTAAACAATCCTTTCTAAAACCTTCATTCCATACCCCACTGCGTACGCTATATTCTCGCCTCGAGAAGAAAAATGGAACAAAAAGAAAAGGGTGAGCTCAACTAGCCCAATAAAGAATATTATGACTAAGATAATATACAACAAATTACCATTAGTCTTCAACAGGGAAAATCTAATAGAATACAATAGACAACAAATTTTAAATCAATATTCGCAATGAAATAATAATTCATTAGAAGAGTTAAGTAGAAAATGCAAACTACTATCTTCTATGTATGAATTTAAAAGTTCATCGCTCTATCTTTTATCCCCGTAACATCAATCAATATACATCTCGGAATCAAATATTCATCTTTGCACTACTGGTGCCAAAGATATTCATCGATTGGTCATGTTCATCTAAACACTGTTCATCTTTTTTCTGACCCAAAGATATTCTTTCAGAAATCATTCATCTTTGCACTTACTGGGCCAAAGATATTCAATAATATCATCATTTAAGACCGAGGATGATGAAAATATTTTTTAAAAAGCGAATCCAAAGTGAAACAAAATGACAAGGATTAAGGATTAAGGATTCAGTACTTTGTTTTATCCATGTTCAAAAATACCTCAAAAATAATCATAGTGGTGTAAAATTCAAGAATGATCAAAACATGGATACAATCAAAGCTAGTATCCAGAATAGATATTTTGAACAAAAGAAGAAATTTTATTTTTCGATTGAATAGTCAGATATCGTGAATAGTCTTAGTATACGTGAATAGTAACTCACACCAAAAGATAAAAATTCCACAAAAACATCTTCACGCTTCATTGAATAGTACTCGTGAATAGTACTTTCGTGAATAGTAACTCATGAATAGTAACTCGTGAATAAGTAACTCATGAATAAGTAACCCCGATACATGAAAAAGTTCCAAATTTGATAAAAAGTTTCAACTAATATTTCAAAGATAATGATATTGAAGAAATAATATCATTTGAGAAGAAAATAACATCCCTTACCTCGAAAGATTAGTACTTACATTTGGAATCTGGGTATAGTCTTTGAAGGAACTCTGCATCGTCTAACAATACTCAAAGTATACTCAAAATACTCACAAGAATACGCTCGATAATATAGAGAGAAAACTTGATTTACTGGTGTGATTTTCAATTCTAACCTAAGCACCCTATTTATAGGAAAATGCTTAGAACATTCAAAGCGAGAAAATTTAATAAAATATTAATATATATTATAAATTTCCTTAGCCCATCTTTGAAGATCTGATTTCAGCAATTAATATCACATGTTAGCCCACTTAAATGCAAAAAACGTTTTTCTTTAAAAATAATAATTAAAACTTCCAAAATCAATTATTTTGAGACTTGAACTTCAATAATTCACAATAAATAGCCCTTTTATCAGAAAATTCGAATCTCACGAGTTTTATAGGAAATTCAATTCTCTACAACTTTGCAGAAGAAAGTTTCCGAATTCCAACAGAAATTGACCGAAATCCACAAACGGGCAATTTTAAAGTTATACTCAAATTTCAGTCAATAAATGGGGTCCACCGACATGTTTAACATGTTTTAAACATTTATTGCAACAAAAATACTCTTCCTCCTCGTATACTCATATATCCCACATTCGTTGTAAAAATATCACCATTATTATATTATTAAAATATAATAATATATTTAAATGAATTATTTTATCAGAAAAAGATAAAATTTCAATTTTCAACAATTGTCACAATAAAAATTTTCTCCATCTATATCCACATAAAATCAATATTTTTCTCATCATATGAATCAATAATTAATTATTCACAAATAATATTACAGAATCACAATATTGACAACCAGGCAGTTCCCAGGAAAGAGGGGGCTTTCCAATAAGAATTTCTCCCGTGTTCTTAAAATGCCATTGGAGTTTCTTGCATCTCGGAGGTGTTCTTTGTTGGTAAATATGGGCTTTTCTATCTCCTGTTCTATATTGAGTATAACTGATGCATTTAGAGACTTGTTGTGACGACCCCAAAATAGGTCCATTCCATCCAACCCATTCTGAGTCGCCAAATACATGGTACAGAAACAACTACAACTTTATTATCACAACAATAAAACTGTGAGTTTAAATACAAATATTATCTTCTAGACAATATTTATACTCAAATAAATCCTCATCACATTTATTGATACATTATTTTACAATAATGGTGAGGACTACTAAACAACTCTCTCTGTAACCTTCATTCCATACCCCACTAGTACTCGCTACATTCTCGCCTCCCGAGAAGAAAAATGGAACAACAAGGAAAAGGGTGAGCTCAACTAGCCCAAGATAAAGAACATTATGACTAAGATAACATAGAGCAAATTATCGTTAGTCTTCAACAGAAAAAATCTAATAGAATACAATGATGTACCCGGTTTTAAATCAACAACTGCAATGAAACAACAATTTATTAAAAGAGTTAAGTAGAGAATGCAAACTACTATCTTTTATATATGAATTTAAAAGTTCATCGTCGATATTTTATCCTCCTGTAACATCAATCAATATATATCCGGAATCAAATATTCATCTTTGCACTCTGAGGCCAAAGATATTCATCGATTGATCATGTTCATCTAAACACTGCTCATCTTTGCACTACGGGCCAAAGATATTAATCGATCGGTCATATTCATCTCAACACTGTTCATCTTTGCACTACTGTGCCAAAGATATTCAATAATATCATCATTTAGGGTGAGGATGATGAAAAATATTTTAAAGGAAACGAATCCAGTGAAACAAAAGAACAAATATTAAGGATTCGTATTTTAAACAATCTAAGTTCAAAAATACTTCATAAGTAATCAGAGTGGAGTAAAATTCAAGAATGATCAAAACATGGATACAATCAAAGCTAGTATCCATAATAGATATTTTGGACAAAAAGAAGAAATTTCATTTTTCGGTGAATAGTGCCGTATACGTGAATAGTAACTCCGACATTAAAAGATAGAAATTTCACAAAAAAACATCTTCACGCTTCGTGAATAGTACTCGTGAATAGTAACTCATGAATAATAACTCGTGAATAGTAACTCATGAATAGTAACCCCAACATGAAAAAGTTCCAAATTTGATAAAAATTTCCAACCAATATTTCGGCATAATGATATTGAAGAAATAATATCATTTTCGAATAAAATAACTGTGACGCTCCCAAAATTAGGTATACGTCACCCATCTTGGGTCGCCACTTACATGGTACAGAATTTAAATACAACTTACTAATATAACTGTCGTGTACAATACGACATAAACTGTGAGTTTGAATACAAATATTGTCTACTAGATATTATACAAACTCAAAAGGAGTCCTCATTACAATTATTATCCCACTATTTCACATAATAGTGAGGACTACTAATGCTATCCTCTGGACCATTACTCCGTTTCCCGACTCGTCCCAGCTATATTCTCATTTCCTGAAGAGAACAGTGAAAGAAAGGGTGAGCTCAACTAGCCCAGTAAGAAATATTATAACTAAGATAATGCAGAATAAATTATCAATAGTCTTCAACAATGTTAAAGCGATAAAATACAATAGACAACCAGTTTAACTGCAACGGAATATGCAATCCATTAAAAGAGTCAAGTAGAAAATAAAGTCTACTATCTTTTAGGTTTTAAAAGGTTTTCATAAATTTTTATCACTAAGACTCAGTTTAATGATTAAACCACAATATCTAATCATCCATGTACCACGGTCAAGGATTTTCATCAAATTATCAATGGTCATGACTATACCGAATCACCCCTGGTCATAATCATACCAAAAACTATCAATCACTGCATTACAGGCCACTGAGGACTTTTATCACATCATTTATAACAAGCCATGATTATACCGAATGATCTCTGGTCATAATCATACTAAATTCATCTATGCACGTAAGCCAAAGATAACATAATATAACATGAGGATGATGACAATGACATAATAATTCAATAAAACAAGTTCATGAATTAATTTATTCAGGAACTAATAACATCCAAATTGTCAACATGATATCGCTTTGTAGAGTAAAATTCAAGAATGATCAGAAGAATATTTCCATGAAAAGATCTTTGGATGAAACGCAAATATCAAGAATATTCTACTAATTTCATGGAGTATAGAAGTCAAAGTTTTAACCAACTGGGTATAATAAAGAATGGAATAACAAAGGAAATCACCGTGCATGCGGTACTTGATGTAGGCAGAGTTATTCAATGTAATAATAATAATGAGAACCGGTAAGGTGAAATTCACACGCAAGCAGGATGTTCCAATGAATAATAAAGATGGAACGAGATCCGGTGTAAAACACACAGATAGGATATTCCAACAGAATGATAAAGACGGAACCAGGTCCGGTGTAAAACACACAGACAGGATGTTCCAACAGAATAATAGAAGAATATCACCAAGTATAGGGTAAACCACGTATACTGAGGACTATGTATAGGGTATCACTGGCGTATCTGAGTTATTCCAATGTAATAATAAAGAATGGAATAACATAGGATTTCACCAAGTATAGGGTATCGCAGCGTATCTGAGTTATTCCAATGAGAATAATAAAGAATGGAATAATGAAGTTCTCTTCATGAATAAGAAAGAATAACACCCCTTACGGGTACAACAAATAATACCCCTTACCTTAGAAGAAATGAATATTGGAAAAGTGAAAGAGCAGAATACTTTTCTTCTTTCTCTTTATAGTTTATCTCTCTAGAGTTTCAATGAATTCGTAAGAAATAATGAAGGAATGAGCTTTCTATTTATAGAAAAACTGAGGGTGGCTCTTGGTCTTAACGAAGGGTCAAAATGAATCTTGGTAATATTGAAGAGACAACTACTGGGACGCCCCCAAAATAGGTATACATCACCCATTCTGAGTTGTCAATACATGGTATAGAAACAACTATAACTTTATTATTACAACAGTAAAACTGTGAGTTTAAATACAAATATTATCTTCTAGACAATATCTATACTCAAATAAATCCTCATCACATTTATTGATATATTATTTTATAAAAATTGTGAGGACTACTAAACAACTCTCTCTAGAACCTTCATTCCATACCCCGACTCGTACTCGCTATATTCTCGCCTTGAGAAAAATGGAACAAAAAAGAAAAGGGTGAGCTCAACTAGCTCAGTAAAGAATATTATGACTAAGATAATATACAACAAATTACCGTTAGTCTTCAATAGGGAAAAATCTAATAGAATACTGATAGACAACAAATTTTAAATCAATATTCGCAATGAAATAATAATTCATTAGAAGAGTTAAGTAGAGAATGCAAACTACTATCTACCATGTATGAATTTAAAAGTTCATCGTCTCATCTTTTATCCTGTAACATCAATCAATATATATCCGGAATCACATATTCATCTTTGCACTACAAAGCCAAAGATATTCATCGATTAGTCGTGTTCATCTAAACACTCATTCATCTTTGACTCTGTGCCAAAGATATTCTTGAAAATCATTCATCTTTGCACTACTGGGCCAAAGATATTCCATAATATCATCATTTAAGATGAAGATGATGAAAAATATTTTTAAAGAAAGCGAATCCGGTGAAACAAAATGACAAGGATTAAGGATTAAGGATTAAGTACTTTGTTTTATTCACGTCCACAAATACCTCAAAAATAATCGCGGTGGTGTAAAATTCAAGAATGATCAAAACATGGATACAATCAAAGCTAGTATCGAGAATAGATATTTTAGACGAAAAGAAAATTTTTCATTTTTTGATGAATAAGGTAGTATTAAATCGATAAGTGTAGATATCGTGAATAGTCAGATATCGTGAATAGTAACTCACACACCAAAAGTTCCAAATTTGATAAAACTTCAGATCAATATTTTAACATAATGATATTGAAGAAATAATATCATTACAAAAAAATAATATCCCTTACCTCGAAAGATCAAGATCTTAAATTTGAAACAGGATATAAAGGCTATGACTTGGACTTGCATAGTATAGCAATACTCAAAGTATACTCAAAATACTCACAAGAATACGCTCGATAATATAGAGAGAGAAAACTTCAGTTTCTGGTGTGATTTTCAATTCTAACCTAAGCACCCTATTTATAAGAAATTGCTTAGAACACAAAAGCAGAAAATTTAATATAATAATATTATATATATTACAAATTCTCTACGCACCTAGAACCATCTGAATTCAGCAACTTGCATGTGTTTAATGAGGCTAACCAAACACAAAAAACGTTTTTGTAATTAAAAATATTTTAAACTTCCAAAAATCAATTATTTCGGAGCTTCAGAACTTCAATAATTCATAATAAATAGCCCTTTCATCAGAAAATTTGAATCTCGCACGTTTTTATAGGAAATTCAATTCTCTACAACTTTGCAGAAGAAAGTTTTCCAAATTCCAAATAGAAATTTGACCAAATCCATAAGCCAGGCGATTTTCGTGCTATAATCAAATTTCAAATCAATAAATGGGGTCCAATGAGCATGTTTAACATGTTTTAAACATTTATTGCAACAAAAATACTCTTCCTCCTCGTATACTCATATATCCCACATTCGTTGTAAAAATATCACCATTATTATATTATTAACATATAATAATATATTTAAATGAATTATTTTAAGATAAAATATCAATTTTCAACAATTGTCACAATAAAATTTTCTCCATCTATATCCACATAAAATCAATATTTTTCTCATCATATGAATCAATAATTAATTATTCACAAATAATATTACTGAGAATCACAATATCGACAACCGTGCGGTTCAGGAAAGAGGGGCTTTCAATAAGAATTTCTTCATCTTGGCGCCGCAATTAGGTGACCAAACCTCTCCTTAGACGTAACTTTCTAGACATTGCCAATAATGTTATCTAATAATATTATTCAGGATAATATGAATTATTGCTTCGATAATGAAAAATCTTGTGTAATGACAATTATTGAAACAACAATGAATATAAAATATCAACGCAAAGCAATTATTAACTCAATAAAATATTGAAGCAATAATTTCTGTAACCATTATTGAGTAGTGCCTTCTTCACGTAAGAATCAATAATTGGTGCAATCTGGTGCTGCTTCTTCGTGTTTTAACCACCGGGTATTTTAACAAGATAATCTGAGAATAACTTCTGTAGATTATTTTTAAACAACTTATATTTGTCGTTTTCTTCATCCAATCGCTTTTAGTTATGGGGCCCACACATGGTCATTTTCGCTTGGTCGCATTACGAATATTCCCAGGACAAAGATTGAATATTCCACGACCAAACGAATATTCCCAAACAACAATGATGATATTTTATAACCACTTGCTTATTTTGAAATATTTGCGTATCTTACCCCTAACTATCCACATTAATCAAATCAACCCTTACTATTTCAAAATAATAAATAGAGAAAATTAAATTTCATTAATAATAAGTTGGGGTCTTACAACCTCCCCTCCTTATGAAATTTCGTCCTCGAAATTGACGTACGTACCTGGTGTTTCGAAAAGGTGAGGATACCTCGCTTTCATTTCCGTTTTCAATTCCCAGGTCATTTCCTCTATAGCATGATTCCTACTCAAAAATTCAAAATATAATAGGAGATTTGGTCAATTGAATTTAATGTATTTTTTTCACCAAAATCTGGTTTTTAACTCCTTGTGATTTTTAAGAAACTTTCATGTTTTCACATACTAACCAACATAACTCATCATAACACTTACTAATACCACGTATACCTATGATTTTCATTAGACCAATGCTTTTATTATGACTTTCATCATAAACCACGTAAACTGTTCATTTTAGTTGAAGAAATATTTGAGGGTTTAAGAAATGGGTTTTATACTGGGGTCAATACGAAATTCGATTTCACGCTCTAAGTAGGCTAAGAAGTCTTCAAGAATATGCCAGGAAATTTATTAATAATAGAAATATCATTCAAAGCGTGACTCTCATCCAAGACTTGGATAAGACGTCACATTGATACCAACTGTGACTTCTATCCCTTAACCTAGATAGCTCCTCACAATGATACCTATAAACTTGCCATCTTCATTCACGATGTCGCTTACTGAAAGTCCGGCTTTGTGCATTCCACACAAGGAAGTCAACAACGAAAGGTTCGGGCTCTTTTACTTATGGCTTCGATATGACAATAATTGACTTTAGTAGTTTGGTTACTTGAATTAGCACAACAAGTTGGTTATGAATATTAAAACTAACAACCTACGAAAAGCATGATGAGTAGTTAACCAATTGATTCCTAAAATTACATCAAAGGCAAATATTTTCAAAAAGATAAGATCGACAGTAACGTGAAAATGTTTATTTGAATCAAACAAGCTTTAAAAATAGTAAGCGATAACGAAGGCTCCTACTAGAAGTTTCAACCAATAAGTCAAAGTTTAACTTCTTGAGTCAAATTTAAACGTTGAACACAACTAGGTGAAATAAAAGAGTGGGTAAAACTGGTATCTAACACGGTATAGACTTCGCAAGAGCTTATGATTAACTTACCCGTGATAATTTTATTCAGGTTCTTCGTCACGAGAAAAAAAAAACGCTCTCTTAAACTACGGCTTTGGTTTTATGGGATGACCTTTGGTGCCTCCATCCTAGTTGAATTTGTCTTTGATGGCGACAAAATCGAGCTAAGTGACATTCTCTTCCACAATTATAACATGCTTTGGATGGCGTGGCTAGCCGGATCGATGTGTCCCTCTCTCCGCATTTGAAGCATATGATAGGTGGTCTTTCTCCTTCCTTAACAACGGTCTTTGGTCGACGTCTTTCCATCATCATTGAATCTCCTTTTCTTGAAATGTCCATTCTTATTGCTTTGACCACGATTACCAATCAAGTGGTTACCATATCCGGCCGCTGTTGATTCCTCCACGCTTGTTGTCACCGCTCGATGACAACTCTCGCCGGTATTATAATTTTGCTTAACGCTCTCTTTTAGTTGTGTTGACTCGTTATCGCGCTCCACTAAGCGAGCCCTATTTACAACATCCGAATACAAACACGGTTTATGAGAAATAAGATGTTTACGTATCTCCCGACTTCAAACCTCTTAAAAACATTCGCACCATTCTCTCTTCATTATCCACCAAGTGGGACCTTAATCGTGATAACTCCGCAAATTTTGCCTCGTATTGCGACACGCGGTCATATTGTTTTGTTCCAACTTGATAAACTCCACCTCCTTCATGTGGTGAATACTTTCGGGAAAGTATTTGTCGTTGAAACGACTCTGGAACTTCTCCCAAGATATGTTCAAGACAACAAAGTTGAGTACGTTTTTACCGATTCCCACCAAGAATCGCTCTCAGAAGTGCAACATAAAGGCGTGCAAAGGAACCTTTGCTCTCGGAGCATCCCAAGACATCAAATATCTTGGTAATCTGCTTTATCCATGCTTCCGCGAAGTGGTTTTGGCTCTCCCTTAAACTCCGGTGGTCCCAGCTCCTTGAATTGTTTAACGGTGTGCACCGAGAGTTTTCCGTGTTTCCACCCACGTTTTGGATAGAAGTCGTTTTACCGATGTTGCATGAATTCTAAAACCTCTTAAACGTCTCGTCGTTAAATCAATTAATCGGTGTTGTTGTTTACGGGAGGATTATCGCCATCCTGTTGCACATTGTCCCGATTATTGATACGTGGAGAATCAACGGTCTCTGTGCTCCATTGCTATTCTCAACATTCTCGGATGCCATTTTCAAACACCGCCACAAAATAAGGGTTAATTGACATGCAACATATTATCACTATACTCGGCCAGACCAATCAAATACCAAATAAACTTAGGTAGGTTAAACTAGCGAAGGAATTCCCTATCTCTCCCTCCTAGTTCTAGTCTCACATCTTAGCTAGGATCATATCCTAAGCTCGATACCAACCGTGACGCCCCAAAATTAGGTATCGTCACCCATCTTGGGTCGCCACTTACATGGTACAAAATTTAAATACAACTTACTAATATAAGCTGTAGTGTACTATATATACGACATAAAGCGTGAGTTTGAATACAAATATTGTCTACTAGATATTATACAAACTCAAAAAAGAGTCCTCATTACAATTATTATCCCACTATTTCACATAATAGTGAGGACTACTAATGCTATCCTCTGGACCATTACTCCGTTCCCCGACTCGTCCCAGCTATATTCTCATTTCCTGAAGAGAACAGTGAAAGAAAGGGTGAGCTCAACTAGCCCAGTAAGAAATATTATAACTAAGATATTGCAAAATAAATTATCAATAGTCTTCAACAATGTTAAACTGATAAAATTCAATAGACAACCAGTTTAACTGCAGCGGAATATGCAATCCATTAAAACAGTCAAGTAGAAAATAAAGTCTACTATCTTTTAGGTTTTATAAGGTTTTAATAAATTTTTATCACTAAGACTCGGTTTAATGAATAAACCACAATATCTAATCATCCCTGTACCACTGGCCAAGAATTTTCATCAAATTATCAATGGTCATAACTATTAGAATCACCCCGGTCATAATCATACCAAAAACTATCCATCATTGCATTACAAAGCCTTTGAGGACTTTTATCACATCATTTATAACAAGCCATGATTATCTAGAATGATCCCCGGTCATAATCATACTAAATTCATCTACGCACGTAAGCCGGAGATAACATAATATAACATGAGGATGATGACAATGACATAATAATTCATTAAAACAAGTTCATGAATTAATTTATTCAGGAACTAATAACGCCCAAATTGTCAACATGATCTTTGCTTTGTAGAGTAAAATTCAAGAATGATCGGAAGAATATTTCCATGAAAAGATCTTTGGATGAAACGCAGATATCAAGAATATTCTACTAATTTCATGGAGTATAGAAGTCAAAGTTTTAACCAATGGGTATAATAAAGAATGGAATAACAAAGGAAATCTCCGTGCATGCGGTGCTTAGATGTAGGCGGGTTATTCAACAGAATAATAATAACGAGAACGTGTCGGGTGAAATTCACACCAAGCGGGATGTTCCAACAGAATAATAAAGATGGAACCGGATCCGGTGTAAAACACACAGATAGGATATTCCAACGAGAATGATAAAGAGCGGAACCGGTGGGTGTAAAAACATGAGCATGGATGTTCCAGCCGAATAATAATAAAGCGGAACCGGTAGGTGTAAAACACATGCACAGGATGTTCCAATGAATAATAGAAGAATATCACCAAGTATAGGGTAAACCACATATCGAGACTATGTATAGGGTATGCCACGTTATCTGAGTTATTCCAATGAATAATAAAGAATGGAATATAGAGGATTTCACCAAGTATATAGGGTACGCCACTGGCGTATCTGAGTTATTCCAATGAATAATAAAGAATGGAATAATGAAGTTCTCTTCATGAATAAGAAAGAATAAAACCCTTACGGCACAACAAATAATACCCTTACCTTAGAAGAACTGAATATTGGAAAAGTGAAGTAGCGAATGAATCTTCTTTTTCTTTCTCTCTATAGTTTTCTCTCTAGAATTTCAATGAATTCATAAGAAATAATGAAGGAATGAAGCTTTTATTTATAGAAAAAGCGAGGGTGGCTCTTGGTCTTAACGAAAGGTGAAATGACTCTTGGTAATATTGAAGAGACAACTACTATTTCATGAAGGGGTAATTACTTATCGATTTGAAGGTAATTACTATTGACGAAGGTAATTACTATTGACGAAGGTAATTACTATTCACAAAGGTAATTACTATTGTGAAGGTAAATACTATTGACGAAGGTAATTACTATTCACAAAGGTAATTACTATTCACAAAGGTAAATCTTATTGATAAAATGTAATTACTATTCACAAAGGTAATTACTATTCACAAAGGTAAATACTATTATTGAAGAGACTCTTAGATGATGACATATGGCCCCCCCATAAAATAATCAAACTTACCACAAGCGTCTCATAATGGACTCTTTATATACATCGAGGATTGAATAAATATTACCATAAATCATTTTATTTTTAATCAACACATATTTAATCTTTCAACAATTATTAATCATTTATAACTTGTCGTCTCAATTAATAATATAACATATTATACATATGATCTTTGTGACAATAATTGAATCAATAATATAAGAGATATGATGCGCAATTATCGTAGTAATAATTGAGTATAGCTAAGTGACTTCTCACGTAAGCATCGATAATCAATATCACAGTGTCTTCTTGCAACCATGCGTATTCATTGTACTTTTACTACTAAGGGTAGTTCAAGCGGTTTTTTAACAGTAACACCTCTGTAGTTATTTTTTATAGAAAGATAATTTTGTCGTTTCTAACTACGACAATACTTCCGTTAATGGGGTCCACCATTGATTGATCCGGTAAATACGAATATTCCCCGACAAAAAGAATATTCCCCAACCAAATGAATATTTTATAACAACTTGCTTACTTTGCAAAATTTATAAATATTACCCACAACTATAACATTATATCAAATTTATTCCATAATATTCAAAAATAATATTTATAGAAAATTCATCTTTATTTATAAAAGCTGGGGTCTTACAATAACATCCCTTACCTCGAAAGACAGTACTTCTAGTTGAAACACCGGATATAGGCTATGACTTGAACCTGCACCGTATAGCAATACTCAAAGTATACTCAAAATACTCACAAGAATACGCCTTTCGATAATATAGAGAGAAAACTTGAGTTTACGGTGTGATTTTCAATTCTAACCTAAGCACCCTATTTATAGGAAAACGCTTTAGAACACCAAAGTAGAAAATTTAATAAATTAATATTATTTATTTTTTTCTACATCTTCCTACGCATCAAGCATCTGAATTCAGCAACTTGACATGTGTTAAAGATGCTCACCAAACACAAAAAACGTTTTTCTTATTTAAATTATTTTAAACTTCCAAAAATCAATTATTTCGGAGCTTCGGAACTTCAATAATTCATAATAATTAGGTCTTTTATCAGAAAAATTTGAAACTCACGACTTTTCATAAGAAATTCCATTATCTACAACTTTACAGAAGGAAGTTTTTCCAAATTCCAAAGTAAATTGGCCAGAAATCCACAAACCAAGCGATTTAACAATTTATAATCAAATTTCGATAAGAAATGGGTCTCACTGAGCACACACAAAAATCATTTTTAATATTTATTGCAACAAAAATACTCTTTTTCCTCAGTATACTCATATATCCCACATTCATTGTAAAAATATCACCATTATTATATTATTAAAATATAATAATATATTTAAATGAATTATTTTATGTGAAAAAGATAAAATTTCAATTTTCAACAATTGTCACTTTAAAATTTTTCTCCATCTATATCCACATAAAATTAATATTTTCCTCATCATATAAATCAATAATTAATTATTCATAAATAATATTACGGAAATCACAAGAATGGCAACCGGTAGTTCAGAGAAGAGGGGCTTTCGATAAGGATCTCTCTCTTCTTGCAGCAATTGATTAGGTGACCAAACCTCTCCTAAAGGCAGAACTTTCTAGACATTGCCAATAATGTTATCCAATAATATTATTAGGATAATATGAATTATTGCTCAGATAATGGAAAATATTGTGTAATGACAATTTATTGAAACAACAAGTAATATAAAATATCAATCGTGAATTATTGAATCAATAAAATAAAATATTTGAGCGATAATTACTTTAACGATTATTGAGTAGTGCTTTTTCACGTAAGAATCAATAATTAGTGCAATCTGAGTGTGCTTATTGTTTCAACAAAGCGTATTAGTGTGTTTTTAACCACCGGGTATTCCAACAAATGATAACGGTAACAACTACGCCAAGTTATTTATAAACAACTTATATTTGTCATTTTCTTCATCCAATCGCTTTTAGTTATGGGGCCACAAAAAGATGGCAGCGTAAATACGAATATTCCCTGACAAAGACGAATATTCCACCACCAAACTAATATTCCCAAACAATAATGAATATTTTATAACCACTTGCTTATTCGAAATATTTGCGTATTTTACCCATAACTATCCACATTAATCAAATCAACCCTTACTATTTCAAAATAATAAATAGAGGAAAATAAATTTCATTTATTAATAATTTGGGGTCTTACACCTAACTTGAGCAATTAGTTTTATAACTATGGCGTGTTTTGGACAACATCCTATATGACTGATCATTTTCTAAATATATACTCACCATTGACAGAAAACTTATAGAGTCCATAAGCCATAATTTACATCACATGTATTTATTTCCTCATACAAGTTTTGAAATGTTACAGGAGTTGATTCCTTTCAAAAATGACTAAAACTATGCATATGATAATAGAGAAGTAAATTTTCAAATAATATAAGAGATAACTGGTCCTCTTCCTAATAATTAATAAAACATTAATATAATGCATCGCAAGCACTAATATTTTAAATTTTGTTTACAATTGTTGTTAATAAATAATAATATTCAATAATTGCAATCAAAATGTGAGCACAAGTCTCTTAAGTTTTAAGACAAATAAAATGGGCCAAGCAAAATTGAAACAATTTCATTGGGCTGATGGATAAAAAGTCTAACCTCTTTTCCATTGTGAAAAGTATTTATCTTTTGTACCAGCCAACTAAATTATGAAATATCATATCAAAGGGAATTGTTAAATTCACACCACTTTCATAGCAAACACATTTAACATCTACTACAGTTAAATTGAGATAAAACTGAGGGATGGACAGATAGATTATAGGTTTTGGGTTGATTTTATATTTACATTGAACTACTTATTTTTAAAAGGGGTAGTATGGCCAAATATACATATTTTAAATTTAAAGTTATTAGGATATAATTAAATTAATTATTTATGATATTTAATTTGTATATTTTTTTAGCTACTATCTCTAATATTTTATATATTTTCTTCTCTTTAAAAAATTTTATACACCTTTTCTAAAAATTTTGTACACTTTATTTTTAAAAAATTCTTCTACCCTCAATTTTTTATATATGCTTCTCTCTCTTTCAAAATTTTATACTCTTTCTTAAATTTTAAATAATTTATCTCCCTCAATTTTTTATATTTTCTCTAAATTTCTTAAAATTTAAAATATTTGTTACCTAAGTGTATGCGCATGTGACATTAATTCACATATTATTTAAATATCTTTTGTCTATAGTACCCATATTTTAAATTTAAAGTTATTATGATATAATTAAATTAATTGTTTATGATATTTAGTTTGTATATTTTTTTATCTTCTATCTCTATTCATATGCTCCTTCGGATGTATTCTACAAATAAAAAGTCTTCCACAACTAAACTTCTACATTTTCAATCTATATTTTATTTTAGTACATAAAAGTCACAACGAGGAACAAAATATAATAAAATAATTAATATTGCAAATTAAGTTTTATCAATTTAAAAATTATTATTTCATAATGTTCATTGAACTTGTTAATTTTAAGTATTAAATTGTTTCAATTTAATTATTAAAATTTAGCAATAATCTTATAATTTAGAACAAAAAAAAGAATTACAAATGCACGACATGGTTGCTAAAGGCAAAATTTGTTAAACGATAATTTTGAAAAATATAAGAGGTATAGTAATTAGGAACACATTTTGTTTTTATTTTACTTAAAACAAAAAAAATATGAGAAGTAAAATGAAAGCAGTTAAAAGCTTAAACTTGGTGTTTAAGAAATTCTATATGACCTAATTTTTTATAAAATAATTATTTACCATCATGATTTTTGTTTTAATGATAACTAATTTTTAATAACTGTATATAAGTGAGAATATTTTTTAACATTAATTAACTAAATATCACCTACTTGAAATAAAATTGGTGACAAAAGTTTAACCATTAATATATTTTGTAATATATATTATACTTTTAATATTAATTATTATTTTCTCATAATATTTTTTTATATAGTTATTTAGGAATAAAATTATTGTAGAATAATAATTTACAATTATAACTTTTAATTTTAAAATTAACTAAAGTTTAATCACAATATATAAACTGGTTTAAGCCATGGAAAAGTACGTAAGTAGTATATGCATTGAACAAAATTTTATGTATTCTATCTCACACCCAAATTAAGACACACATATATAGAGAGATGGTTAAATACATGTTTCTTCACTATCACTGGACTAAAATTTTTTACAACTCATAGAACTGTTGTAAGACCCCGAAATTTTTTTTTAAATAAAAAGGAATTTCCTTTATTTATTATTTTGAAATAGTAAGGGTTGATTTGATTAATGTGGATAGTTAAGGGTTAAATACATAAATATTTCAAAATAAGCAAGTGGTTATAAAATATTCATTTTGTCGGGGAATATTCGTTTGGTCGTGGAATATTCAATGCGCTTGTCGGGGAATATTAAATGCGGAATGGTAGACCATGTATGTGGGCCCCATAACGGAAAGCGATTGGATGAAGAAAGCAACAAATATAAGTTGGTTAAAAATAACTTGGCGTAGTTATTCTGAATTAAGATCATTGGAATACCGGTGGTTAAAATACGATGTCTGCGCGTGGTTGCAGTGATATACGTGGTATTGCAGTATTGTTGAATTATTGATCCTTACGTAAGAAGGCACTACTCGATAATTTTTACGATGAGTTCTTATTCAATATTTTATTTTATTGATTGATAATTCTGCGTTGATATTTTTATATTATTGTTGTTCGATAATTGTCACTTTGCATGATATTTCCATTATCGGATCAATAATTCATATTATTTGAATAATATTATTAGATAACATTATTGGCAATGTCTAGAAAGTTACATACAGGAGAGAGGTTTGGTCACCTAATTGCGCGCCTGTGAGAAGGAGAGATCCTTATTGGAAAGCCCCTCTTTCTGAGGAGCGACTGGTTGTCATAAATGTGATTACGTAATATTATTTGGAATAATTAATTATTGATTTATATGATAAGAAAATATTTATTTGATATGGATATAAATGATGGATTTATTTATGTGGTTATTAATGAAGGAATTAATGTTGGCGTGTTTTATCGGTATTTTATCGGATTGGAGGTATTAAAAATTAAATCGGGGTTTTGAGATATATTATGGGGTTATAATTTTTAATCAAATAGTTGGATCGTTGTAATTTTTGGATATGTTATACATATATAAGTTGAGTATATGTCCACAAATTTTGAGCCGTTAAAATGAGCGAATGATTTGTTATAAATTTTAAGAGGTGTCGGATTAGGAAATTAGGTTTATAATTGATTTTGGTGGAAAATTCTAGAATTGAGTGGGCCCCACTTGTGGTTGGTGAAGAAATGTGCTGAATTTTATTTCAAATGTGGTGGGTGGCAATAGTAGCGGTAGTAAAGCCATCCAAAAGCAGTGAAAGTCTGCTTGTTGGGCTAACATTTTCCTATAAATAGAGGGCTAAGTTAGAATTGAAAATCACACGAAACAAAGTTTTCTCTCTTTCTCTCTATATTATTGAGCGTATTTTGTGAGTATTTAGATACTTTGAGAGTTCTTTGTTTCGAAGACAAGTT
The DNA here is from genome assembly GCA_020205615.1 of Panax quinquefolius. Lineage (NCBI taxonomy): Eukaryota > Viridiplantae > Streptophyta > Magnoliopsida > Apiales > Araliaceae > Panax > Panax quinquefolius. The sequence goes on from CM035153.1 coordinate 56,889, forward strand.
TCATTCAAAGATCACTTGAGCCTTTCCTCCGAAATCTTGATTCTTTGAGGTAAGGGATATTATTTTTTTCGTAATGATATTATTTCTTCAATATCATTATGTTGAAATGTTGATCTGAAGTTTTATCAAATTTGGAACTTTTTCATATCGGGGTTACTATTCATGAGTCACTATTCACGAGTTACTATTCATGAGTTACTATTCACGAGTTCTTATTCACGAGTACTATTCATGAAGCGTGAAGATGTTTTTTTGTGGAATTTCTATCTTTTGGTGTCGGATTTCTTATTCACGATATACGGTCTTATTCACGATCACGGCCTTATTCACGATATCTGGCACTATTCACGATATCGATAATTATTCACCAAAAAATAAAATTTCTTCTTTTTGTCAAAACATCTATTTTGGATACTAGCTTTGATTGTATCCATGTTTTGATCATTCTTGAATTTTACACCACTTGTGATTATTTTTGGGGTATTGTTGGACATGGATAAAACAAAGTACGAATCCTTAATCCTTAATCCTTGTCATTTTGTTTCCTTTGGATTCGTTCTTTAAAAATATTTTCATCATCCTCGGTCTTAAATGATGATATTATTGAATATCTTTGGCTGTAGTGCAAAGATGAATGATTTTCGAAGAATATCTTTGGCTTTGTAGTGCAAAGATGAGCAGTGTTGAGATGAACATGGTCGTGATTAATATCTTTGGCTGTAGTGCAAAGATGAGCAGTGTTTAAATGAACATGACCCGGTGATGAATATCTTTGGCACGTAGTCAAAGATGAATATTTGATTCGGATGTATATTGATTGTTGTTACGGGGATAAAAGATGAGCGATGAACTTTTAAATTCATACATAGAAGATAGTAGTTTGCATTCTCTACTTAACTCTTCTAATGAATTATTATTTCCATTGCGAATATGGATTTAAAATTTGTTGTCTATTGTATTACTATTAAATTTTTTCCTGTTGAAGACTAACGATAATTTGTTGTATATTATCTTAGTCATAATATTCTTTTCTTGAGCTAGTTGAGCTCACCTTTTCCTTTTTGTTCCATTCTTCTCGGGAGGCGAGAATATAGTAGAAAATGCAGTCGGGGTATGGAATGAAGGTTTTAGAAAGGATTGTTTAGTAGTCCTCACCATTTTTGTAAAATAATGTATCAATAAATGTGATGAGGATTTATGTGAGTATAAATATTATCAGAAGATAATATTTGTATTTAAACTCACAGATTTCTTGTTGTAATAATAAAGTTGTAGTTGTTTACGTACCATGTATTGACAACTCGAGAATAGGTGATGTATACCTATTTTGGGGCGTCGCGGTTGGTATCGAGCTTAGGGATATGATCTCTGGCGGAGATCGGGGAATAGAACTAGGAGGGAGAGGCGAGTAAATCCTTCGCTAGTGTGTCCTACTAAGCTTATTTGTTGTTAGTTGGTCAATTATATAAGGGATATTATGTGATATATTGATTTCCTTAATTAACCCTTGTTTTATGGCGATGATTTGAGAATGTCGATTGAGAATATTAACAATGGAAATGAGAGCGTGGAGGCCTTTGTACTCACCAACGAGGAGAAGCGTGCAGCAGTTTGGCAATGTTCTACTGTGAACAACACCATGGAGCGAGATGATGAGCGAGGGATGTTTAGAAGCTTTTTTGCGGTTCATGCAAAATCAGACGAGGAGACTCGTGTTCAAAATCTGAGGAGGAAATGATAGCAATTCACGGGTTGTCACATTGACGATTCAAAGAGTTGGGACCACCGAATTTAAGGAAAACCAGATCCGATCAAGCGGAAACATGGGTCAAACAAATTACCAAGATATTTGATGTCTTGGGATGCACGGAGGAACAGAAGGTTCCATTCGCCACCTTTATGTTCGTGGCGGCGGACTCATTGGTGGGAGTGCGTGAAGCGTACCCATCGGTACTTTTCGGTATGTCTTGGGAGACGTTTGAGAGACTATTTAATGACAAATACTTTCACGAAAGTGTTAAATCGTATATGAAGGAAGTGGAGTTCATCAGTTAGAGCAAAACACGTGGCGGTGTGTCGAGACGAGGCAAAGTTTGCGAGTTATCCAGTTGCACCTCATTTGGTGGAGAATGAGGAAGCGATGATGGCGGATGTTTCTTAGAGGTTTGAAAACGGCGTACGTCGGTATCTCATTTCTCATAAACTTTCTCTTTATTCGAGATGTTATAAGCAGGCTCAATTATTAGGCGAGATATAACGAGTATGCAGTCGTTGAGGACCATAACTGAGGATCGTACCGAGAGATGGCGATCAGCAGAATAATGATAACTGCGGAGAAAGAAACAGAGCCGGATGAAATGGTAACCACTCTGGTGGTAATCATGGTCGTGAAAAGCGAAGAAGAAGCGAGTCGGGAGGAGATTTTAAAAGGAGATTTAACAACGACTATGTGAAGGCAGCAGTCACGGTGAGAATCGGTTCTAAGGAGGAGAAACGACCACCGTCATATGCTACAAATGCGGGAAAAAGAGGGACATATCGGTCAAAGCGCCCACATGATTCAAGGTATGCTATAGTTGTGGAAAGGAAGGACATATCGCTCGAGATTATGCGCAGTGAAACCTAGTTCAATGTGTGAGGACGGTGACTCGAAAAGATCGTCCCGGAAAAGTCAAAGTCAGCGATTAGGAAGAAGCGTTTGTTGTGATTTGGTCATAATGCGAGGAACCCAAACGAGGTGATCACGGGTAAGCTATTTATAAATTCTTCTGAAGTTTATACTTTACTTGATCTAGGTCTTTACCCATTCATTTATCTCTCTGCATGTGCTCAAGCGTTTAAACTTGACTCAGGAGAAATTAGACTTTGACCTATCTGTGGAAACTCAGTTAGGAGAAACTTTCATCACATCCCTTTGTTTATAAATCTTGTTTGATTGAGTTGGCACCATCACCTTACACATTGACCTTATCTCTCTTTAAAGATACTTGCTTTTGATGTAATTTTAGGGATTGATTGGTTAACTACTCATCATGCCAAAATTGATTGTTTTCGTAAGGTTGTTAGTTTTCATATTCTAACCAACTGTTTATTTAATTCAAGCAACTAAACCATTAAAATCAATCTTTGTCATATCTAATCATAAAGCTATTCGTTTATTGAAAAGCGGATGTCAAGCTTTCTTAGCCCATGTTATGGATTTGAATAAAGACACGTCAAATTTGAATAATATTCTGTTGTTATTGACTTTCTGACGTATTTCTAGAAGAACTTCCGATTCACCCCCAAAGCGTGAAGTTGAATTCTTTATTGATCTTGAACACAGTACAAAGCCCATTTCTAAAACCCCATATCGAATGGCTCTATTGAACTTGAGGAGTTAAAGGTCCAACTACGAGGAATTGTTGGACATTGGTTTCATTCGATCCCTAGTACATCTCCTTAGGGTGCTCCTGTTTTATTTGTAAAAAAAAGAAAGACGGGAGTATGCGACTTTTGTATTGACTATCGGGAATTGAACCATGTCACCATCAAGAATAGGTATCCTCTACCTCGTATTGATGACTTGTTTGACCGATTGCAAGGGGCACAATTCTTTTCAAAAATCGATCTTCGATTACGGATATCATCGGTGAAGATTAGAGGCGAGGATGTTCAAAGACGCCTTGAGAACTCGGTATGGGCATTATGAATTCTTAGTCATGTCTTTCGGACTAACTAATGCTCCTGCGGCTTTCATGGATATGATGAACCAAGTATTCAAGGAATATTTGGATCGATTCGTTGTTGTCTTTATTGATGACATCCTTATATATTCCAAAAGTCGTGAAGATCATGAGCACCATTTATTTGGTACTCAAAGGCTTCGCGATGAAAACCAACTATATGCCAAATTGAAGAAATCACGAGTTACGGCGAGGAAGTAGCCTTTCTTGGGCATGTGGTGTCAAAACATGGAGTATCTGTTGATCCGTGAAGATTGAAGCAATACAAAGTTAGAAGCAATAAAGTCGATGATGAAGTGCGTAGCTTTTGGGCTTAATTGGTTATTATCGAAGATTAGTGGAAGGGTTTTCTCGAATCGCTACTCCATTAACTCGGCTAACTTTCGAAAGGATCTGAAAATTCGTTTGGGGCGAAGAATGCGAGAAAAGTTTCCAAGAGCTTAAGAGGAGACTTATTTGGCACTATTCTAACAATACCATCTCGGTTCGGATGGATTTGTTATCTACTGATGATGCTTGGGCAAAGGGTTAGGATGTGTTCTCATGCAGCGTGGGAAAGTCATAGCTATGCCTCATGACAACAAAAGAGTATGAGAGGAATTATCCTACTCATGATCTAGAGTTAGCGTGATCGTTTCGCATTAAAGATATGGAGGCACTATCTATATGGGGAGAAAGTGGAGATATATTCGGACCATAAAAGCCTTAAATATTTCTTCACTCTCAAAAAGAACTCAACACGCTTGGCGAAATGACGTTGGCTCGAACTATTGAAAGACTACGACCACACTATTCAATACCATCACGAAAAAGCGAGCGTGGTAGCGTGGCGTTAAGTAGAAGATCATATCTTGAGGAGCGAGTGCGATGATGTCAAGTATCGCATAGAGCCAACTTTAATAGAAAAAGTTAAGGTTGCTCGAGCCCGCAGGCCGGCGCGATGCGCGAATGAAGAAGAAAGTACAAGAAGGAGCTATTCCAAGCGAGAATTGATGAAGAAGGAATACTTGAGTCCACTCTAGACTTTGTGTTCTAACGACTACGATTTGAAGTACAAGATTATGATGGAGGCACACAACACACCATTTGCAATCCATCACGGAAGTACTAAAATGTATCGTGATCTTGACATACATTTTGGTGGAACAATATGAAGAGAGAGATTGCAAAGTTTATCTCGATGTGTTTAACTTGTCGGCGTGTAAAGGCGAGCATCTAGTACCTAAATTAATTGCAACCACTTGAGATTAGGAATGGAAGTGGGAACACATTACCATGGATTTCGTTACGGGTCTTCCTACGGTTTCTCAAGGCATCAATGCTATTTGGGTTATTGTTGATAGATTAACCAAGTCTCCGCTCATTTCTTGCCGACACGGGAGACTTATTCCCTTGAGCGTCTTGCTAGTATATGCGTAAATGAGATTGTGAGGTTGCATGGCATGCACTGTATCCATAGTTTGGATCGTGACCCAAGATTCACTTCAAGATTTTGGGTTAGCTTGCAAAAAGCTATGGCAGCGATTTGCGATTTAGTTTGGCATACCATCCCCAAACAGACGGACAATCGAGAGGACTATTCAAACTCTTGAAGATTTATTAAGACTACGTGTCCTGAGACTTCAAGGCGGTTAGGATAAGTATTTACCATTGGTGGAATTCTCCTACAACAATGCAGTTATCGAGCAAGTATAGGTGTGGCTCCATTGAAGCATTATATGGACGAAAATGTCGTTCTCGATATGTTGGGATGAGGTGGGTGAAGCAACATTGTTGGGACCCGAAGTTAATCGTATGACTCACCGAAAAGATCCAAATAATTCGACAACGTATACAAACGGCTCAAGATCGACAAAAGAGTTATGCGGATCTTCATCGAAAGGACGTGGAATTTAATGTAGGGGATCATGTATTGTTGCGAGTTGCTCCATGGAAGGGAGTTACAAGATTTGGGAAGAGAGGAAAGCTCAATCCACGATTTATTGGTCCATTTCAAATTCTTGACCGAGTAGGAAATGTAGCCTATAGACTTGCGTTACCTCCGAGTATGTCTCGTGTTCATAATGTGTTTCACATATCTGTACTTCGTAAATATGTGAAAGACCCAAACCACGTTATTGAGTTAGAACCGGACGAGATAGCCGAAGACTTAACGTATGAGGAGGTACCTGTCAAGATCTTGGATAGGAAGGAGCATGTCCTACGCGCAAAGGTCGTACCATAAGTTAAAGTTTTGTGGAGGAATCATGCTATAGAGGAAATGACCTGGGAATTGGAAACGGAAATGAAAGCGAGGTATCCTCACCTTTTGAAATACCGAGTCGTCACGTCAATTCGAGGACGAAATTTCATAAGGAGGGAGGTTGTAAGACCCGAAATTTTTTTTAAATAAAAGGAATTTCCTTTATTTATTATTTTGAAATAGTAAGGTTGATTTGATTAATGTGGATAGTTAAGGGTTAAATCATAAATATTTCAAAATAAGCAAGTGGTTATAAAATATTCATTTTGTCGAGGGAATATTAGTTTGGTCGTGGAATATTAAATGCGTCGGGGAATATTAAATGCGGCCGGTAGCGACCGTGTGTGGGCCCCATAACGGAAAAGCGATTGGATGAAGAAAGCGACAAATATAAGTTGGTTAAAAATAACGGCGTAGTTGTTACCATTAAGATTGTTGGAATACCCGTGTGGTTAAAATACGATGTCTGGCGTGGTTCTTAAAGATGTACATGGTATTACCTGCAGTATTGTTGAATTATTGATCCTTACGTGAAGGCACTACTCAATAATTTTCACATGAATTCTTATTCAATATTTTATTTTATTGATTGATAATTCTTTGCGTTGATATTTTATATTATTGTTGTTCGATAATTGTCATTTGATATTTCCCATTATCGGATCAATAATTCATATTATTTGAATAATATTATTGGATAACATTATTGGCAATGTCTAGAAAGTTCTGTCTAAGGAGAGGTTTGGTCACCTAATTGCGCGCCTGTAAGGAGAGATCCTTATTGGAAAGCCCCCTCTTTCTTGGGAACAGCTGACTGGTTGTCATAAATGTGATTCTGTAATATTATTTGGAATAATTAATTATTGATTTATATGATAAGAAAATATTTATTTGATATGGATATAAATGATGGATTTATTTATGTGGTTATTAATGAAGGAATTAATGTTGACGTGTTTTATCAGTATTTTATCGGATTGGAGGTATTAAAAATTAAATCAGGGGTTTTGAGATATATTGCGGGGGTTATAATTTTTAATCCGACCGTTGGATCGTTGTAATTTTTGGATATGTTATACATATATAAGTTGAGTATATGTCCACAAATTTTGAACCGTTAAAAATGAACGAATGATTTGTTATAAATTTTAAGAGGTGTCGGATTCGGAAATTAGGTTTATAATTGATTTTGGTGGAAAATTCTAGAATTGAGTGGGCCCCACTTGTGGTTGGTGAAGAAATGTGCTGAATTTTATTTCAAATGTGGTGGGTGGCAATAGTAGCGAGTTAAAAAGCCATCGGGTAGCAGTCGAAAGTCTGCTTCTACGGGCTAACATTTTCCTATAAATAGAGGCAAAGTTAGAATTGAAAATCACACCGAAACAAAGTTTTCTCTCTTTCTCTCTATATTATTGAGCGTATTTTGTGAGTATTTAGATACTTTGAGAGTTCTTTCAATTACAAGTTTCATTCAAGCATCACTTGAGCCTTTCTTCCAAGAAATCTTGATTCTTTGAGGTAAGGGATATTATTTTTTTTCGTAATGATATTATTTCTTCAATATCATTATGCTGAAATGTTGATCTGAAGTTTTTATCAAATTTGGAACTTTTTCATGTCGGGGTTACTATTCATGAGTTACTATTCACGAGTTACTATTCATGAGTTACTATTCACGATTCTTATTCACGAGTACTATTCATGAAGCGTGAAGATGTTTTTGTGGAATTTCTATCTTTTGGTGTCGGATTTACTTATTCACGATATCGCACTTTATTCACGATATCTGACCTTTATTCACGATATCTGGCACTATTCACGATATCGACACTATTCACCAAAAAATAAAATTTCTTCTTTTTTTCAAAACAACTATTTTGGATACTAGCTTTGATTGTATCCATGTTTTGATCATTCTTGAATTTTAAACCAACTGTGATTATTTTTGGGGTATTGTTGGACATGGATAAAACAAAAATACTGAATCCTTAATCCTTAATCCTTGTCATTTTGTTTCACTGGATTCGTTCTTTAAAAATATTTTTCATCATCCTCAGTCTTAAATGATGATATTATTGAATATCTTTGGCCTGTAGTGCAAAGATGAATGATTTCTGAAGAATATCTTTGGCCTGTAGTGCAAAGATGAACAGGTGTTGAGATGAACATGACCGACTGATTAATATCTTTGGCCTGTAGTGCAAAGATGAACAGGTGTTTAAATGAACATGACCAACTGATGAATATCTTTGGCCTGTAGTGCAAAGATGAATATTTGATTCCAGATGTATATTGATTGTTGTTACTAGGGATAAAAGATGAGCGATGAACTTTTAAATTCATACATAGAAGATAGTAGTTTGCATTCTCTACTTAACTCTTCTAATGAATTATTATTTCATTGCGAATATGGATTTAAAATTTGTTGTCTATTGTATTCTATTAAATTTTTCCTGTTGAAGACTAACGATAATTTGTTGTATATTATCTTAGTCATAATATTCTTTTCTTGAGCTAGTTGAGCTCACCCTTTTCCTTTTGTTCCATTCTTCTCGGGGAGGCGAGAATATAAGCGAGTAACGCAGTCGGGGTATGGAATGAAGGTTTTAGAAAAGGATTGTTTAGTAGTCCTCACCATTTTTGTAAAATAATGTATCAATAAATGTGATGAGGATTTATGTGAGTATAAATATTGTCAGAAGATAATATTTGTATTTAAACTCTGATTTCTTGTTGTAATAATAAAGTTGTAGTTGTTTACGTACCATGTATATTGTAACTCGAATAGGTGATGTATACCTATTTTGGGGGCGTCACAATTGTAATTTTTACAAAATTCTAAAAATCACCTACTCTTTTAAAATATTAACGGCAAATCTATGTGTCACATGCACGATGAAGTGAGAGAGAGAAGTTGAAATTTGGATAATTAATTAAATTAAATTATACTCAATTCTATAACAAATAGTTAAACAAAATATAAATCAAATTAATATACATAACAAATAATTAAATTAAATAAAGAAATTAATAATAAAAATTATTAATAAAATGTGTTAATTAAATTAATTAATAATAAAATATATTAATATATAATTTTAAAAAAATGTATTTATATAAATTAATGAATTAGTATTTTAAAAAAATAAGTTCACTTTAAAATATAAATTTACGCATCAATAATAGGTCTTATTGCGCAGAGATATTGATGGAGAATCTGGTGTTTCTGTAGGGGCGGATGACTTTTTGAAGTATTGTTCAATTCTTTGTGAGATGAAGAGTCGGAATCTTGAGATAGAAGTGATTTTTTTTGATTGTGAACCAAGCGCAGATGAGAAAACCAATGGTTTCTTTTTGAGGAACCGGAATCTTCATCCCACAAGGTAAAATTCGATTTTTCGAAAAAAAATCCACGGGATGTTCGCTTGAAGGCCATTGAATTTGTGGTGATGGAGTTTCTGTCCGGAAGCTTGATGTCTTTAGAGATGAAGGAGTGCAATGATGGCAAAGGCATCGATTGAGCCTCCCTCAAAAGTGAAGTTAGTAGTTGTTGCCAAACCGGATGCTTGTAGATGTTCATTGATAAAGAGTAGAAGTTCACTGAATATGAAAAGTTCAAACACATGTTACAATGAGGGACAAAAAACAAATCAATTGAAGAGTAGGAAGTGAGCTGCATCTATTCTCAGAACAATAAATCACCAAGTACTGGAATGGTAAGTAATAGAAGTGGTATGACTATAGCAGACTCTCTCTACCTTGTTTCTTTTTTCTCTCGTTTTAAAGCGTTTCATATGTTATTGTAATGGACTCAATTGCCTAACCTTCTCTCTGTCTCTCCTTTTTTTAACAACAGCCAAATGTTTGAAATATATTAAGATGATAATTTGTCATAAACAATAACAACTAAAATAAAAAACATGACACTTAATTCACAAAAACATAAATCATTCTAAGGTTGATTGGTGATGCTTCTTGCCAATTCCATCATCATCTTCATCTATTAATTAACCCACGAGTACCACTTCCACTTGCTCCTCCAACTCCACAAGTTCTTGATTCTTCCGTGTCCTCCAAGTTCTTCAAATGTAAGCGGGTTACTCGGCGACAAATTTGTGAATGACGTAAAGTCTACATCATCATCATCATCATCAACATCTAAATTCACAATGTCTTCTTCTTCATTCACTTCTACATAAAACAAATAGACAAGAAAATTTAATATTGTATAACATTAATTTGAAAAAAATCATACCCAAGTTGTGGGGACATGCGTTGAGATATAATCTTGTATAACATTTTAATATATGCATACCGGTGCAATCTAGGCATACTTTTCTAAGGCAACATAACTTTTTCGTTAAATTTTATATGCATGTATCACATTTGTTTTAAAAGGTAGAGATAACTACACCTTAATTATGTATATCTATGTAATTTGGGCATGTTTTTCTTGGAACACAACTAAATTTCATATGCATGTATAGATTACGCCCATATATGCTTTACATAAAAGAGCTAAATTAGCGATCGCAACTATGCGAGTGTGTCCATAAGCGCCAATATAATTATATGAAGTGCATTCAAATAGTTTGATAATGGATTAAATCTGACCTTACATATTGATGTAAAATCTTGAAGATTTTTACGTAATGGAATCCATACTTCAAGTTGTAGTGTTTTGATCTATTGCTTTTGCAATCATATAAAGGACCACGAGGACCGAGCCTACTGATCGAGATCACCGGATCTGAGAATCTGATGGTGTTATTCTGCTACTAGCTGGAACTAATAGAATGTCTTTTACGTAACACTCGAGGCGGATCGAGATCACCATATCTGAATTGGAGATATTAGTGATCTTTGAATTAATTTGCCCATCATCGCTGCCATTAGCAGACTCGGGAAGTCTAATTAAAGATGCCATTAGCGAGAAAACAAGTATTATTCACCGCCACTTTTATCTTATGTAGTAATAATGTAAACAATACTATTTTTTGGTGATTGAGTTACCAGCATACCCAAAGTTCTACTACTATTGCTACTTGGGGCTTAATAACCATAATGCAGAACTAATTAACTTACACTTTCTGAAAAATGTGGGTTGGGAATCCCTGATACCAACGATCTGAACAATGGACTTAATTGTAATGGGGAGCTGAACTGAATATTTGAGAAGGCACAACCAGCTCCATCATCAGTTTTTAAGTCATCACAAGGTAATACATCTGCTGCAATAAGAAGAGAAATTCCTTCAGCCAAATGTTACCACTATCTTTCAATTTTGCGATGAGAATTTATATCCAACAAGCTTTCATCTTACATGTTAAAATTTCTCTAGTTTGATTTGTAATTGCACAGGAGAAAATTTCCTTTTCGACATCACCATGACCATTTGAATGTCCTATATGAGTTGGTTGCGATTCGACGGTGTCTGCTTTGTATATATACATACAAACTTCATTACATCTTTGTTTTATCACATGATCGTGGTTTATGATTGTTGATCGATCTTATACTCGAGCTATCCGGAGAGTCTGCGCATATAAATCCGATTACTGCATTAACCATCAGTTAGTATATTGTGGTGAAAATATCGACAAGCCTAAATCCAAGTGCGGGCCATAATTCTTACCTCCAAGATGGTCATTTGCCTTCTTTACTACTCTTAAAGTCCTCTCGCCAAGTGTTTAGAATTCTCAAGTTGATAATCCATATCGAAATTCTTAATCGATCACATCACCTTTTTGCTTTATTGAGAAAATCTTGGAGTGCGAATATTATACATGATGCGATATTAGCGGTATGGAAACATGTGCATTTTATAGTTATTTAGAGAGCCTCTAAGTTGGTGCACAACTACATTAAGCTCATTTTTATGGAAATTGTCGACATCACGCAACCATTCTTCTTGAGAGCATGACCTGATTTAGTGAAAAGTTTCCTTTGAAATTCTAGTTCTCGATATCTTAAGTGCTTGGCTACAAAGTAAAATTTAAAAATATAACTTTAGGTTTGCTTCAATCATTGAGGTGTAAAGCGTCATTGATACACCCAAAAAATGAATCATATGATTTACGCTTTATCACCAAATTAGTGCATTATAGTTGAAACATAAAATCAAAATACCAACTTCTTACCTTCCGAGCATTTTCAAGACTCAGTACGTGTTCTCTGTGTTAACTTTGAGGGCAAGCAAGCTAAGCGATTGTTCTTGTTGCATTAATCTGATAATCTTTGGGTCATCCTTCTTGAGGTACATTCCTTGAATCATGTCATTCTTGGTACATACGGATCCAAGAAGGATAACTACATAGTTATGGTTATCAATTATGCAAAATTAAAGCTTTTGAATTTTGAAGATGGATACTATAATGACTAAAGAGTAAGCAACTTAATCAATCTCTATTACAGTTTTATTGTGATATATTACCATCTTTGGCAACCCTTGTGGTGTTGTTGGCATAGTTTTGAGTTGTCTTTGTAACAAGATTCATATTGCGGTTGTGTTGTGATGTAGAATTTAGTCGATGTTAGATTATTACTACTAAATACTAATTACTACTAATTTCAAAATTTGAAATTGATGCAGACTATTACTACCAATTACATGGAGATCTTCTTCTTTGGAATAAATGGAATGGGTTTATCTGAGGTGACCAATTCTATTACAACCAACATAAAGAATGGAGTCTTGAAGACAAATGCACTGATAAAAAATATCTGACTAGCTACTTAATTGGTGAAGCGATGGAAGATGGGAATGTGAGGATTTTAAATATTGGAGAACAAGTACATGCATTATGCATATGCTACCAGACTAAACCAGAAACATTACAAGGTTGCAGAACTAGGGAACTAGGACTAAATATTCCAGCTTATACAAATTTTAATCTAATATTGATAATTTAAATATTTCCCACCTTCACGAGGACGACGTCGTTGCCTTTCCAAATCGCTCCTTTATCATAAACTATTTTCTCTAGCTCATCATAATTAAGAAATGGTTCTTCCTCCTCTTCAACAATCCAAAACTCTGTTTCGTCAATTGACTCGTAATCAATTGGATCATAATTCCATCTCTTATAGCAATGCCTAAAATTATGATTTCATATAATGTTATGTGATTTTTTTCCCATCAAACTAACGTCATATAATATTAATTATTAAAAATTCAAAGAACGATTAATTGAATTAATGAAAATACCTATTCTTCAACCTCAAATTATAGTGAACAAACACGAGATCATTAAGTCTTTGATGCTCTAACCGGTTTCTTTTCTTGGCATGTATGATATCCAAAACACTCCAATTTATTTCGCAACCCAATGAACTACTAGTTTGGCTAAGGAATTTGATTGCCAACTTTTGTAAATTTGGAGCACTACTTCTAAACAACCTTCACCACTCATCTAAATACAAATAAATAACAATGACAATAGAAATCAATAAAATAAGCTACAAAGGAACAAAGTTAACAAGAATAAACAACAATTACTAAAATAGAACAAAGTCGAACACATATTAATAAATATAACTTACCCGGTTGAGTAAGTAGTATTCGAAGTAGTAAGTGTAAGCTTCCTACCAAAACTCCCCATCCGCTCTCGATAAATTCTAGTGTCATCCAACAAATTAACTTTACTAGTGATGGCTTTTGATTCAATGACATCAAGAAGACCCGCCATAACTTCCGGCTTCCCACAAAATGATTCTTGATTATATTGAAAACAAGGATTCAACCAATATGTGGCCGCGTGAACACTTTTACGCTATTACTTATCCCAACACTCCTTGATAATTCTTGTATAAGGCTTGTATAAGCTTTATTTTTGCCTAAAAACTATCTTTATAGCTTTTCTAGCTCTAAGCATGCCATCATACAAATATGCAATGGAGGGTCTCTCATCCATATCAATAATTCTCAATAAACGCATCAAAGGCTCCACAATTTTGGTTCTGATCAAACAATCATTCCAAAAAAATTTCGATATGATAAGTAAAGCCACAACCTTGCCTTGTGCATCCTTTGCATATTTATACTCCTTAAAATCCTTACTAGTCACCAAAGCACGTAAATCATGCATATGATCATAAATATTATGCAATCTGATGAAAGTCGTGGCAAAACAAGTAGGCCCATGCAGATGATTTGTTAATGTCAAGATTTGCATAGGACACTTTAATAATTTAATATTATAAACAACAAAAAAAATTGTGTCAAACAATGTCTTATCAAACCTAAATATTGAAAGAGGAAAAGTGAACAAAAAATGTAGGAGTCTCTTTTGCGGACATGGGAGTAATAAAGCGAGCTAATAATAATAAGGGTAATGATAATATTGGAGCGAACATTTGGTGTATTCTATATAAGTAGCAGATAAAACAAGTAAAGCGTAAAACGGAAACTTAAGAGTAATGAGTGTTAAATATTACATGCAATGGCCGTGTTCATAAGGAGTTTTCAATGATCGTGTTCATATCTGATACCATATATCCATTAACACTAGTAACTATTACATGGATATTTTCAATGTTATGCCTTTTATTACTCGATTTTCACAAGAGTGGGCGATATATATAAAAAGCAGTGAAAAGAATGTAATCACTCTCGATACACTACCATAATTTATGTAATGCTGACCATGAGATGATCAACCTTGTACTAAAAAGAGAGAGCGAAAAATAGTTAACCAAATCATTTTTAGCTACATTACAAAATTCTTAGCTTGTTATCTCTAGACCAAGATTCATTAGTTTCTTATATAGGTTGTACTGAAGCTCCAACATCGATGACCTATCTTTAAAGGCTGAAAATCGGTATTTAGCTTGTCAAGATTCATTGGTTTCTCTTGAACATGGTTGATTCTCATTTTTGATCTTATGAGCTTCATCAATTATAATATAGCACCCATTTAAAGCGGCGTAAGGCATTCTTCTCTTTGATCACCATTTTAAAGCGGTGACATAGACATCAAACTTCCCAAAAAGCTACGTGTATATCTACGAAGAATAATATATTTAACATTAGTTTATTCAATAACAATAAAAATGAGGGGATGAAGATACTTAATCAAGTAGAGCAATTAAGAACTTACTCTTTTTAAGGATTTCCAAGAAATTTGATTTGCTTTCGTAAAAGCAGGCAAAAAGACCGAATCTCATTCATCCGGTTGCCAAGAGTGGATTTTGGAGCAACACCCACGTGAAGACCAGGTTATTCCACTAAATTCATGCGAGATAACCAAGCAAGGAGATGGTTTGTAATATTTTACCAAGCCCTGAACAACAACAATAATATTAAGGTAAACTATTAGATTAGTTAAAGACTTAAAGTAGATACACTTGTAGTTACATGCAAAGGTAGTTGACCTATTGGTAGGACAAGGATATTAGAGAAGCGAGATTTCAAAACATACCATTTCATCCGGAAGGATTCCATTTATACCATTCTCATATATAATCGTATAAGCCAATTTAACCCAAACAAGTTGGTAATCCTCATCTTCCCTAATAAGCTGCGGAGGAAAAGTTGAGAAAACAAGATGCAAAGGATTAGATATTCAAGAAAAGTTGCAAAAAAAAAAATCATACTTTCATGCTCGGTAAAAAGAGACATCAATGAGTATGAGAGGGAAAATACCTTCAAACAAATCAGCTAAAAAAAGATGGAAGCGTGGAACCAAATCAGACCCAAATCGTGGAGCCTCCACTACGCTACCAAAAATCTCATCCACCTCGGCTTAGATCTGCTACCAAACAGATCTGATAGGAAAAAATAAACGAGAATGCGACCTCCGGAACTAAAGTAGAGAAACATTAGATGAAACATATATATTTATAATGGAACATACAGTTATATGGCATTAATTATTACCTGATTTGATCCACTATTCATCTTGTTTCTCCAATAATTGTTCCTGCCTCTGAATACCGTTGCTGCAATTAGGCAAGACAAGGTTCTCCACAAAGGTACAACCGTCCAAAAAAGGATAAATGCCATGCATCTCAATATCTGTCCCTTGATCCTCCTTTGCATCATAGACAGCCAATATCCACCTGTTAACCATCAACTACGCTACCAAAAATCGTGGAGCCTCCACTACGCTACCAAAACTCTCATCCACCTCAGCTTAGATCTGCTACCAAACAGATCTGATAGAAAAAATAAACGAGAGTGCGACCTCCTGTAGTAAAGTATAGAGACGAATCAGAAGAGGATATTCAAGTGAGAGTTGAAAATACAAATGATAAAGAAGACTGAATAGAAAAATAAGTCTGAAGGGATAAACAGAGCGAGGGACACGGACAAGACTGAAAAGTCACAGTGCACCCTTATCCTGCCACAAAGTGATTAGACTGAAGAGAAGTGCATGCCACAAAGTAGATCAAAAAGTTTTTGAAAGTCTGAAGTGATAAATAGATTACACGAGGGAGGACACAGACAAAGACTGAAGAGTCGCAGTGCCCTTATCCAAGCCAGCAATATATCCAAGCCTCCAACCAGTCATCGCAAAAGCCTATAAAAGTATAAATTTTGTGAGGCATACCTTTTTAGATACATTATACATAACTAAGCAAGAATAGGCACGAAGGGGAATTTCAAGAATGGAATAGTGTGGAAGATCTATAGATACTAGTTCTATAATGTGACTAAACTGTAATTACCTTAGAAAATCCATTCACTATCAGAGTCCGGTCACACATGCCTGGCAAAGATGCAAAGCTTGTGTGAGTTGCGGGCGCATAAATAATGTGTTCATATATTTCGTCAGACAACACCTGAAATAGAATAACCAAACATAGTTAAGGTTTCAAATAATAACAAAGTTGCCATAATTACAAGCAGGTACAAAGTGTAAGGTTTCTTGATCCTACCAGAAGTCTGGGATGCTTCGCAACAATCTGTTCAAGTATTTTCCAGGGGTAAACAGACCCAGTTGGGTTGGAAGGAGAACAAATAATAAGCAATCTTGATTTCTCTGTGAGTTTGGATTCAAGAAGCTTTGGATCCAAAAGAAAGTTTTCTGAGATGTGGGTCAGCAGAATCACAGGCATTGCATCAGCTATCCTGGCCATTTCTGGATAACTCACCCAATAAGGAGCTGGAATAATAACCTGAACAAAAATTATGAAAGGCTGTAAACCTCAACAAACTTCACAGTTGGACATATTACACATTAATCATTTCAATATTAAACATTTACCAGCCCATATTGCTCCCTGCATTATTAATATGCCCAAAGCCATAGTAAGTTACAACTTCTAAATCAAGTGTTTCACTTCAACCACATAATACTAAAAAGTACACATGTAAGAGCAAGCACATTCAAACAAAAGCTACCGAATAAATTACATAGAGATTATGCAAAATCATTTATGATACATTAGCACGGCAAAAAATAGTGTGTGAGCAGAGAAATTGACTTATCTATTTAATGTTTTTACTTTCTGCATGCACTCTACTCTCTTCTTTATAAAATGCAGCTTCCCAATAGGCTACTAACTTCTTGTCGAGTAATGCGACTAAATGAACACCTAGACTATTAAATAATTTGATCTTACAAAATAAATGCATTAACTAACTGTAATAGGCTATCAGGAAAATAATTAAGCCAGACATATACTTTGAGTATACCAATGTGAAATTTCTAAACAATCTAAGGCAAAGAGAAATTAGAATAGAAATATATACGGTACTAATAACAAGAGGCATGATGAAAAGTGTAGGGAAAGAATCATAAGCCTCTTACCTCCACAACATATGAAAAGAGTGTCGTTCCACCAATGATGCCAAGGTCGGTGAGATGTGCACTATGACAAGCAATATCTTCTTGAATTTCAAGACATCCGCACTCCATAAGCACAAGATGAATCGAGTAACTGTGATGGATAAATGAAAAAAAACCACTTTTTGAGTTATGAAAAAAGAGATCAACTCGACTAAATTTCTAAAAGTGTAGGGGTGTTTAGCAAAGGAAGCCATGCCCGAACCAAAAAGAAAGAAAGTATGACCTAAAACTTAGACGTTATATTTATAGGATATGCTCAAAAATAGTAATGCAAGTACAGATTTGGTTGTGAAATCCGAAATTAGTGAAATTTTGAATAAATACCATAATAGAAGCTAGAGATGCTACATTCTTCGAAAATATTTTTCCTTTTAAGTCTAAAATTGTTACTCAGCCCTATAATGTTAGAATTCAAGATAGTGATCAAGGTTTTCAGATCGGACCGAACATTGAACCGAAAAAGGTACCAGGTGGATGAGTCACTGGTCCAACAAGTAGTCGAACCGTTATTGGCCCAGTGACATCATTAATATATAATAAATAAAAAATAAATAAATTAATTATTATTATATATAATATTTAGTAATTATGTACAATTAATCAATTAATCTTCAAAAAAAAATGTAACACCCCCTTTCCGAAATAGAAAGAGAGGTTACACACAAAACATAACAAAATGATGAATATAAAGCAAAACTCTAATCCACAAAAAAATAATCTCAACTGATTAAATGTCTGAGAACAAACCATAATAAATGCTACACTGGCTCAAACCACAGTCTTAAATAACTATTACAACTCTAAATAAATCAATGTATCATAGCCTAATAAAATATAACAAAATTATTGGATAGAAGGGAGCTCTCGTCACACTTGCCCTTGATTCCCTTGATTACCTGCCGGAAGAAAAACACAGCATGAGCCAAATGCCCAGTACGGATATAGAATACAAATAATGAACCGAAATAACTAACTCAATTAAATGAAATGAAACGAAATGAACAAAATTGACACAACGAAATAATAAATTTGAATCAAATGGTTTGGGTGTTATTTACAATACAGAAACTCGAACAAAATAGAAATATACCTTGCCACACAGGCCAAGTCGAATAATGCCACTGCAGCAAATCAAAATATTGCCACACAGGCATAACATACATCGGACCGGCCGGATCCAGATGCATGCAAATCGGAAGGCGTGTTTGGCACAAACATCACCGATCCGTAGAATAAAACAGAACAGAAAACTAGGGTCGACCTATATGCCTCCCACAACAAAACACCAAATGGCCAACTCCCACTGGAGCACAAAACGGAGACGCCGTGGACTGATCACACCGCCAGAAGGTGTCATGCCTCGGTGCCAAGAGGACATGCATGTGGTACCCCCAAAGGTGGTTATAGCTTAGGTATATCCTACGGTATTCTAACAAAAATATCATGTCACAACACATGCGACACAATATCAACACAAAGGGGTTCTAATATGTACATGTTAAACTGAAACGATTCATCAACTCAAAGTCCCCAAAAAAACTAACATGCACATTACTACAAATTGTTAGGTTTGTAATATTCATGTGCGCAATCAAATTACAAAATAATGCGGAAGCGTGTAAAAATCAGAGTTTAAAAATTTACAAACCATATACCCGGATCACCCTTTATGCATAATTATTAATTAAACGAAAAGATAAAGAATAAAATCATACCCTTGAAGATCGAGCTTCCTCAGGTACAAGTTCACCTCCAAATCCTTTCGCGTTCAACTTGAATCCACCGGGTTTGGTTCCTTCCTTTGATCAACGTTAGCCACCCATATGTTTGGCCTCTAGAGGTGATCCACCAAGGAAGAAGAAAATTCAAGAAGAAGGTGTATTGGCTCAAACCCTAGTTTTTCCTATCTCTATAGAAAAAGGGCGTACTCTCCAACAAATTGGAATTATGTCGTTGTAAAAGTCAACAACCTCCTACACCCATAATAAGACTCCTCTTATTTATAGATGTGGGCAACCCACCTTAACAATTAAGGAATTGGGATTTATTTTAATTAATTAAATTCTTTTAATTAATTAAGCTCCCTAATCTTATTAGGGATAATTAATTAAACTCCTTTAACTAATTTTCCATCCTAATCCTATTAGGAATAAATGAGAGTACTTATATTAAATTAATTCCTAAACTCTTTTAGAAATTAAAATAATAATAATTGTAATAATATTAATAAGACTCCTCTTATTAATTTATATTTAATATTTCTAAAATATTAAATAATAAATATTAAGCTATTTAATTTATTCTATCACCATAGATTAAATTAAATATACATAACTATATTATTACGATTATGCCATTAACTTCTTAAATAATTATTCTTCCTTTTATGGTGTGACCCTTTAGGTTCTCCATATTAATAGGTTGTGAATAAATCAATTAGAATAATTCTAATCTTATTTAAATATATAAATTAAATAATTAATTTATTTAAATAAATAATATTTATTTCTGATAGGGATAAGCCTTCTAGCGATCGGCGACTTTCCGGATAATATAGATTTCAACATTAATCATAAAAGAACCTTTGAGTAAATAGTTTCTGATGTCAATTCAATCCTTCCACCATCTGATGTCCCGATTAAATATAAGGCATGGAATTCTTGTCAAGTCTTATTTTATTTAATTATATGTATTTCGACTCTTAAATGCCTGACTCAAATAATGCAAATTAGAAACTCCTTTCTAATTTCATTACGCCGCCAAAGACTCTTTGGGTTGTCATTTATCGAATCACATAGGACATTTCTCTTCTTTTATTAGAAGTGGTAGATTCTTTATTGATCATACATTATCTCCGTATACTGACTTATTATACCCAAGCATACCCTTTGATATACCCTAAGGGTCTTAAGAAATAAGTCAAAGTATAACTCATCATACACAAGATACTATGATGATCTCAAGTCAAGGATTACTTGTCTTTACTATCACTACTGAGAATTCTATTGACGAGTGCAAATAAAACTCCATTAGGTATTCCTTAGCGAGCCCACGTTCGATTGAACTTATTCTCTAATAAGCACCTACATACTTGCTTTAGTGTCTCTCACACAAATGATCGTGAGATCAATCATCCTCATCCGATGAAGCAAGCAACGTATGTACCAATCTATCCGGATTCACTAATCCCCGATTTAGTAATCCAATGATTGGGAACTATTTTAGTTTTTAAGCTTTCTAAGAATTTAGATCTCATTAGAATGATCATCATCATTATTCTAAAAGCATTGCTTAAAACTATGGGTTTATCACATATTATAAAAGCGACATCATGTAGATAATTAAAAGCCTTTAATAAATTAATACTTTTTATTAATAAATGAATAAGATTGTTACAAAGTATATGCTTTATCATCAAACATGATTGGCTTGTGTGCATACTACTTTCAATCTCCACTTGCACTAAAGCCGATCGTCATGGTAACTCATACTCTTCTTCTCTAAGTGGCGATTATCCTGCTTTGTTGGATAAGCTTTAGTTAATGGATATGTAATGTTGTTCATGAGAGTCCACTATCTCATAGTGATTTCCCATCTTTGATGATTCTAATAATCAAATGAAAGTGCCACTGACACATGTTTAGATCCAAGATGAGACTTAGGAACTATTCTAGTTACGAAATGAACTTTTAATCCAAACAATCAACTTGCGACTTCATTTATAGTTATATACTTTGTCTTTATCACTAAACCAACAACTCTTTGTTGTTTGGAACCTTTCAATTCAACTGCACCACAGATTCAAGGTAACACTTTACCTTAAAGTGGATTTTACGTAAATCTTGAGTGCATACGAAAAACTTGAGTCATTAAGCCCTTTAGTTTTAATTTAGACCCACCGTGAATATGATCACATCCTTAGTGTCGGTTAAGCACTTTAAGATGTTTTTCAGCGACTCATAGTGAACTTCTCCATAATATGGTGATCGACATCGGTCTCGTACATTTCATTACATACATGATTGTCACTCATGCGACTCTCTCTTTTCGAGAGTCTGTGGGGACTATTAAAGAGATACACTCCATAGCTCATTGACATGAGACATCTCTTGGAGTTTGCCATGCTAAGCGACTTTAGCATCAAATGAATATCGTTCCTTGGGTTAAGTCGAGCATCCTCTTAAATCTATCTATATGGATTTATATCCCCAATTAAGATACTCTTCCCAAACCATTCATGGAGGAATGTTTAGACAACTTTATCTTTTACGATTGTAGCATTGATAAGTTATTCCTCATCAGTAGTATATCAACATATAGTCTTAGGAATGTCACGATGCTCCCCTTGACCCTTTTGTACACACTAGGTTCATTCTTATTTTGATAAAATCAAACTCTTTTGATTGCCTCATCAAAGCGAATGTTCCATATTTGAGAAACTTGCTTGATCCATTTCTACGAGTGTCTACAACACTTACCTCATCGTATATAAGCTGGATCATCATCTTTCATGATGTGTACCTCATCATCATCATCTATGATGAATCCATACCTCCAGGTATCTTGGTACTATTCGAATTACGATTAGGTTGTGGTATAATAGGTCTATCTGAGGTTCCTCTTATTTGATTTATAGTGTTTTGTGGTTCTTGAACTCTTCAAGATCTATTATTCTCCCACTAGCCCTTGATGATAAACACCTTTATCTTAGAAGCGGCGTGTTCGTAACAAACACCTTTTGCTAAGTAGAATTATAGAACATATACCTAAACTTACTTTAGGATGTCCCACAAATCATACATGTCAAATTTTATCCCAAGCTTATCCTTTGAAACCTTTTCATATAAGTAGGACAACCCCCTTATCTTAACATACTTAAGATTAGAAATCCTCCACATCCATAACTTTTATGGAGTCTTGGGGTAGGATTTTGAGGTTACCATTTTTAGTGAGATATCGATGCCATTTCTAGGACATTATCCCGGAAGGATCTTTGGAATGTCGGTAAAATCATTATGGACCGCACCATGTCCAACAAGGTACGATTTTTCCTTTTAGATACATCAATCAATTATTGCGTGTCGGGATGTGTCCATTATGAGAAAACCATTTGAGATGATCTAGAAACTTATTGCACAAGCATTTATTCCTTGATCTAATCAAAGAATTTTAATACTTTGTCAATTTGTTTCACTTACGAATTCTTTGAACCTTTCGAATAATTCACACTTGTATTCAACAAATACATACATTCGACTCTTTGAATGATCATCTCCTTTTCTTATACTAATTTGTTTAATATGCAAAATTATTTTCACGTAAGTCAAGTATACAAAATCCATTAAGTAATCTTTCGGTTCTATCTGAAACATTATTATTATAAATAGAACAACAATTGCTCTTAATTATAATACCAAAATTTTATTGTCCAATGATAAAATGGAAATAATGTTTCTAACAAGAATTGGAATCTGATAACAACTTATTGACTTAATAGATTTGCAGTAAGGCGATCTTTAAACTATAAGTTTCTATAGCTAATCAAACAACCTTTGCTTCATTTTCCACACATAGGATTACTTATATTTGTTTAGCTTTCTACTTCTACTTGGTCCTTTCATAAATCTATATTTATGATAACCAAAGTTGGTATCCAATACCCAAGTAGAACCTTGACTTAAAGAAAAATTTATTTTAAATTATGAACAAAATTGTATTTATAAGCTGAAACTTCACTAAGCTTCTTTGGTTAGCTCTGCAAGATACTTCTTGCGGTTTCTTTCCGATGTCCATGCTTATTGCGGTGGAAGCAAACTCCTTTGCTATCCATATCAGTTTTGTTCTTATTATCCTTTGTTTTTGCCTTTCTATTTACCTTCTTAGAATCGTTCTTCTTTTCAGAAGATCCTTTGGCCCCTACCAGTAAGACATGGTCTTTCTTGGTTGGAAAGCGACTCTTAACATTTTTCAACATGTTAAGCAAATCAGCGAGGCTGATATCTAGCTTGTTCATATGAAAATTCACAACAATTGTGAAAGGAGTCAGGGAGTGAGTGCAAGATCAAATCTTGGCTCAACTCTCCATCCATGACAAAACCGGTTGTCCTAATTGATCAATCAAATTGATTATGTTAAGATCTTTTTATCGTATTATATAGTGCCGTTGGCCATTCTAGATCGGAAGAGCTCCTTAGATATTTGATATCTATCGGTCCTACTTTTCCTCACCATCGACTACTTGATGTGCGGGAATATAGTAGGAGCATCCATAGTTTCATCTTGTGGTTGAAGCTCGTTACTTTCGTGGATGCGAGCATGATGCATTGAGCCAACTATGCATCATCTTGCCACTTTCTAAAAGTAGCAATGTCTTCCTCGGAGGCATTATGCGCAACCATTCTTGAGGATAGGCGTATTAAGGACATAAGATAGTTTTTCGACTATGAGAACTATTCTCAAATTCCTTAACCAATCCGTTTAATTGATACGGTTAATTTAGCATCTAATATGCTTATTGATGATATTAATTTTAGACATTGTAAAATTACGTAAATGAATTTGTAATTAACAACATTTTAACATACATTCTTTTATTAATTACCAAAATAATTTAGGTCTTATTTTAAATTGGTATCTCCCACTATTTTCTTCAAACTATATTACCTCACTTATATAGTTGGCAAAATCTAATTAAAGATTTGCTAGTGAGAATAAGGATCCCATTTCAAATGTATATAGCCTTGTGGTGACACAACAAACTATATATAAATAAATAGGTAGACAACTTTTGTCGATTACATCAACTATGCAACTCCTTTTCTTTTGCCTCTTAGATTATTTTGATCAAGTGGTGGCACATCAGAATCAAAATTATCCAAGTTAAGTCGACCTAGCACTCCATATATTCAAAAAAGAAAAATATCATCCTTGTGGTGACACAACAAAACAATATTGTTCAATTTTCTTTATAAGCATCAAATGTGATAAATTAACATCTTAAATACTTAATACTTGCCTTGTGGTGACACAACAAACTCATATTAAATATTTAATACTCTATTAATTTTATCATGCTAGAAAGGCGACGTTCGATATTCCAAATATCTTTGAGCGCTTAGGACTTAATATAAAAATTGAGGGGTTTTGTTATTAATTTGTCTCATCTTGTTTAAGTGGCGTATGCATATATATATATAAAATACGGCGTCATATTAATAAACATGCGAAGCATGTTTGCATAATATATAATATATATAGTATAAGCATGCACATATAGAATACTATATTCTACTCGGATTGATTATGTAAACATAGGAATGGTAACTACCATACCGTTAATATGATAATAAGATCTGATCCTGGGCCAAGTGAATCACGGATTCAACGGAAAAAAATACGGGAATTGCGATTTTTTTTTTTATTTTATTTTTAAATAAATTTTATACACCTAATTATGCCCAATAAAATTGTTCTAAACACATATCAATATACATATCAAATTAAAATAATTAATAATTCGCATAAAGGTTTGGCTCTGATGTCACTCTTAGGTTTGTAATATCATATTATGCTTGTGATCAAATTGCAAAATAATGCTGAGCGTGTAAAAATCGAGTTTAAAATTTACAAACCATATACCGGATCACCCTTTATGCATAATTATTAATTAAGCGAAAAGATAAAGAATAAAATCATACCCTTGAAGATCGAGCTTCCTCAAGTACAAGTTCACCTCCAAATCCTTTCGCGTTGACTTGAATCCACCGGGTTTGGTTCCTTCCTTTGATCGGCGTTAGCCACCCATATGTTTGGCCTCTCAGAGGTGATCCACCGAGGAAGAAGAAAATTCAAGAAGAAGGTGTATTGGCTCAAACCCTAGTTTTTCCTCTCTACATAGAAAAAGGCGTGATTCTCCAACAAATTGGAATTATATCGTTGTAAAAGTCAACAACCTCCTACACCCATAATAAGACTCCTCTTATTTATAAATGTGGACAACCCACCTTAACAATTAAGGAATTGGGATTTATTTTAATTAATTAAATTCTTTTAATTAATTAAGCTCCCTAATCTTATTAGGGATAATTAATTAAACTCCTTTAACTAATTTTTCCTCCTAATCCTATTAGGAATAAATGAAGTACTTATATTAAATTAATTCCTAAACTCTTTTAGAAATTAAAATAATAATAATTGTAATAATATTAATAAGACTCCTCTTATTAATTTATATTTAATATTTCTAAAATATTAAATAATAAATATTAAGCTATTTAATTTATTCTATCACCATAGATTAAATTAAATATACATAATATATTATTACGATTATGCCATTAACTTCTTAAATAATTATTCTTCCTTTTATGGTGTGACCCTTTAGGTTCTCCATATTAAATAGGTTGTGAATAAATCAATTAGAACAATTCTAATCTTATTTAAATAAATAAATTAAACAATTAATTTATTTAAATAAATAATATTTATTCTCTGATAGGGATAAGCCTCCTAGCGATCAAGCGACTTTCCGGATAATATAGATTTCAACATTAATCATAAAAGAACCTTTGAGTAAATAGTTCTGCGTACAATTCAATCCTTCCACCATCTGATGTCCCAATTAAATATAAGGCGTGGAATTCTTGTCGAGTCTTATTTTATTTAATTATATGTATTTCGACTCTTAAATGCACAACTACAAATAATGCAAATTAGAAACTCTTTTCTAATTTCATTACGCTTAATAACCGAGGACTCTTTGGGTTGTCATTTATCGAATCACATAGGACATTTCTCTTCTTTTATTAAGTGGTAGATTCTTTATTGATCATACATTATCTCCATATACAACTTATTATACCCAAGCATACCCTTTGATATACCCTAAGGGTCTTAAGGAATAAGTCAAAGTATAACTCATCATTCTGAGATACTATGATGATCTCAAGTCCAAGGATTACTTGTCTTACTATCACTTCTGAGAATTCTATTGACAGCAAAAATAAAACTCTATTAGGTATTCCTTAGCTAGCCACTTTGCGTTCAAATTGAACTTATTCTCTAATAAGCACCTACATACTTGCTTTAGTGTCTCCACACAAATGATCATGAGATCAATCATCCTCATCCGATGAAGCAAGCAACGTATGTACTAATATATCCGGATTCACTAATCCCCGATTTAGTAATCCAATGATTGGGAACTATTTTAGTTTTTAAGCTTTCTAAGAATTTAGATCTCATTAGAATGATCATCATCATTATTCTAAAAGCATTGCTTAAAACTATGGGTTTATCACATATTATAAAACAGCATCATGTAGATAATTCAAAGCCTTTAATAAATTAATACTTTTTATTAATAAATGAATAAGATTGTTACAAAGTATATGCTTTATCATCAAACATGATTGGCTTGTGTGCATACTACTTTCACAAATATCAAAATAAATTTAGACATGTGGTACTAGTCTAAAGAGTACAAATATGAGTTCCAACTATGAATGCCAAACGAAACTATCACAATGAATTTGACAAGAAATAATCATGAGAGGCAATACTAAATTTCAAAACGCATAACGAAACAAACAAATCAAAAACAAAAGACTACATTTGAAAGAGTAATAATCCGTACATGGATTAAGCAATGTAATACCCAAAATTTATATTCCAAATATACTTGTTAAATTCCTCAAAATCCAGATCTAATAAAAATTATAATTCTATTAAAAGTTACCAAATCACACGAGACCACTAATTAAAATAATAACTTATAAAATTATTCTTTTTATCTTCACCAGATTAATTAGCTCATTTTATTATTATTTCTATTTTTATTGTTTTCTATGAATTTTTATTATTTTAGTATGATCTTGACCAAATACATAGATTTACCATTGGCTATTCTAAAACAAATGTGTATAAAATTAATGCGAACACAAACTAAAAAAATATAAAAAAATCAATTGAAATCTTCAATTTCGTCCCAACATAATCTTATCGAAATGGTTATATATATATAGTTATACTTTTTAGGTTCGAGAACCTAGCAGATGAAAACTAAAGTTTCATAACATATAAACATACTGAATATATAATTATTAAATTCTAATATAATGAAAGTACTTTATGTAGGAATTTTTAATACTTAATTTGTAATATAATAAAATCTATATATACATATACATGTACTATTCTCAATTGCAATATATTAGTATCCTGACACATTACACCTTTTTATATAACTTATCTTTGGAAGTATCAAACCTTACCAAATTTTACACACTTAATTTATTTGAATACCAAACCACAAAAATCTAGTTAATTTACAAAACCACTTTTTGTTAGAACAAATCCGATCTAATGCTTCTTCTTTTGCACTATGCCATACTTCTCTCTTCTTTTTATCGGGAGAATAAAATACCGTACAATGAATAGGGTTTTAAGTTTTATTTATTTATTATTATTATTATGAATTCTTTTAAATTTTAAAAGGATTTAAAATTAAGCCAAATACCAATTAGACCCAAGTAACTTAAAAGCCCAAATTAATGTAATCCTTTACTTATTATAGTCCATATAATTAAATACCATGTTTTACCCAAACATAAGAAAGCCCAATTAAAAATATTTAAAAAATATGAAATTAAATGTAGTATATTTTATTATTATTATTATTATTATTATTATTATTATTATTATTATTATTATTATTATTATTATTATTATTATTATTATTTGGTATTACAAAAAACTAAACCTATTTGTACAATGTTTACTTTATACAATTCAAATAAATATTAAATCTATATAAAAAGAAATATATTAAATCATGATCATAACACAAAACTCAATAGTGGTAAAATCAAATACAAATGAACATAAACATCTCTAGCATACATTCAAATTCGAAAATTCAACCACAAGTTTAAGTATTTGATTAAATATGAATGCAAACATATTTAAAATACCAAACAAAGTCTCAACTAAATTACTAACATAAAATCAAACGACACTTAATTCATAAAAAACATAAATCATTCTAAGGTTGAGAAGGTGATGCTTCTTGCCAATTCCCATCATCATCTTCATCTATTAATTAACCCACGAGTACCACTTCCACTTGCTCCTCCAACTCCACCAAGTTCTTGATTCATCCATGTCCTCCCAAGTTCTTCAAATGTAAGCGGTTTACTCGGCGACAAATTTGTGAATGACGTAAAAGTCTACATCAATGTCTTCTTCTTCTTCATTCACTTAAACATAAAACAAATAGGCAAGGAAAATTTAGTATTGAATAACATTGGTAGAAAAAATCATACCCAAGTTGTGGGGATGTGCGTTGAGATATAGTATTGTATAACATCTTAATATATTCATACCGGTGCAATCTAGGCATGCTTTTCTAGTCAAACCTGACTTTTCGTTAAATTTCATATGCATGTATCACATTTGTTTTTAATGGTAGAGATTACTACACCTTAATTATGTAAATTTATGTAATCTGGGCATGTTTTTTACGGGAACACAACTAAATTTCATATCGTGTATAGATTACGCCATATATGCTTTACATAAAAGAGTTAAATTTCTTGATCTGACTATGCGAGTGTGTCCAAAGCGCTTGATATAATTATGTAAAGTGCATTTAAATAGTTTTGGTAATGGATTAAATCACAACCTTACATATTTATGTAAAATCTTGAAGATTTTTACGTAATGGAATCCATACTTCAAGTTGTAGTGTTTTGATCTATTATTTTTGCAATCATATAAAGGACCACGGGGAATGAAGCCCTCTGATCGAACACCAAATCGAGAATACGATGGTGTTATTCGCTACTAACTGGAACTAATAGAATGTCTTTTCTGTAACACTCGAGCCAGATCAGATCACCATATACGAATTGGAGATATTAGTGATCTTTGAATTAGTGCGTAAAATCATTTGTCATTAGCAGACTCGGGAAGTCTAATTAAAGATGCCATTAGCAGAAAGCAAGTATTATTCCTGCCACTTTTATACTATGTAGTAATAATGTAAACAATACTAGTTTTTGGTGATTGAGTTACCAGCATACCCAAAGTTCTACTACTATTGCTACTTGGGGCTTAATAACCATAATGCAGAACTAATTAACTTACACTTTCTGAAAAATGTGGGCTGGGAATCCCTGATACCAACGATCTGAACTGAATATTTGAGAAGGCACAACCAGCTCCATCATCAGTTTTTAAGTCATCACAAGGTAATACATCTGCTGCAATAAGAAGAGAAATTCCTTCAGCCAAATGTTACCGCTATCTTTCAATTCTGCGATGAGAATTTATATCCAACAAGCTTTCATCTTACATGTTAAAATTTCTCTACTTTGATTTGTAATTGCACAGGAGAAAATTTCCTTTTCGACATCACCATGACCATTTGAATGTCCTATATGAGTTGGTTGCAGTTTAGCTTCAGTGTCCTGCTGTATATTACATACATCAGCTTCACTACATGTTTTATCACACGATGTGTTTTATACTCCCAGGTAAAGCTATTTCTTCCTCAGGTGAAGGATATCTGATCTAAAAATGGTAGAAAAAAAGTAAAAACAGCAGAAATCTGACCAAAAAAAACCACAATTTATAGACATTGTCCGACATTTAAAACAGCTCAAGAAACCCATTTATTGCCATGGGGAGGGGAGGGGAGTGGCTGAAGATGATAGAATTCATGCTAGATGATGAAGATGAAAATACAAAATTAATGTTAAATATATTCTTTCGTGTAACTACAGAAGATAAAACAGTAGTTAATGCTACAATATCTATAAAAATCTCATCTTTTATCAACAAAAAGAATTAAAGAAGAAAAGGAAAGAAAAGTAGTGAGTGCTAAAAATTGTGGTCTTGTCATCAAATACTCTTGATCTCGGTGAATTTATCTTAACATGGATTGACCCTCAGTTATATTTGAAAGGGTCATTTGGTGGTTATACCTATGGTGTTATATTTCATTACAAAAGATTGATGACAGAGGGGTTTGGTGTTGAAACCTGTAAGTTATGAAAAAGCTGCTAAATAGTTGAATTAAGTAAATTCTGTTTTAGCTTTGTGAATTATCCTGATTGCATCAAGTTTTATGTTCTTTCACTTTATGGTATGCGTATGTTCTTTTGCTTATGTAGAACAGTCTTTATACATTAGCTCAACATTCATGGGTGTTCTTGTTCATAGTGTATAAAAGATTTGCACATAAATAGCCATCTCATTGTTGTCCCATTATATTTTAAAGGTTAGTTTGACAATTCACTAATTTCATGAATGGTATTTTTGTCATATTATCATTTTACTAATCAAGCAGTCTTTCTTTGTTAGCCAGAGTGTTGGCTTTAAGCATTGCCCCTGTTTGGAAGCATCTGCTATTGAAGCCGAGCATACCTCTTGGAAGTGTGTCCTATTTCTACGAAGGGTAGGGCTTCAACGATGTTCAAACCAAGTAAATCTGCTAGAAATGAAAATATTACTATGCCAGTGAGGGTCTAAACTGAAATTTATGTATTTGTGTACTAGATCTTCACATCTTGGGTTCACTGCATTTCTTGTATATTTTCATTGTAGATATTAAAATTATTGTGTATTCACTATTTAGCTGGAGTGGAAACAATTGTATGAAACTTGAATATAAATAAAGTATGCGTAGTTTGATTCTTTTAAGAAACTCCTTGCAAGCAGTTGTTTTTTTTCAAAGTTAACCTTTCGTGGTTCTCTCATCTAATGGATTAACATGAACCCGAACGCCCTAAATGACAATGTTTTCAGGTAATGTTGGTTGATCATAGAGTAGATAATTAACCTGGATTGAACAGTTTTCGGAAATCAAATGGTCACTTGAATACATGTTTACGAACAAAGCTTAATTGCACAAATATCCTGAATGTCCACAACACATCCTAAGAATAAAGTTGATATTTCTGATTTTAGTTATTGACAATCAGTTACATAGCTATTTCTTGCACGTATTTTCTTAATCTAGAATTTTTTATTTACTCATCAAAGCAAATTCATGACAAATTAAAAGGCCATTACTGTGTAATCATAATAAATTTATAAAAATCTGCACAAAATTGGACAAGTGAATACAGAAAGTATAAATCGATTAAAAGTAATTGAGTAATAAGCCTGGATATTAGACTTGAATGTTATATTGCTCTCGTCAGAACATAGAAAGCTGAAAAACTATCACTTCTTTGATTCAAACTTAAAAGAACAGTATGTTAGTATTACTGGCTTTCTGTGTTGAAGAATCAATTTCGATCACTGACGAAGAGTACAACACAGGGAAGATGTTATCTTTTGTCAAGGCCTTTGAAAGTGGGAAATGATGTGAACATATCAAGCAGAAGACATTGACATGCAGAAGCTGGTACCTTAAAGGAACAAATGGGAAGTTGGCAACCAGAAGAATCGGCCATGCCCCACCTTGCAAAATAAAAGCAGGGGGGAAATCCCTTTTCAAATCTTCTTTCACTTGAGCGGCATTCTTACCACTGGAGAATACCATGTAACTGAGGAATACAAGCAAATCAAAGGGTCCAAAAATTAGGCCATCCATTGCCACTTTAGTAGCCACAAACCACACTGAATTAGGTTGTAGTTTGAGTCCAACCCTAATAAATTGGTCCATACCTTCATACCTACCCCAGAAAAGGAGAAAATATTAATAAGAAAATCCTCCCAGAAGTGAACAGAGCAACACATGCATTTCATAGATAGTAACATATTCAATTTTTATTAGTCAAATAATCTGTGAAGTTCTAATTAGCCAATTCCCTTCTGGAAAAGATATGATGCATCCACCAAGATATCTGAAGCTTATATCTATATAAATAATAGAGTTGTGTTTCTAATTCCAGTTCTTTAAAATAAAATACGTTTAATGTTGAGATGATTTTTTTTAAGGAATGTAGAGAAATTTAGTTCCATATGAAAATCTTAATTTACTCAAGGATATATCGTATATTTATGATTTGAATTCTCTTTGTAATATATACGTATATTTTCTCAACTATTTTCTTGATTTTTGAAATAGTATTTGTGCATTTAAAAGCCCTTCAGCAGACTTATGATGCATTCTAGGAATGCAACACAACACTACCAAAGAAGTTAGAAGGTGTTAGAGAACCTCTATTAGCAAAGTCTTGGTGAAGCTCCTCACAACTCTTTACAACCACTGTATTACCAGACACTCATCCATAGGGGAAGAAGGTATGCATACTAAAGTGAACACTCAAAGACTGTAAAAAGTATGTCACAATCAGATAAATTCATAATGGAATAAGAATAAACAAACTATCAAAAACATACCACAAGTGGCAAAATGGTCCAATGAAGCCAAGACCAAACATGTTTGTGATTGCAAACACTTTCACTAATTTTAAATTCTTCATCTGCATGTTGAAATGCAAAACAGAAACATTAATCCTCTGAAGCACATACTTTCACAAAAATGTTTTGTCAAATAGCTTAACAAGAACTTCAGTTTACATCAGGAAACATTAAAAAGCCAACACTAGCCTGGCATCTAACAGAAGATTAATAAGTTAAAAGTTTTTTTTTTTTTTTTTGGGGGGTGGAGGGGGGTATGTGGTGTTAAATTTAAAAAACTCAACTAGTTATGTAGGACAAGATGTTGATCAGCTACTGACTTTTTTAATCATTATGATTTGTTACATTTATTAGAATATGACCTTCTGTAAATTCCCAACAAACACATTAAAATGCATATCGCACATCCTGCTAAGACAAAGTAATAAAAAATATATCAAACCTTTTCATTTTTATATGTGATTATACCTATGTCTCCTTGAGTTCTTCATAGGGACATGAATGATATATAAATTGGAATATAAGATTCAATCCATATATTATGAAGGACTGCATGTGTATAAGATACATCAGAGGGATAATACTGAACATGTTAATAGAAGTCTCACTCGGGTCTCCAGCTGTAACAAGATAAAGCAAAATAAGCATTCAAGTCTCCTTGTAGTGATCACAACTAATTAAAAACACTCTTGAAGTTCTGTGAAAGATTATTTCATTCATGCACTCCAATAAAGATGAATTATTGCAAAGGTTGGATATAATGAGACCCGAAACAATAAGTACAACCATTCATGGCAACATTTAATAGCAAGAGAGAACATAAAGAAAATTAACCAGATATGTTAGGACAATTAAAGTCGGCAAAAAAAATTGGCCAGCAGCAAGCTGGGTGTAGTAGTTATAGCCAAAAGCCATATTTGAGCTGACCCATTAATAATTGTTTTATTTTTCTAAACAGGAAAATAATGGAGTACATAGCAATTGATTCAGGAAAGGAAACTCGTTGGAAAAAAAATGAGCTGGTTCATGCTTAAAGTCTTAAAGAAAGAAGACAAATATGTAGGATGACAAGATAGATTATATATTAATTTAGTTCCATACTTCAAACTGAATATACTAAGAAGATGAACAAGTTGAAGAACTAAGAAGATGCATAGACATTAGTGCACATAATTTACGGTAGGCAGTATGCATAGTATAAAACAACAAAACAAAACAAAAAAAATCAAAACATAAAACCCTGAACCAACAAAACATCTGTCATGGCAAACTGTACAATGCAAGTTATCTCCTTGGCTACAAAAAATCACAAGAGACGCTAATAAAGAAATCACAAAATAAGAATACAATAAAATGAAAAACAATAAATTACCACCGAGAATCCCCATTAAATCACAAGTTCCTCTACTTCACCGCATTTAACAATCCATAACATTCTCTCCCAAACGCCTCTTTTGCGGCCCGTCAAACAACTCAAAGGACCAATCCCTAGCTTCTAAGCAAAGCATCCACCGGTCTCCTAATCTCTCCTTTTCTACCATTTCAACAACTCCCATCGAAACAAGCTCGAAGTTGAGCAAAGCCACGAATTGGAAGGGTTTTAGGCTTCTCCGGAAGAAAGCCGAGAAGAAACCGTAGCGAAAAAGGGCAAAAATAGCGAAGCGGTGATGTCTTGGACGGAACCCATATAACCCGAGGGAACACGAAAACCCATCCATTAATGGAGCTCGGGCCCGAATGTATCTAATTGTAAAATCACCAAACCCTAATCAGACGCCTTTGTATAAGCTGTTAGAACAAATAGGGAGGAATAACCGCGAGGATAGATAAGCGGAGGCGTGAAGTAGCGTCGGAGCTCGGATTTGGTCGAGCTTCTCTCCGACCACGAACAGCTCTGACTAAACCGATTACATGACACTCGAGTACATCTACCGGTCAAGATGGAGAAGGCAAATGAACACGGGCTTCTTTACTTGTTGTCGCGTGTGGATCTTGATAGTATTTGGATTGCGAGAAAGAGTGAGGAAAGAGAAGATGAGAAGAGAAAATTTAGAAAGAAAAATGGAGTCCTCTATATGATAGAAAAAAATATGAATAGCATAAACAAAGCTCTCGATTATTGTTGTATTAGAACAAAAATATTGTTATAAAATAATATATGTGATTTAAATATATTAAATACTATTAAAATAATAATCTTAAAATATTATTACATGCATTTATTTTTAGCTCTGTTATCAGTGTTATGTTTGCTCTCTGACTTAATCATAAAATTTGTTTTAATTTGATGATGGTATGTGTTAACGACAAATTTTGTCGACGCGTCCAATCACAAAATCCACGAGCTAGATCCTGCACAATAGCAGATCACACAGAAGCTTGACGGCTTGTGCCGCCGGGGGATAGTTCCGGTGTGAGAATGAGTACAGGTCGTTCACAAAGTTTAACAATGGAGGCAAAGTATTTAGTGCTCAAAAGTAGGTATTACCTCTTAATTGTAACATTGGCCTTGTATTTATAGTACTCACCACCTTAGAATCCTTCTCCGAGTCGGATTAGGACTCTTAGTCATGGTAGTTACCATAACTTGGGTCCAACACAATCTCCTTAAAAGGTGTAAGTGGAATTCAATCAAATCACTACCTTTGGAGTTACCGTAGTCAATTATGATTAGGTCTCAGGGCTTTGTCTTGTGAGGAAGTCCCTTGCCATGAGGCCCAACCAACCGAACTCCCCATGCAGTGCAGGCCTCGGCCCAAAGGACTCGAAGACTCGACCCCGAACATCTTACACCGAGGTAATGCTCCGACCCAAAGGACTCATGTAAGACCCCAACTTTTATGAATAAAGATGAATTTTCTATAATTATCATTTTTGAATATTATGGAATGAATTTGATATAATGTTATAGTTGTGGGTAATATTTATAAATTTTGTAAAGTACGCAAGTTGTTATATAATATTCGGTTGGTCGGGGAATATTCGTTTTAACGAGGGAATATTAAATGCGACGACCACAATCATTGGTGGACCTCACTGGCGAAATTATTGTCGGATTGAAAAACGACAAAAATATTTTATAAAAAAATAACGGTGAAATTTTTTATCGTTAGCCATTGAAACACCCGTGTTAAAAGTATAGGAATACGTGAGGTTGCATAGTAGTAACACGATATTGATTATTGATACTTACGTGAGAAGTCACTCGGTTTTGTTCAATTATTGATTCAGTAATTGTTGCATAGTATCTCACGTTATTTGATTCAATTATTGTCGATATTTTTATATTATTAAATCAATAATTGAGATGACGAGTTATTAATATTATTATTTGCAATATTAACGATGTCCGGAAGTTACGCCGAGGAGAGGTTTGGTCACCTAATTGCGGCATGATAGGGAGAAATCCTTATTGGAAAGCCCTCTTTCACAGGAACGACCTGGTCGATTAATATTGTGAATTATAATAATGATGATAAATGTTGTTAACAATATTGAGGTGTTTTTATGAAGTATTTATTGTAATTTTTGACGTATTTTATAGACCTCCATTTACCCATTTTTTAAAATAATCATTGGTATATATATATATATATATATATATATATATATAAATGGTGGGCTAATGAAAGGATTTTTTTGGTGGGAGGAATTCCACTAGTGAATTGGGTGGAATGTGGGAATGGTGAGTAGTATATATATATATATATATATATATATATATATATATATATATATATATATATATATTATTGTCCTTTGGTGGAATCAAAAGTCGATTGAATTTTAAGAGTTTGTCACGGGTGGGAGCAAAATTCAAACAAGCATGTGTTTTATATATATATATATATATATATATTATTTTAGTTTTTGTTTGTATTAGGTAAATTCATTGAAATTCAATCAACCAAAGGTTTCATATGATGCCCGGGAGTTATGAATTATTTCGTCCGTGAGAAAATTCTCACACAGTGCCCTTCCATTCTCTTATAAATAGAAGCTCATTCCTTTATTATTTCTTACGAATTCACTAAAACTCTAGAGAGAGAAACTATAGAGAGAAAGAAGAAAAGTATTTTGCTACTTCACTACTCCTATATCCAGTTTCTTCTAAGGTAAGGGGTATTGTTTCTTTTGTATTCATGAAGAGAACTTCTGTAAGACCCCATCTTTTATAAATAAAGATGAATTTTTCTATAAATATTATTTTTGAATATTATGGAATAAATTTGATATAATGTTATAGTTGTGGGTAATATTTATAAATTTTGCAAAGTATGCGAGTTGTTATAAAATATTCGTTTGGTGGGGAATATTCTTTTGTTAGGGAATATTAAAGACAATGGCTCAATCATTGGTGGACCCCATAATAGCGAAATTATTGTCGGATTGAGAAAGCGACAAAAATATTTTATAAAAATAACTTGGCGGAGAATTATGCTAAAAAAGCTGTTGAACTACGTTGGTAAAAGTACGATGTCTGGCGTGAGTTGCATAGTGTAGCGCGGTATGATTGATTATTGATGCTTACGTGAGAAGTCACTCATTTATGCTCAATTATTCTTTCTGATAATTCTTTGCATCATATCTCTTATATTATTGATTCAATTATTGTCACGATATCATACGTATAATATGTTATAGTATTAAATGATTAATAATTGTTGAAAGATTAAATATGTGTTGATGAAAAAAAAAAAATGATTTGTGGTAAGTTTGATTATTTTATGGGGGCTCATATGTCATCATCTAAGAGTCTCTTCGTCGATAGTAATTACCTTCGTCGATAGTAATTACCCTTGTGAATAGTATTTACCTTCGTCGATAGTAATTACCTTCGTCGATAGTAATTACCCTTGTGAATAGTATTTACCTTCGTCGATAGTAATTACCCTTGTAAATAGTATTTACCTTCGTCGATAGTATTTACCTTCGTTAATAGTAATTACCTTTACCAGACGTCGAACCACTTGTCGTTTCACATTACGGAGCGTCGAACCACTTGTCGTTTCACATTACTGAGCGTCAAACCCGATCATTCCACTTGCCTTTTCACACGGCAGCGGTGCTAAGCTAGAAATCTTCTATAAATAGAGGCCTAGGGCTTCATTATTTTTCGCAATTCATTCGAGCTATAGAGAGAAAAAATAGAGAGAATAAGAGAGAAAGAAGAAGAGTATTTTGTTACTTACTTTCTTTGCGATATTCAATCTTCTACCAAATGTAAGGGGTGTTATTCTTTCTTATTCATGAAGAGAAGCATTGTTGTTATTCCATTGCTTATTATTACATTGGAATAACTTTTTGTATAAGTGGTTTTTACCTATGCTTGGTGACATTCTTCTATTATTACATTTGGAACATCACATGCGTGTGTTTTACAGGACTGGTTAAATCTTTATTATTATTACATTGGAACATCACATACATGTGTTTTACAGGACTGGTTAAAATCTTTATTGATACTGTTAGAATATCCTATACGTGTGTTTTACACGGATGCAGTTCCATCTTTATTATTACATTGGAACATCACATGCCGATTGTGAATTTCACGACTGGTTCAGATTCTTTATTATTACATTGGAATAACACATGCATGCGATTCATCGCATGCATGGTGATTTCTTTTGTTATTCCATTCTTTATTATACCCGGTTGGTTAAAACTTTGACTTCATACTCCATGAAATTAGTGGAATATCCTTGATATTTGCGTTTCATCCGGTATCTTTTCATATTCTTACGATCATTCTTGAATTTTACTCTACAAAATAGTATCGTGTTGATAATTTGGGCGTTAATAATTCTGGATAAAATAATTCTTGAAATTGTTTTATTGAATTCTTATATCATTGTCATCATCCTCGTGTTTATATTTTTTTAAAAGTAAATACGTATTTTTGTAGTGCATAGATGGACTTGGTATGATTATGACCGAGAGACTATTGATTGTAATCGTGGTAGTAATGTTACAAATGATGTGGTAAAAATCCTCGATTGGTAGTAGTGCATTGATGGGCCGATTGTTGGCATGATCATGACCATTAATGAATACACAAATATTCTTGGCGCGTAGTGCGTGAATAATTATGGTCGTGATCTTAAAGAATATCCTTGCGAAGTAGTGTGCGGGGTGATTCGATGATGTGGAATATTTATTAAAAAGTGAGTCTCAACTATATACGATGATGAAAAACCTTTTAAAACCTAAAAGATAGTAGACTTTATTTTCTAGTTGACTCTTTTAATGGATTGCATATTCATTATGATTAAGCGGTTTATCTATTGTATTTTATCGGTTTAACATTGTTGAAGATTATTGATAATTTATTACGCATTATCTTAGTCATAATATTTCTTCTTTGGGCTAGTTGAGCTCACCTTTCTTTCACTTTATTCTCTTGAAATGAGAATATAAATTTGGGACGAGTGGAAGAAGCAGTGATGGTCTGAAGATAGCATTAGTAGTGTGGCGCCCCAAAATTAGGTATACATCACCCATCTTGGGTCGCCACTTACATGATCTGAAATTTAAATACAACTTATTAACATAAGCATAGGTGTACAATACGACATAAAGCGTGAGTTTAAATACAAATATAAATCTATTAGATATTATACAAACTCAAACAAAAAGTCCTCATTACAATTATTATCACACTATTTCACGAGAATAGTGAGGACTACTAATCTTATCTTGAGGACCATCACTCGTTTCCCAGACTCGTCCCCGGTATATTCTCATTTCACGAAGAAACGGTGAAAGAAAGGGTGAGCTCAACTAGCCCGAAGAAATATTACGACTAAGATAATGCAAAATAAATTATCAATAGTCTTCAACAATGTTAAACCGATAAAATACAATAGACAACCAGTTTAAGCTGCGTGAATATGCAATCCATTAAAAGAGTCAAGTAGAAAATAAAATCTACTATCTTTTATGATTTTAAAGGTTTTTTCATCCTTTGTTATAATTGAGACTCGACTTTAATAAATAATCCACATCATCGAATCACCCCGCACTACTACCGAGGATATTCTTAAATATCACGATCACAATTATTCCGCACTACGGGCCAAGAATAGTTGTGTATTCATTAATGGTCATGATCATGCCAACAATCGTCCATCAATGCACTACTGACCCGGCGAGGATTTTTAATCACATCATTTGTAACATTACTATCGTGATTATTACGAATAATCCACAGTCATAATCATACCAAGTCCATCCGTGCTCTACGAGCCACGAGATGACTTTAAAAAAAAATATAAACATGAGGATGATGACAATGATATAAGAATTCAATAAAACAAGTTCAAGAATTATTTTATCCGAGGAATTATTAACGTCAAATTGTCGTATGATCTTGCTTTGTAGAGTAAAATTCAAGAATGATCGGAAGAATATTTCGTGAAAAGATCTTTGGATGAAACGCATAAATATCGAGGATATTCTACTAATTTCATGGAGTATAGAAGTCAAAGTTTTAACCATTGGGTATAATAAAGAATGGAATAACAAAAGAAATCACCATGCATGCGGTACTTCGCGTAAGCGAGTTATTCAACAGAATAATAATAACGGAAACGGTCGGTGAAATTACACCGAAGCGGGATGTTCAACAGAATAATAAAGATGGAACGAGATCCGGTGTAAAACACATGATAGGATATTCAGCGAGAATGATAAAGGCGGAACCGGTCGGTGTAAAAACACATGCAGGATGTTCCAACAGAATAATAAAAGCGGAACGGTCGGTGTAAAACACATGCATGCGAGGATGTTCAACAGAATAATAAAAGAATGTCACCAAGTATAGGTAAAACAGCGTATACAAGGTTATTCCAATGAGAATAAATAAGCAATGGAATAACATAAGGATTTCACCAAGTATAGTATAGGGTATCTGGCGTGTATACGAGGTTATGTATAGGGTATGCCACTTTTACGAGTTATTCAACAGAATAATAGTGAATGGAATAATGAAGTTCTCTTCAAGAAGAAAGAATAACACCCCTTTAGTAAAAAGAATGAATATAGAAGTAATGAAGTAGCGAGAATACTCTTCTTAACTTTCTATAACTTTTCATCTATATAGCTTCTCTCTATAATTTTCTCTCAGAGTTTGATGAATTCGTAAGAAAATAATGAAGGAATGAGCTTCTATTTATAGGAAAATGGAATGCATAGTAACTAATCCATGAGCGGTCAGATTGATTTACTTTAATCGGACGGTCCATATTTAAAGAAAAATCTTTTAAATAAAATATAATATATTTATTTATATAAAAACATTTTACTATGCAAACACTTATCAAAAACTTATACAAAAAATACTATCGTAATAAAATATAATATATTTTATTTATAAAATAACTTTAATAAAGTATTACATTTTTATATAAAAAGATGTTTACATTTTATTACGTTAATAATCTGAATAAAACAAAAGCGTCATTATCATTATAATAATTCATATTATTAATAAATGATAATGGAATCAAACTAAGTGACTTCTCACATAAGCATCGATAATCAATACCGTAGTGTCTTCTTATGCAACCACACGTATTCATTGTACTTTTACTTCTTAGAGTAGTTCAGCGGTATCAGCGGTAAAACTTCATGTTATTATTTGATAAAATATTTTTGTCTTTTCTCAATCCAAGCCAATAATTACATTTGTGGGGTCCACTGATGATTGAGTAGTTATGCGAATATTCCTGCTAAACCAAGAATATTCCCAGACCAATCGAATATAATATAACCACTTGTATACTTTGCAAAATTTATAAATATTACCTAACTATAACATTATATCAAATTATTCCATAATATTCAAAAATAATATTTATAGAAAATTCATCTTTATTTATAAAAGCTGGGGTCTTCTGACCTCCCTTCTTATGAAATTTCGCCCTCGAAATTAGAGGTGCGATACTGGTATGTCGAAGAGGTAAGGATACCTTGATTTCATTTGATTCTAACTCCCGAGTCATTTCCTCAACATCGTGGTTCCTCCACAAAACTTTGACTTGAGGTATAACCTTGGGCGTAGAATATGTTCCTTCTTATCAAAATTTGAGCAGGAACCTCTTCATACGTCAAATCTTCCATTATTTCGATAGGTTCTAACTTCAATAATATGGTTCGGGTCTTTCACATATTTACGTAACATGGATATGTGAAAAGCGTTATGAACACGAGACATATTTGGCAGAAAAGCGAGTCTATAGGGCGCACGATTCCTACTCGATCGAGGATTAAAATGGAATAGATGAATCGAGGATTAAGTTTCCCTCTCTTTCCAAATCTTGTAACTCCTTTCCATGGAGCAACTTTTAACAACACATGATCTCTATATTGAATTCCCGTCCTTTCGATGAAGATCAAGATAACTCTTTTGTCGATTTTGTGAGGTTTTTATCGTTGTCGGATCGTTTGAATCTTTTAAGTAGTCATACGTACCAACTCCGGTCCCAACAACGTTGCTTCACCCACCTCATCCCAGCATCTTTGGAGAACGACACTTTCTTCCATCAACGCTTCGAATGGAGCCATGCCGATACTTTGCTTGATAAGCGTTGTTGTAGGAAAACTCCACCGATGGTAAAACTTGTCCCAACTCCCTTGAAATCAAGAACACAGTCTTAATAGATCTTCAAGAGTTTGAATAGTCCTCTCCATTGTCAGGTCAGTCGAGGATGATATGCCGAAAGCTAAATCGTAAGTCAGGTGCCCATAGCTTTTTGCAAACTAACCCAAAATCTTGAAGTGAATCTTGGGTCTCGATCGGAAACTATGGATCTGAAGATACCATCTTGATCTTACAATCTCGTTTATGTACATCTGAGCAAGGCGTTCAAGTGTATAAGTTTCTCGTATCGGAAGAAATGAAAGCGGACTTGGTCAATCTATCAACAATGACCCAAATCGCATCGATGCCTTGAGAAACCTTAGGAAGGCCCAGTGCGAAATCCATGGTAATGTGCTCCACTTCCATTCGGAATTTCAAGTGGTTGCAATGGACCTTTTGGTACTTGATGCTCGCTTTAACTTCGTTGACAAGTTAGACACCTTGAGATAAAGCAGTATTTATCTCCCTCTTCATATTGCTCCACCAAAATGTATGAATATCATGATACATTTTGGTACTCCCGAGATGGATTGCAAATGGTGTGTTGTGCGCCTCCATCATGATATTATACTTTAAATCGGGGTCGTTAGGAACACAAAGTGCGGAGTTGACTCGAAGTATTCCTTCTTCATCGATTCTTGCTTCAGGCGTAGCACCTCTTGCACTTTCTTTTTTTCATACGCATCGGCTCCAGTGCGTAGCTTGGCGACTTTAACTTTATCGATTAAAGTCGGTTCTACTCGTATATTTGCTATCATCACACGCGTCCACAGGTCTTTAACTCTATCTCCATCCTTTGCAAGTCACACAAAATGGGCCTTTGTGTTGACAATACGCGCTTTCGTGCTTGCATACGATCTTCTACTCA
The DNA here is from genome assembly GCA_020205615.1 of Panax quinquefolius. NCBI lineage: Eukaryota > Viridiplantae > Streptophyta > Magnoliopsida > Apiales > Araliaceae > Panax > Panax quinquefolius. The sequence goes on from CM035153.1 coordinate 100,531, forward strand.
ATGCATCGCCTACCACGTTTCGCTTTTCGAGGATGGTATTGGATGGTATGATCATAATCTTTCAACAGTTCAAGCCAACGTCGTTGTCGCATGTTGAGTTCCTTTTGAGTGAAGAAATATTTGAGGCTTTTATGATCGTAAAGATCTCCACTTTCTCCCCATACAAGTAATGCCTCCAAATTTTAAGTCTGAAGACAACAATTTGCTTAACTCCGGATCATGAGTAGGATAATTCCTCTCATATTCTTTGAGTTGTCGCGAGGCATAGGCTATAACTTTTCCATGTTGCATAAGAACACATCCCAACCCTTTGCTCGTCGAAGCATCATTGTAGATGACAAATCCTCCGAGGCAAATGGTATTGTCGAGCAGTCTTTGAAATAAGTCTCTTCTTGGAGTAGCGATTAGAAAATCCTTCCACGAATCTCCGATAATAACCATTAAAGCGAGAAAGCTACGTGCTTGATCAGCGATTTAGGTTGTTCGACTTTGAATAGCTTGATCTTTCTTAGGGTCAGCAGATATTCCATGACTTGATACCACGTGCCCAAGGAATGCTACTTCTTCAAAGCGAAACTCGCATTTCTTCAACTTGGCATAAAGCTTATATTCACGAAGCTTTTGGAGTGTCGACCTCAAGTGTTGCTCATGATCTTCACGGCTTTTGGAATAAATAAGGATGTCATCAATAAAGACGACCACAAAGTGATCTAAATATTCTTTGAATACTCGGTTCATCATATCCATAAAAGCGGCGGGAGCATTAGTCGATCCAAAGGACATGACTAGGAATTCATAATGCATCTTAGGGAGTTACGAAAGCCGTCTTTGGAATGTCGGTGGTTCTAATCTTCAATTGGTGATATCAAGGAAGATCGATCTTTGAAAGAATTTGGCTCCTTGCAATTTGGTCAAACAGGTCATCAATATCGTGGCAATGGATACCTATTTTTGATGGTGACATGATTCAACTCCCGATAATCAATACAAAGTCGCATACTCCCATCTTTCTTCTTCACGAATAGAGCAGAGCACCCCAAGGAGAAGTACTAGGTCGAATAAAGCCAATGTCTAACAATTCCTGCGGTTGGGTCTTTAACTCACGAAGTTCAATAGGAGCCATTCGATATGGGGCTTTGGAAATAGGTTTTGTACCAGGTTCAAGGTCGATACAAAATTCAATTTCACGCCACGGGGTAGGCGGGAAGTTCTTGAGGGAATACGTCAGAAATTTATTAACAATAGAAATATCGCTCAAAGCGGCGTATTTTTGTTTAAATCGTGACATGAGCTAAGAAAGCTTGACATCCATTTTCAATAAGCGAATAGCTTTATGGCTTGAGATGGCCGTGATTGATTTTAATGGTTTGGTCGTTTGAATTCGCATAATAGGTTGATTAGGAATATGAAAGCTATGACCTTACGAAAACAATCAATTTTTGCATGATAAGTAGTTAACCAATCAATCCCTAGAATCACGTCAAATGCAAGTATTTTTAATGAAATAAGATCGACAGGTAATGTGAGGGTACCGATTTGAACCAAACAAGACTTATAAGCGAGTGGATGTAATGAAGGTTTCTCCCAAGCGGATTTTCCACGAGATAAGTCAAAGTCTAATTTCTCTCGAGTCAAATTTAATCGATGGCGCAAGTAGGAGAAATAAAAGAATGGGTAGAACCGGTATCAAATAAAGTGTAGACTTCATTAGAGTTTATGATAAGCTTACCCGTGATGACCTCATTCGGGTTCCTTGCTCTCTGGGAGGTCACAACAAACGCTTCTCCCAGACCACTCTTTGGTTTGACTTTTTCGGGGATGACTTTGGTGCCTCCATCCTAGTTGAATTTGTCTTGATGGCGACAAAATCGAGCTAAGTGACCTTCTCTTCCACAATTATAACATGCTTTGATGGCATGGCAGCACGTTCGGACCGATGTGTCCCTCTTCTCCGCATTTGAAGCATATGATAGGTGGTCTTTCTCCTTCCTTAACAACAGGTCTTTGGTCTTGGCGTCTTTCCATCATTGTTGAATCTCAGTTTCTTGAAATGTCCATTCTTATTGTTTTGTACGATTACCACCAAAGTGGTTACCATATCTCGCCTGTTGATTCCCTCCACGCTTGTTGTCACCGCTTGATGACTACTCTCATTTGGTATTATAACTTTCTTACCGCTCTCTTTTAGTTCGTTGACTCGTTATCGCGCTCCACTAAGCGAGCCCTATTTACAACATCCGAATACAAACACGGTTTATGAGAAATAAGATGTTGGCGTATCTCGACTTCAAACCTCTTAAAACATTCGCGCCATTCTCTCTTCATTATCCACAAGTGGGACAAACCGTGATAACTCCGCAAATTTTGCCTCGTATTGCGACACGGTCATATTGTTTTGTTCCAACTTGATAAACTCCACCTCCTTCGTATGGCGAATACTTTCGGGAAAGTATTTGTCGTGAATGCGACTCTGGAACTTCTCCCAAGATATCTTGATCTGACAAAGAAGTTGAGTCGTTTACCGAATTCCACCCGATGTCTGCCTCTCCGCAACATATAAAAGCGGAAAAGGAACCTTTTGCTCCTGAGCATCCCAAGACATCAAATATCTTGTAATCTGCTTTATCCATGCTTCCGCCTAAGAAGTGGTTTTAGCTCTCCCTTAAACTCCGGTGGTCCCAGCTCCTTGAATTGTTTAGCGGTGGACCGCAGAGAGTTTTCCGTGTTTCCACCTACGTTTTGGGCGGAGTCGCTCTCGCTTTCTTTGTTGCATAAATTGCATAAAGCCTCCGAACATTTGATCATTCATCATTTGGTCGGTGTTGTTGTTTTTGCATGAGGATTGTCGCCTTCACGATGCACATTATCACGATTATTGATATGTGGTGAATCAACGATCGCTTTTGTGCTCCATTGCTATTCTCAACATTCTCGGATGTCATTTTCGAGATCTTGCCACAAAACAAAAGATTAATTGACATTTAACAATTACCTTTATATTACGTGAGCCAATAAAATAGCACAAAAACTTAGGTAGGTCATCTAGCGAAAGGTATTCCCGTCTCTCCCCTCCTAGTACTTTTCTCACATCTTAGCGAGGATCATATCCCTTAGCTTTGATACCAAGTTGTGACGCCCCAAAATTAGGTATACATCACCCATCTTGGGTCGCCACTTACATGATCTGTAATTTAAATACAACTTATTAACATAAGCGTGTGTATACAATACGACATAAAGCGTGAGTTTAAATACAAATATAAATCTATTAGATATTATACAAACTCAAACAAAAAGTCCTCATTACAATTATTATCACACTATTTCACGAATAGTGAGGACTACTAATCTTATCTTGAGGACCATCACTCGTTTCCCAGACTCGTCCCATTTATATTCTCATTTCAAGAAGAAAACAGTGAAAGAAAAGGGTGAGCTCAACTAGCCAAGTAAGAAATATTACGACTAAGATAATGCAAAATAAATTATCAATAGTCTTCAACAATGTTAAACCGATAAAATACAATGAGACAACCGGTTTAAGCTGCGGTGAATATGCAATCCATTAAAAAGTCAAGTAGAAAATAAAATCTACTATCTTTTATGATTTTAAAAGGTTTTTCATCTTTGTTATAAATTTGAGACTCGACTTTAATAAATAATCCACATCATCGAATCACCCCGCTTACTACTGCCGAGGATATTCTTAAGTATCACGATCACAATTATTCCTGCACTACGGGCCAAGAATAGTTGTGTATTCATTAATGGTCATGATCATGCCAACAACTGTCCATCAATGCACTACGGCCACTGAGGATTTTTAATCACATCATTTGTAACATTACGGTCATGATTACGCCGAATAATCCCTGGTCATAATCATACCAAGTCCATCCATGCTCTACAGGCCACAGATGACTTTAAAAAAAAATATAAACATGAGGATGATGACAATGATATAAGAATTCAATAAAACAAGTTCAAGAATTATTTTATCCAGGAATTATTAACGTCCAAATTGTCAACATGATACTGCTTTGTAGAGTAAAATTCAAGAATGATCAGAAGAATATTTCCGTGAAAAGATACTGGATGAAACGCAAATATCAAGGATATTCTACTAATTTCATGGAGTATAGAAGTCAAAGTTTTAACCAACTGGGTATAATAAAGAATGGAATAACAAAAGAAATCACCATGCATGCGGTGCCAGATGACGGAGTTATTCCACGAGAATAATAATAACGGAACCGAGTCGGTGAAATTCACACGCAAGCGGGATGTTCAACCGAGAATAATAAAGATGGAACGGATCCGTTGTAAAACACACGAGATAGGATATTCCAAGAATGATAAAAGCGGAACCCGGTCGGTGTAAAACACACATGCAGAGGATGTTCCAACAGTAATAATAAAAGCGGAACGAATGTCGGTGTAAAACACACGAGACGAGGATGTTCAATGAGAATAATAAAAGAATGTCACCAAGTATAGGGTAAATCAGCGTATACAAAAGTTATTCCAATGAATAAATAAGCAATGGAATAACATAAGGATTTCACCAAGTATAGGGTATCTGCGTATCTGAGGTTATGTATAGGGTATGCCACTTTTACGAGTTATTCCAGCAGAATAATAGTGAATGGAATAATGTAAGTTCTCTTCAAGAAGAAAGAATAACACCCCTACTGCAGAAAAGAGGCTGAATATAGAAGTAATGAAGTAGCGAGAATACTCTTCTTCTTTCTATAACTTTCTATCTATAGCTTCTCTCTATAATTTTCTCTCTAGAGTTTCAATGAATTCGTAAGAAAATAATGAAGGAATGAGCTTTATTTATAGGAAAATGGAATGCATAGTAACTAATCCATGAGCGGTCCAGATTGATTTACTTTAATCTGGCGGTCCATGTTTAAGAAAAATCTTTTAAATAAAATATAATATATTCTATTTATATAAAAACATTTTACTATGCAAACACTATGCAAAAACACTATGCAAAACACTATGCATAATAAAATATAATATATTTTATTTATAAAATAACTTTAATAAAGTATTACATTTTATATAAAAGATGTTTCGTTTTATTACGTTAATAATACTGAATAAAACAAAAGCGTCATTATCGCTATAATAATTCATATTATTAATCGACAATAATGGAATCAAACTAAGTGACTTCTCACATAAGCATCGATAATCAATACCGTGTCTACTATGCAACCACACGTATTCATCGTACTTTTACTACTGAAAGTAGTTCAACAAGATCAACGGTAAAACTTCCGTAGTTATTTCAATAAAATATTTTGTCTTTTTCTCAATCAAATGATAATTACATTTGTGGGGTCCACCAATGATTGAGTAGTTATGCGAATATTCCTCGCTAATAAAGAATATTCCCCGACCAATCGAATATAATATAACCACTTGTATACTTTGCAAAATTTATAAATATTACCCACAACTATAACATTATATCAAATTATTCCATAATATTCAAAAATAATATTTATAGAAAATTCATCTTTATTTATAAAACTGGGTCTTATAAAGAGTCCTCACTATTATGTGAAATAGTGTGATAATAATTGTAATGAGGACTTTTGTTTGAGTTTGTATAATATCTAGTAGTAGGCGATATTTGTATTTAAACTCACGATTTATGTCGTATTATTATACATGCGATTATGTTAATAAGTTGTATTTAAATTACGTACTATGTAAGTGGCGACCCAAGATGGGTGATGTATACCTAATTTTGGGGGCGTCACAACTTCTATTATTCCATTCTTTATTATTATGTTGGAATAACTTTGTCATCATGTCAAGTACCGCATACATGGTGAAATTCTTACATTATTCCATTCTTTATTATTCATTGGAACATCACATGCAATGCGTTTACGCATGACTGGTTCCGTTATTTATTATTCTGTTGGAACATTCGGTGCGAATTTAATTTCACACGACTGGTTCCTTTATTTATTATTCGTTAGAATATTACGTACGTGCGTTACGCGCTGACCGGGTTAAGATTATTTATTATTCATTGGAATAACTTTTATGCATGCGATCTATCGCATGCACGCGGTGATTTCTTTTGTTATTCCATTCTTTATTATACTCAGTTGGTTAAAGTTTTAATTTCTATACTCCATGAAATTGGTGGAATATCCTTGATATTTGCGCTTCATCCAGTATATTTTCATGAAAATATTCTTCTGAGCATTCTTGAATTTTACTCTACAAAGAAGTATCATGTTGACAATTTGGACGTTATTAGTTCCTAAATAAATTAATTCTTGAACTTGTTTTATTGAATTCTTATATCATTGTCATCATCCTCATGTTTATATTATGTTGAAAGTCATCGTGGCTTTCATAATGCATAGATGGACTTGATATGATTATGACTGAGGATTAATCGGTATAATCATTTAATCGTAATGTTACAAATGATATGGTAAAAGTCCTCATTGGCCCGTAGTGCATTGATGGACGATTGTTGGCATGATCATGACTATTGATGAATACACGAATATCCTTGGCCCGTAGTACATGGATAATTTGTGGTCGTGATACTTAGTGAATATCCTGGCCGTAGTAGTCATGGGGATGATGTGGATTATTTATTGTCGAGTCTCAAAGAATAAAAGTGATGAAAACTTTTAAATCATAAAAGATAGTAGATTTTATTATCTACTTGACTTTTTTAATGGATTCGCTTGTTTACATGTAGTTAAACTTGATGTTTGTTATATTGTATCGGTTTAACCTTGTTGAAGGCTAACGATAATTTATTCTCGCATTATCTTAGTCATAATATTTCTTACTGGGCTAGTTGAGCTCACCCTTTTACTTTTATTGTTCTCTTCAGGAAATGAGAACGTAGCAGGGACTAGTCGGAGAACGGAGTGACGGTCCAGATAATAGCATTAGTAGTCATCACTATTCTGTTAAATAGTGTGATAATAAATGTAATGAGGACTCAATTAAGTGTGAATATTGTCTAGATGACAATATTTGTATTAAAACTCACACCATATGTTTTGTCGTATTTTACACGACTGTTGTATAATTAAGTTGTATTTGAATTTTGTACCATGTATTTGGCGACTCAGAATAGGTGATGTATACCTATTTTGGGGGCGTCACAACTCGGATGCCGAACCCGAACACCATCAACTCACCCGTGGGCTTCGGCCCGATGGGCTCATGATCCCCTTCCAGTGTCAGGCTTTCGGCCCACTTGAGGATCGGTAAAATGCTCTCGAACATTGCCCCCCAGTCTCTTCTTATAATGTACTTATAATTAGAGACTTGAAAGGTCAGGTATTCGAAAGGTCACGACAGCTAATGATGAGTTATCTGGGGAACCCAAGCGGTTTGTCCTCGTTTCTCGAAACGTTGCACGTCTTTCCATATCTGGTCCCACCTTGAGCATTTAATAGCCGCCCTTGGGTAACGTGTGACTACACCTATAAAAACCCCCTTCCATCAATCACTATCACTTTTCCTAGCCTTTTTTAATTCAAAATCTCTTTCAAATTTTTTCACGAGGCGATTTAAGTAAGTATTCCGTTATTCATTTCTCCTTGATTTTGAGCTCATTTCAACTAGCATTTACTGCAATGGCTGATTGCACTATTGAACAAACTCCAAACATCCCTGAAACCACCATTCCTTCCTCTATTTTTTCCACCGATCTCCTTCCGGTAGAACTTCCGACACCATCCTCTGAAAATGCAACCCTTACCGTTCTTCCTACTCCTATAAGTGCTGAGGCTAGGATCCGAAACGCCTACCACTCCGAAGAGGAGTTTTCCCATCTCCACACCCCCTCCACCATCACCTCCTCCCAAATCTTCGACATCCGAACCCTCTTCAATATCCCCAACGAATACAAGCTTCGGGTACCCTCTTCAATATCCCCAACGAATACAAGCTTCGGGTCCCAAAACTCGAAGAAAAAATGTTTTGGAGACCCGAAGGTTAATGGGTCGTCGTTCCCCTATATCTGCTGAAGTACGGGGTTCGGTTTCCACTCCACGAATTCATCTCTTCTTTCCTAGGCTTCGTGGGTGTTGGGTTTGCACAGCTCGTGCCGAACTCGTACATCTACTTGATATCCTTTATAGCCCTGTGCCAGGAGATGGGGGTCACACCTGGCTTGGATTTCTTCTTCGCCTTATTCACCGTTGGCGGGTCAAAAGAGCCTGGCATTCGACAAATAAACAAACGGTCCAACCATTCCGTTCTCATCAAGACCCCTTCAAGCAACAAGGGGTGGCACGACAAGTGGTTCTTCATCAAGGGAACCGACCTCCAACTTCTTCCTCAATGGGCCCATCCCGAGGATCCCGTTGCCAAAGTGTCCAAGTTCCCCAAGGACCGGGCTGATGCTTTCAAGGCTTTCTACAAGAAGTGGAGCAAATCTGAATGGAGTCTGACACTTCTGTCCAATGAAGCCTTGTTATACAAACATGAGTGTAAGTACATCACTTCTGACTGATCCCCTAATCCCATAATTTCCTTTCCTCTTGCTTTGATAGCTTTAGTCTTAACATGTTCTTCTTTGTGCAGTGACAATTTTTAAGCCCAAAGGCGTCGATGACAACCTAGTACCTCTTCCCATTATCACCGAACTGATCCGTCTTCCTGTCACCAACGAGACGACCGAAGGAGAAACTATCCTGATTTCGGAACTCTCAACTGGTTTCGCCGGGCCCCAACTGACCCTCCAACTTCACCGCCGAGGCTGGTCGTTAGAGTCGCTCTAAAAATGAGCCGGGCAGAGAAAATTTCCCAATTAAAGAAAACGAAGAAGCCTTCCAAGCCATCCACAAAGCTCCCGATCAAAGCCCCCGATGCGGTTATCTCACCAGCCCAACTCTTCCTCCCCCCCGCTCAGTTATGTGATCGAGGATTCAGAGTAAACCGAAGAGGTTCCTCTCGATCCTCGACCCAAGAAGCCCCGACTCGTCGATGATCCCTGAAAGCACCATGGCGTCTGAGCAACAAGTTGTGGAGGCCGAACCCGTAGTCATCTCCACACCCTCTTTGAAATCAAGCTCCTCCCACGGGTCGCCGATTACCTGTTGGCCGAAGAGTCCCTCTGAAGTGTTCCCTTTCCAGTTGTTCGAACATTTCAAACTTTCTGGAGATGACGACTGCTTTAAAGGGTTCAATTTCGAGGACTATCTGGTAGCCTACATTCGGGCTCAATGTCAGGTAATTCCTAATTATTAACTTCTTCTCTTGTTGTCTTCATGCTTTATTTTGTAAAGTTGACCCCTTCTTTCTACTGTAGGCCAATGTCGTCCTTGCCTGAGCAATTCTGCCTCTGGCCCGAACGACCAAGAAAGAAATGCAACTAATGTCAGACGTGCAACTTCTTGAGGCAGAGGTTCTGGGCCTAAATTTTGATTTGCTGAAGAAGAGGGACCTTCATGCTAATACCCGAAACCAGGTGACCGTGGCCGAACGTCTGGCCGATGAGCTCTAGGAAAAATATTCGCTGCTTTAACAGGAGTTTGTCGGCCTTGAGGGTCACACTAAGAGGCTTTTGGAGGAAAAGGATAAGTTATTCACAAGTCGAGGATCGGAGAGGGTCGTTGATGCCATCATCGAGAAATTCTCTGAGATGCACGACAAAATGATCACGGTGATCGGGAGAACATCGCTTTAATTTCATTGCATCAATGTTTTCCGATAAGATCTCCGAGGCCCAACAGAAAGCTATCATTGAATACGAAGAGTCGGATGCCTCGAACGATAAAGTCATGTCCCAGTTTGGTGAAGGATATGAAGCTTATCGTGAATAGGCTCGGGCGAAACTGATAGCTATTGGGCTCGATGCCTCTCTCCTTGACTCGTCGGACGACGAATCTGAGGCCGGGGGTGACCCTCCTTTCGAATAGCTCCCACAAGACTTGTAAATTTTTTGTACTCCTTCATTTTTTCGTTTTTGTTTGTACTTCGCCCGAATCTTATGCGATCGGGTTTTGTAAAAATTTTTGAAAGTATGAATGAAGTATGATAGTTTTGTTTATAAATTCTTGTGATCAGTTATACTCGTGACTTATCTCGATCAGTTGTGTCTTTTCGAACCCTCTGATCGGATTGTGCCCAAAGTTTGTCTGATTAAAAAAATTTATAGTTTTCTCGATCAGTTGTACTCGTGACTTATCTCGATCAATTGTGTCTTTCGGACCTTCTGATCGGATTGTACCCGAAGTGTGTCTGATCGAGTATCTGAACTCATATGAATATAGATGAAGATTAAATTTCCGAAGAGAATTCTCATTTATTTCATTCGAAATCAAGATGGTTACATGGGTAAAGAAAATAATGACATAACTATTACTGATAAAATTTTCTAAGTCTTCCAACATGCCATGTGTTCTTTACTTCCGAACCATTCATTACTTAAAACCGGTATGTACTTGGCTTTGGCACTTCTACTACTTCGTAGGGCCCCTCCCAGTTAGGCATCATCTTGCCAGTGTTCTAGGCGGTTGATGCCTCCAAACTTTTGAGGACCAAGTCTCCAACTTCAAACCTCCTCGCCTTCACTTTCGATTCAGTGTCGAGAACATTCTCTTTGGTAGATGTTAGGTTTGTAATATTCATGAACGCAATCAAATTGCATAAAAAGTGCGGAAACGTGTAAAATCAGAGTTTAAAAATTTACAAACCATATACCCGGATCACCCTTTATGCACAATTATTAATTAAACGAAAAGATAAAGAATAAAATCCTACCCTTGAAGATCGAGCTTCCTCAGGTACACGTTCACCTCCAAATCCTTTCGCGTTCAACTTGAATTCACCGGGTTTGGTTCCTTCCTTTGATCAACGTTAGCCACCCAAGTGTTTGGCCTCTAGAGGTGATCCACCAAGGAAGAAAAAGATTCAAGAAGATGGGTATTTGGCTCAAACCCTAGTTTTCTATCTCTATAGAAAAGAACGTACTCTCTAACAAATTGGAATTATGTCGTATGTTGTAAAAGTCAACAACCCCCTACACCCATAATAAGACTCTTCTTATTTATAGATGTGGGCCACCCACCTTAACAATTAAGGAATTGTGTTTTATTTAATTAATTAAATTCTTTTAATTAATTAAGCTCCCTAATCTTATTAGGGATAATTAATTAAACTCCTTTAACTAATTTTCCCTCCTAATCCTATTAGGAATAAATGAGAGTACTTATATTAAATTAATTCCTAAGCTCTTTTAGAAATTAAAATAATAATAATTGTAATAATATTAATAAGACTCCTCTTATTAATTTATATTTAATATTTCTAAAATATTAAATAATAAATATTAAGCTATTTAATTTATTCTATCACCATAGATTAAATTAAATATACTTAACTTATTATTACGATTATGCCATTAACTTCTTAAATAATTATTCTTCCTTTTATGGTGTGACCCTTTAGGTTCTCCATATTAAACAGGTTGTGAATAAATCAATTAGAACAATTCTAATCTTATTTAAATAAATAAATTAAACAATTAATTTATTTAAATAAATAATATTTATTCTACAATATGGATAAGCCTCCCTAGCGATCAACGACTTTCCGGATAATATAGATTTCAACATTAATCATTAAAGAACCTTTGAGTAAATAGTTACTGCACAATTCAATCCTTCCACCATACAATATCCCAATTAAATATAAGACATGGAATTCTTCGTCAAGTCTTATTTTATTTAATTATATGTATTTCGATTCTTAAATGCACAACTCAAATAATACAAATTAGAAACTCCTTTCTAATTTCATTCTTATGGCCAAGGACTACTTTGGGTTGTCATTTATCGAATCACATAGGACATTCTCTTCTTTTATTAGAAGTGGTAGATTTTTATTGATCATACATTATCTACATGTACAACTTATTATACCCAAGCATACCCTTTGATATACCCTAAGGGTCTTAAGGAATAAGTCAAAGTATAACTCATCATACACAAGATCTTATGATGATCTCAAGTCCAAGGATTACTTGTCTTTACTATCACTACAGAAATTCTATTGATAAGCAAATAAAACTCCATTAGGTATTCCTTAGCGAGCCACGTTCAAAGTGAACTTATTCTCTAATAAGCACCTACATACTTGCTTTAGTGTCTCGCACAAATGATCATGAGATCAATCATCCTCATCCAATGAGCAAACAACGTATGTACCAATCTATCGGATTCACTAATCCCCAATTTAGTAATCCAATGATTGGGAACTATTTTAGTTTTTAAGCTTTCTAAGAATTTAGATCTCATTAGAATGATCATCATCATTATTCTAAAAGCATTGCTTAAAACTATGGGTTTATCACATATTATAAAACAAAGATCATGTAGATAATTCAAAGCCTTTAATAAATTAATACTTTTTATTAATAAATGAATAAGATTGTTACAAAGTATATGCTTTATCATCAAACATGATTGGCTTGTGTGCATACTACTTTCAATCTCCCACTTGCACTAAAGCCAATCGTCATGGTAACTCATACTCTTCTTCTCTAAGTGACGATTATCCCAACGTTGGATAAGCTTTAGTTAATGGATATGTAATGTTGTTCATGAGAGTCCACTATCTCTATAGTGATTTCCCATCTTTCAATGATTCTAATAATCAAATGAAAGTGCCACAACACATGTTTAGATCCAAGATGAGACTTAGGAACTATTCCTAGTTCTGTAATGAACTTTTAATCCAAACAATCAACTTGCATCTTCATTTATAGCTATATACTTTGTCTTTATCACTAAACCAAAGAACTCTTTCTTTGTTTGGAACCTTTCAATTCGCACTGCACCTTTGCTCAAGATAACGCTTTACCTTAAAGTGGATTTTTTTCGTCATCTTAGTGTCATACGAAAAACTTGAGTCATTAAGCCCTCTAGTTTTAATTTAGACCCACCATGTATGATCGCATCCATAGTCTTTGGTTAAGAACTTTAAGATGTTTTCAACGACTCACAGTGAACTTCTCGAATATGGTGATCAACATCGGTCTCGTATATTTCATTGCATACATGATAGTTACTCATGATGATCTCTTTTGGAGTCTTTGGGGACTATTAAGAGAGATACACTCCATAGCTCATCAACATGAGAGAACTCTTGGAGTTTGCCATGCTAAACAACTTTAGCATCAAATGAATATACGTTCCTTGGGTTAATTCGAGCATCTTTTTAAATCTATCTATATAGATTTGTATCCCCAATTAAGATACTCTTCCCAAACCATTCATGGAGGAATGTTTAGACAACTTTATCATTACTGATTGTAGCATTAGTATGTCATTCCTTATCCGTAGTATATCAACATATAATATTAGGAATGTCACGATGCTCCCACTGACCCTTTTGCACACACTAGGTTCATTCTTATTTTTGATAAAATCAAACTCTTTTGATTGCCTCATCAAAACGAATGTTCCAGATTTGAGAAACTTGCTTCAATGCATTTCTCTGAGTGTCTACAACACTTACCTCATCGTATATAACTGGATCATCATCTTCTATGATGTGTACCTCATCATCATCATTCATGATGAATCCATACCTCCCAGGTATCTTTGAGACTATTCGATTTACGATTCTTTTGTGGTATAATAGGTCTATCTCTGAGTTCCTCTTATTTGACTTATAGTGTTTTGTGGTTCTTGAACTCTTCAAGATCTATTATCCTCCCACTAGCCCTTCAATGATAAACACCTTTATCTTAGAAGGCAGCGTGTTTCGCAACAAACACCTTTTGCTAAGTAGGATTATAGAACATATGCCCTAAACTTACTTTAGGATGTCCCACAAATCTGTACTTGTCAAATTTTGTCCCAAGCTTATCCTTTGAAACTTTTTCACATAAGTTGGACAAGCCCTTATCTTAACATACTTAAGATTAGGAATCCTCCCTGTCCATAACTTTTATGGAGTCTTGGGGCCGGATTTTGAGGTTACCATTTTCGTAGATATGCAGCCATTTCTAGGACATTATCCCAGAAGGATACTGGAATGTCGGTAAAATCATTATGGACCACACCATGTCCAACAAGGTACGAATTTTCCATTCAGATACATCAATCAATTATTGCGTATCAGGATGTTTCCATTATGAAAAAACCATTTGAGATGATCTAGAAACTTATTGCTCAAGTATTCCTTCCTTGATCCGATCAAAGAATCCTAATACTTTGCCAATTTGTTTCACTTTTGAATTCTTTGAACCTTTCAAATAATTCATACTTGTATTTCAGCAAATACACACATTCAACTCTTTGAATGATCATCTCCTTTTCTTATCTAAGTTTGTTCAATTTGCAAAATATATTTTCACGTAAGTCAAGTATACAAAATTTATTAAGTAATATTCGATTCTATACAAAACATTATTATTATAAATAGAACAATAATTGTTCTTAATTATAATACCAAAGATTTCATTGTCCAACAATAAAATGGAAATAATATTTTTTTAACAAGAATGGAATACAATAACAACTTATTAACTTAATAGATTTGTTAAGTAGGCATTGATAAACTATAAGTTTCTATGGCTAATATGGCAACCTTTGCTACATTTCCCGCACATAGGATTACTTATATTTGTTTAGCTTTCTACTTTTGCTTGGTCCCTTAATAAATCTATATTTATGATAACCAAAGTCGGTATCCAATACCCAAGTAGAACCTTGACTTAAAGAAAAATTATTTTAAATCATGAGCAAATTTGTATTTGTAACCAAAACTTCACTAAGATTCTTTGGTTAGCCTCTGCAAGACGCTTCTCGCAGTTTCTTTTCAATGTCCAGGCTTATTGCGATGGAAGCAAACTCCTTTGCTTATCCGTGACGATTTTGTTCTATTATCCTTTGTTTACGCCTTTCTGTTTACCTTCTTTGAATCGTTCTTCTTTTCAGAAGATCCTTTGGCCCCTACTAATAAGACATGGTCTTTCTTGGTTGGAAAGTGACTCTCAACATTTTTCAACATGTTAAGCAAATCAGCAAAGCTAATATCTAGCTTGTTTATATGAAAATTCACAACAATTGTGATAGAGTCCGGAGTGAGTGCAAGATCAAATCTTGGCTCAACTCTCCATCCATGACAAAACCAGTTGTCCTAATTGATCAATCAAATTGATTATGTTAAGAACTTTTTGTCATGTATTATAGTGCCATTGGCCATTCTAGATCGGAAGAGCTCCTTAGATATCTCGATATCTATCATCCTACTTTCATCACCATCACTACTTGATGTGCGGGAATATAGTAGAAGCATCCATAGTTTCACGTCGATCTTCAAGCTCGTTACTTTCATGGATCTTGAGCATGATGCATTGATTGACCAATGTGCATCATCTTGCCACTTACTAAAAGTAGCAATCTCTTCCTCGAGGCATTATGCGCAACCATTGCGAGGGGATAGGCGTATTAAGGACATAAGATAGCTTTTCAAACTATGAGAACTATTCTCAAATTCCTTAACCAATCCGTTTAATTGATTCCGGTTAATTTAGCATTTAATATGCCCTTGATGATAGTAATTTTAGACATTGTAAAATTTCAGTAAATGAATTTGTAATTAACAACATTTTAACATACATTCTTTTATTAATTACCAAAATAAATTAGGTCTTGTTTTAAATTGGTATCTCCCACTATTTTCTTCAAACTATATTACCTCACTTATATAGTTCGCAAAATCTAATTAAAGATTTGCTTTAGAGAATAAGGATCTCATTTCAAATGTATATAGCCTTGTGGTGACACAACAAACTATATATAAATAAATAGGTAGACAACTTTTGTCAATTACATCAACTATGCAACTCCTTTTCTTTTGCCTCTTAGATTATTTTGATCAAGTGGTGGCACATCCAAGAATCAAAATTATCGAAGTTAAGTCCGACCTAGCACTCCATATATTCAAAAAGAAAAATATCATCCTTGTGGTGACACAACAAAACAATATTGTTCAATTTTCTTTATAAGCATCAAATGTGATAAATTAACATCTTAAATACTTAATACTTGCCTTGTGGTGACACAACAAACTCATATTAAATATTTAATACTCTATTAATTTTATCATGTTAGAAGGCTGACGTTCGATATTCCAAATATCTTTGAACGCTTAGGACTTAATATAAAAATTGAGGGGTTTGTTATTAATTTGTCTCATCTTGTTTAAGCATTTACGCATATATATATATAAAATACGCATCATATTAATGAACATGCGAAGCATGTTTGCATAATATATAATATATATATATAGTATAAGCATGCACATATAGAATACTATATTCTACTCGGATTGATTATGAACTTTTATTCTAGTTTGGTTCACTAGAGCCACCAAGTGAACCAAAAGGTCAAACCCTAGGGGTGCAAGAAATAATATTTAAATATAACTATTACATTTAAACCCGGGCTCCATTACAAACGGGTCTTCAAGCGCTCCTTGTTCCTTGATCTCCAATTTTTTAAAATTAATTCTAACTATTCCTATTACAATAACTATTTAAAATAAATAGAAACCTTGATCAGCAGTCAAGGGGAAGTACATAGGAGGGAGATAGAATTTATATTAAGAAAAATTAGAGAAGACGAAGGTACTGTGAACCCCATTTAATAAAACCCATACATTCATGCATCCAACTAAAATAAAATCCAATCAGTTAATTGATAGTCCATAATCAATCCCATTTATTATCATACACATCACCATATGCATCAATAAGTAACATTCATCTCATGAATAATAAACATTTAATATATATATATTGATATCATTTAATGGGCAAATTTAGTTAGTATAAAATCTAATTTTGAATCAAAATAAACTCCTTTATTTTAATCCAAATTTAAATCAAAATAAAACTATTTTATTTTAATTTATCCTATTTTGAATAAAATAAACTATTTTATTTTAATCAAAATCTTTAATCAAAATAAACTCCTTTATTTTAATTAATTATGGAATCCAATTCCATGTAAAAAAAATCTTTTATTAAAGGAAACACGGATATTCTTTCCTATTCACAAATTAACTCCTTTATTTTTGAATAATATGAAATCTTATTTCATATCTAAATAAACTCCTTTATTTAAGGAAATTAGGATTCTCTTTCCTATTCACAAATAAACTCTTTTATTTTGAATAATATGAAATCTTATTTCATATCTAAATAAACTCCTTTATTTAAGGAAATTAGGATTTACTTCCCTATTCACAAATAAACTCCTTTATTTTTAAAAAAATAAAATCCAATTTCAACTCTAATTAGTTAGCATGGAATCCAATTCCAACTCTAATTAGTTAGCATGAAATTTAATTTTAAAATTAAAATAAACATTTTTATTTTAAGATTAAAATAAATCTTTTATTTTAAAATTAAAATAAACTTTTTATTTTAATTATAAAATAAATGAAAATATATATATATAATAATAATAACAGGATATAATATATATATATATATATATATATATATCTGTATGTTTTAAAAAAATAAACAAACAGAATCACGTGATAACGGCTTTCCTTGAAAACTTATCCTGTTAACCTTTTATTTTTTTATTTATTTTTTATTTTTTTAAGCACGTGGCTCCTGCACATTTAATAATAATCCTGCAAGTGATTCAAAAAAAAAAATTTGGAAGCATGGAAACATGAAACAAAGACCACCTAGTTTTTTATTGATTTTCGATTGCATTTGCTTTTTTTTTTTTTTTATAAAAAACATAATAATGACTTCTCTTGAAATCCAGTGCAACATATTATGATTTCCTTGAAAGATTAATAAAATATATATATATTTTATATTAGTACAAAGCCGTGAATGAGAAAAAAAAAAAATAGTACATTCTGGAGATTTTCAAAAATTTACTTTTTTTTTTTTTTTTAATAAATTTTATACAATGAAATTATGCCCAATTAAATTGTTCTAAACACATATCAATATAGATATTAAATTAAAACAATTAATAATTCGCATAAAGGTTTAGCTCTGATGCCACTGTTAGGTTTGTAATATTCATGAACACAATCAAATTGCATAAAAAGTGCGAAAACGTGTAAAATCAGAGTTTAAAAATTTACAAACCATATACCCGGATCACCCTTTATGCACAATTATTAATTAAACGAAAAGATAAAGAATAAAATCATACCCTTGAAGATCGATCTTCCTCAGGTACACGTTCACCTCCAAATCCTTTCGCGTTCAACTTGAATTCACCGGGTTTGGTTCCTTCTGTGACAACCCCAAAATAGGTCCATTCCATCCAACCCATTCTGAGTCGCCAAATACATGATGCGAAACAACTACATCTTTATTATTACAACAATAAAGCGTGAGTTTAAATACAAATATTATCTTACAGACAATATTTATACTCAAATAAATCCTCATCACATTTATTGATACATTATTTTACAATAATGGTGAGGACTACTAAACAACTCTCTCTAGAACCTTTATTCCATACCCCGACTAGTACTCATTTACATTCTCGCCTCCCGAGAAGAAAAATGGAACAACAAGGAAAAGGGTGAGCTCAACTAGCCCGATAAAGAATGTTATGACTAAGATAATATACAACAAATTATCGTTAGTCTCCAACAGGAAAAATCGATAGAATACAATAGATAACAAGTTTGGATCAATATTCGCAGTTGAAAATAATAATTCATAGAAGAGTTACGTAGAGAATGAAATCTACTATAATCTATGAATTTAACAGGTCCATCATCAATATTTTATCCCTGTAACATCAATCAATATTCATCTCAAATCAAATATTCATCTTTGCACTCTGGTGCCAAAGATATTCATCAATCGGTCATGTTCATCTCAACACCTGTTCATCTTTGCACTAAAGGCCAAAGATATTCATCATTCGGTCATGTTCATTTAAACACTGCTCATCTTTGCACTACAGGCCAAAGATATTCATCGATCGGTCGTATTCATTTAAACACTGCTCATCTTTGCACTACTGTGCCAAAGATATTCATCGATCGGTCATGTTCATTTAAAACACCGCTCATCTTTTGCACTACTGAGCCAAAGATATTCATCAATCGGTCATGTTCATCTCAACTTTGTTCATCTTTGCACTCTGTGCCAAAGATATTCATAATATCATCATTTAAAGGCGAGGATGATGAAAATATTTTTAAAGAAACGAATCCGGTGAAACAAAATGATAAGGATTAAGGATTTAGGATTAGTACTTTGTTTTATCCATGTTTAAAAGTACCTCAAAAATAATCATAGTGGTGTAAAATTCAAGAATTATCAAAACATGGATACAATCAACGCTAGTCTCGAATAGATATTTTGGACTAAAAGAAGAAATTTTATTTTTCGATGAATAGTGCCAGATATCGTGAATAGTCTTAGATATCGTGAATAGTGCCGATATCGTGAATAAGTAACTCAGACACCAAAAGATAGAAATTCCACAAAAAACATTTTCACGCTTCATGAATAGTACTCGTGAATAGTAACTCGTGAATAGTAACTCATGAATAGTAACTTCGTGAATAGTAACTCATGAATAAGTAACCCGACATGAAAAAGTTCCAAATTTGATAAAAGTTCCAACCAATATTTCAAAGATAATGATATTGAAGAAATAATATCATTTGAGAAGAAAATAACATCCCTTACCTCAAAGAATCAACTTGCCGGAAGGAAAGGTCGGAAGTGATCTTTGAATGAAACTTATCTTCAATGACAACTCTCAAAGTATCTAAATACTCACAAAATACGCTCAATAAATAGAGAGAGAAAGAGAGAAAACTTTGTTTACGGTGTGATTTTCAATTCTAACTTAGCCCTCTATTTATAGGAAAATGTTAGCCGTACCGGAAGCAGACTTGACCACTACACGATGGCTTTACTCGCTACTATTGCCACCCACCACATTTGAAATAAAATTCAGCACATTTTTTCACCAACCACAAGTGGGGCCCACTCAATTCTAGAATTTTCCACCAAAATCAATTATAACCCTAATTTAGAATCACCACCTCTCAAAATTTATAACAAATCATTCGTTCATTTTAACGGTTCAAAATTTGTGGACATATACTCAACTTATATATGTATAACATATCCAAAAATTACAACGATCCAACGGTCGGATTAAATATTATAACTCACACAATAAAGCTATAATAACACCGATTTGATCTTTTAATACCTCCAATCCGGACAAAATACAAATAAAACATCTCAAACATTAATTCCTTCATTAATAACCACATAAATAAATCCATCATTTATATTCATATAAAATAAATATTTCTTTATCATATGAATCAATAATTAATTATTCACAAATAATATTATGAATCACATTTATGAATGACCAGTTGTTCCCGGGAAGAGGGGCTTTCAATAAGGATCTCTCACATCTTGGCGCCGCAATTAGGTGACCAAACCTCTCCTTAGATGTAACTTTCTAGACATTGCCAATAATGTTATCTAATAATATTATTCAAATAATATGAATTATTGATCCGATAATGGGAAATCATGCGTTGACAATTATTGAAACAGCAATAATATAAAATACCAACGCAACAATTATTGAATCAATAAAATAAAATATTGAACAGTAACTATTGTAAAAATTATTGAGTAGTGCCATCTTACGTAAGGATCAATAATTCAACAATCTTGTGTAATACCGTGTCTTCTTGCAATAACCACGCCAGACATCGTATTTTAACCGGGTATTCCAATGATCTTGCCTTAACGGCAGAATAACTACGCCGTTATTTTTAACCAACTTATATTTGTCGCTTTTTCTTCATTCAATCGCTTTTAGTTATGGGGCCCACACGCCATTTTGCTTGTCCGCATCACGAATATTCACAAGCGATTTGAATATTCCACGACCAAACGAATATTCCCGAACAAAATGAATATTTTATAACCACTTGCTTATTTTGAAATATTTGCGTATTTAACCCTTAACTATCCACATTAATCAAATCAACCCTTACTATTTCAAGATAATAAATAAAGGAAATTCCTTTTATTTAAAAAAATTTGGGTCTTACAACCTCCCTCCTTATGAAATTTCGTCCTCGAAATTGGTACGATACACAGTGTTTGAAAAGGTAAAGATACCTCGCTTTCATTTTCATTTCCAACTCCCAGGTCATTTCCTCAATAGCATGGTTTCTCCACAAAACTTTAACTTATGGTATAACCTCGGTACATAGGTCATATTCTTTCCTCTACAAAATCTTGACAGGTACCTCCTCGTACGTTAAGTCTTCGGCTATCTCGTCCGGTTCTAACTCAATGACGTGTTTGGGTCGTCCACATATTTACGTAACATCGATACGTGAAAAGCGTTATGAACACGCCATACTTGGTGGTAAAAGCGAGTCTATAGGCCACAGTTCCTATTCGATCGAGAATTTCAAATGGATTAATAAATCGAAGGTTTGAGCTTTCCTCACCTCACCGATTCTCGCTTTTAAAATAACAACTTCTTGCACCTCCTTCTTCAAATTCATCAGCTCCGGTGTGTAGCTTGAACAACTTTAACTTTATCGATTAAAGTCGATTATACTCCGTATATCATCACGTACTCGTATATCATCACGTGGGTACCTAGAGTTTTCATCTCCATCTCTATTATTTGTAAATTATACGAAATTAGTCTTTGACAATATCGTACTTCGTGCTTATATACGATCTTCTACTCAACGCGTCACCTACCACGTTCGCTTTTACCGGGATGGTATTGAATAGTGTGGTCGTAGTCTTTCAATAGCTCGAGCCAACGTCATTGCCGCAGCATGTTGAGTTCTTTTGAGTGAAGAAATATTTAAGGCTTTTATGATCCGAATATATCTCCACTTTCTCCCCATATAGATAGTGCCTCCATATCTTTAGCGTGAAAGCGATCACGCTTAACTCTAGATCATGAGTAGGATAATTCCTCTCATACTCTTTAAGTTGTCGCGAGGCATAGGCTATGACTTTCCCACGTTGCATGAGAACACATCCTAACCCTTTGCTCGAAGCATCATTTTGTAGATAACAAATCCATCCGAACCGAGATGGTATTGTTAGAACAGTCTTAAATAAGTCTCCTCTTAAGCTCTTGGAAACTTTTCTCGCATTCTTCGCCCTAAACGAATTTCGTATCCTTTCGAGTTATTTGAGTTAATGGAGTAGCGATTCGAGAAAACCCTTCCACGAATCTCCGATAATAACCGACTAAGCCCAAAAGCTACGTACTTGATCACCGACTTGGTTGCTCTCAACTTTGTATTGCTTCAATCTTGGCGGATCAACAGATACTCCATGTTTTGACACCACATGCCCAAGAAAGGCTACTTCCTCAAGCGAACTCGCATTTCTTCAATTTGGCATATAGTTGGTTTTCACGAAGCCTTTGGAGTACCGACTTCAAATGGTGCTCATGATCTTCACGACTTTTGAATATATAAGGATGTCATCAATAAAGGCGACAACAAAGCCCGATCCAAATATTCCTTGAATACTCGGTTCATCATATCCATGAAAGCCGTAGGAGCATTAGTTAGTCCGAAAGACATGACTAAGAATTCATAATGCCCATACCGAAGTTCTAAAGCGGTCTTTGGAATATCCTCGATTTTAATCTTGGTGATGATATCCGTAAGCGAAGATCGATTTTTGAAAAGAATTGTGCCCTTGCAATCGGTCAAACAAGTCATCAATACGAGGTAGAGGATACCTATTCTTGATGGTGACATGGTTCAATTTCGATAGTCAATACAAAGTCGCATACTCCCGTCTTTCTTTTTACAAATAAAGCAGAGCACCCCAAGGAGATGTACTTGGACGAATGAAACCAATGTCCAACAATTCTCGTAGTTGGACCTTTAACTCTGAAGTTCAATAGAGCCATTCGATATGGGGTTTTAGAAATGGGCTTTGTACCGGGTTCAAGATCAATAAAGAATTCAACTTCACGTTTGGGGGTAGGCGGAAGTTCTTTGGAAATACGTCGGAAAGTCGATAACAACAGAATATTATTCAAATTTGGCGTGTCTTTATTCAAATCCATAACATGGGCTAAGAAAGCTTGACATCCGTTTTTCAATAAGCGAATAGCTTTATGATTAGATATGACGGTGATTGATTTTAATGGTTTAGTTGCTTGAATTGCATAACAATGTGGTTGGTTAGGAATATGAAAACTAACAACCTTACGAAAACAATCAATTTTGGCATGATGAGTAGTTAACCAATCAATCCCTAAAATCACATCAAAAGCAAGTATCTTTAAAGAGATAAGGTCAATGGTAAGGTGATGGTGCCAACTTGAATCAAACAAGATTTATAAGCGATTGGATGTGATGAAAGTTTCTCTAACGGAGTTTCCACAGATAGGTCAAAGTCTAATTTCTCTCGAGTCAAGTTTAAGCGTTGAGCACATGCAGGAGAGATAAATGAATGGGTATACCGGTATCAAGTAAAGTATAAACTTCGTGAAGAATTTATAAATAGCTTACCGTGATCACCTCGTTTGGGTTCTCGCATTATGACCATCACAACAAACGCTCTTCCGGAATCGTTGACTTTGACTTTTTGGGACGATCTTTTGAGTCACCGTCCCCATTGAACTAGGTTTCATTCTCGTCATAATCTCGAAAGCGATATGTCCTTCCTTTCCACAACTATAGCATACCTTGAACTGTTGTGGGCGGTTTGACCGATATGTCCCTCTTTTCGCATTTGTAGCATATATGATGGGTGGTCGTTCTCCTCCCTTAGAACCGATTCTTCCACGCCTTTGATCGTCTTCTTCACATAGTCGTTGTAAAATCTCCTCTTTTAAAATCTCCTCGACTCGCTTCTACATTTTCATGACCATGATTACCACCGGAGTGGTTACCGCCTTTGTCCGTATTCTTCTTTCTCCATTGGTTATCGTTATTACGATGATCTGCTATCTTCGGTATAATCACGGTTATGGACCCTCGGTTGAACGTATTTCGTTATCTCGCTCTAACAACCGAGCCACATTGACAACATCTGAATAGAGAGAAAATTTATGAGAAATGAGATCTTGACGTATGCGGGTTTCAAACCTCTCGAAACATCCGCGTCATCGTTCCTCATTCTCCACCAAATGAGGTGCAAACCTGGATAACTCGCCAACTTCGCCTCGTACTGGGACACCGTCATGTTATTCTGCTCCAATCTAATAAACTCCACTTCCTTCATATGACGAATACTTTCAGGGAAGTACTTGTCATTGAACTGTTTCTAAAACGTCTCCCATGACATGCTGAGTGCAGCTGGATGGGTACGCTTCACAGATTCCACGATGTCTGCCGCCACGGAACATAAAAAGTAGCGAATGGAACTTTTCTGTTCCTTCGTGCATCCCAAGACATCGAATATCTTGGTAATTTTCTTGACCCATGTTTCCGCCATGATCGGATCGGCTTTCCCAGCACTCGGTGGTCCCAACTCTTTGAAGCTGCTTGGTTGTGACCACCGTGAATTACTATCATTTCCTCCTATATTTTGAGCACGAGTCTCCTCGTCGATTTTGCATGAATCGCAAAAAGCTTCTAAACATCCCTCGTTCATCATCCGCTTTCATTGGTGTTATTCACGGGAAGTACATTGCCACCACTGTTGCGCGTTCTCCTCGTTGTTAAATGACAGCATCTCCACGGTCTCATTTACTCCACTATTAATATTCTCGGTCGACATTCTCAAATCATCATTATAAAACAAGGGTTAATTAAATAAATTAACAAATCACATAATACCCTATATTATGACCAACCAACAATAAGCTTAGGTAGGACACACTAGCGAAGGATTTACTCGTCTCTCCCTCCTAGTTCTATTTCCCGATCTCCGCCAGAGATCATATCCTAAGCTCGATACCAACCGTGACAACCCCAAAATAGGTCCATTCCATCCAACCCATTTACGAGTCGCCAAATACATGGTGCAGAAACAACTACATCTTTATTATTACAACAATAAAGCGTGAGTTTAAATACAAATATTATCTTCTAGACAATATTTATACTCAAATAAATCCTCATCACATTTATTGATACATTATTTTACAATAATGGTGAGGACTACTAAACAACTCTCTCTAGAACCTTCATTCCATACCCCGACTAGTACTCGCTACATTCTCGCCTCACGAGAAGAAAAATGGAACAACAAGGAAAAGTGGTGAGCTCAACTAGCCCGATAAAGAATGTTATGACTAAGATAATATACAACAAATTATCGTTAGTCTCAGCGAGGAAAAATACGATAGAATACAATAGACAACAAGTTTTGGATCAATATTCGCAATGAAAATAATAATTCATAGAAGAGTTACGTGAGAATGAAATCTACTATAATCTATGAATTTAACAGATCCATCATCAATATTTTATCCTGTAACATCAATCAATATTCATCTCAAATCAAATATTCATCTTTGCACTACTGAGCCAAAGATATTCATCAATCGGTTATGTTCATCTCAACACTGTTCATCTTTGCACTAAAGGCCAAAGATATTCATCGATCGGTCATATTCATTTAAACACCGCTCATCTTTGCACTACTGAAGCCAAAGATATTCATCGATCGGTCATGTTCATTTAAACACCTGCTCATCTTTGCACTACTGAGCCAAAGATATTCATCGATCGGTCGTGTTCATTTAAACACCGCTCATCTTTGCACTACTGGGCCAAAGATATTCATCAATCGGTCGTATTCATCTCAACACTGTTCATCTTTTACTCTGAGGCCAAAGATATTCATAATATCATCATTTAAGACTGAGGATGATGAAAAATATTTTTAAAGAAACGAATCCAGTGAAACAAAATGATAAGGATTAAGGATTTAGGATTCGTACTTTGTTTTATCCATGTTTAAAAGTACCTCAAAAATAATCATAGTGGTGTAAAATTCAAGAATTATCAAAACATGGATACAATCAACGCTAGTCTCCAGAATAGATATTTTGGACGAAAAGAAGAAATTTTATTTTTCGATGAATAGTGCCGTATACGTGAATAGTGCCGTATACGTGAATAGTAACTCCGACACCAAAAGATAGAAATTCCACAAAAAAACATTTTCACGCTTCATGAATAGTACTCGTGAATAGTAACTCGTGAATAGTAACTCATGAATAGTAACTCGTGAATAGTAACTCATGAATAGTAACCCGATACATGAAAAAGTTCCAAATTTGATAAAAAGTTCCAACCAATATTTCAAAGATAATGATATTGAAGAAATAATATCATTTGAGAAGAAAATAACATCCCTTACCTCAAAGAATCGATGCCGGAAGGAAAGGTCGGAAGTGATCTTGAATGAAACTTATCTTGAGCAAGAACTCTCAAAGTATCTAAATACTCACAAAATCGCTCAATAATATAGAGAGAAAGAGAGAAAACTTTGTTTACGGTGTGATTTTCAATTCTAACTTAGCCCTCTATTTATAGGAAAATGTTAGCCACCAAGGCAGACTTGACTGCTTTACACGATGGCTTTACTCGCTACTATTGCCACCCACCACATTTGAAATAAAATTCAGCACATTTTTTCACCAACCACAAGTGGGGCCCACTCAATTCTAGAATTTTCCACCAAAATCAATTATAACCCTAATTTCCGAATCAGCCACCTCTCAAAATTTATAACAAATCATTCGTTCATTTTTAACGGTTCAAAATTTGTGGACATATACTCAACTTATATATGTATAACATATCCAAAAATTACAACGATCCAACGGTCGGATTAAATATTATAACTCACACAATAAAGCTATAATAACACCGATTTGATCTTTTAATACCTCCAATCCGACAAAATACAAATAAAACATCTCAGCATTAATTCCTTCATTAATAACCACATAAATAAATCCATCATTTATATTCATATAAAATAAATATTTCTTTATCATATGAATCAATAATTAATTATTCACAAATAATATTACGTAATCACATTTATGACAACCAACATTTCCTCAGAAAGGGGCTTTCAATAAGGATCTCTCCTCTTCGGCGCCTTGCAATTAGGTGACCAAACCTCTCCTTGATGCGAACTTTCTAGACATTGCCAATAATGTTATCTAATAATATTATTCAAATAATATGAATTATTGATCGATAATGGGAAATCTTGTGCGGTGACAATTATTCAAACAATGATAATATAAAATACCAACGCAACAATTATTGAATCAATAAAATAAAATATTGAGCAAGAACTATTGTAAAAATTATTGAGTAGTGCCATCTTACGTAAGGATCAATAATTCAACAATCATGCAATACTGGTGTCTTCTTAGGCTGACCACGCAGACATCGTATTTTAACCACAAGGGTATTCCAGCAGTCTTAACGGTAACAACTACGCCCGTTATTTTTAACCAACTTATATTTGTCGTTTTCTTCATTCAATCGCTTTTCAAGTTATGGGGCCCACACACGGTCGCTACTGCGGCAGTAAATGCGAATATTCCCCACAAAGCGATGCGAATATTCCACGACCAAACGAATATTCCCAAACAAAAATGAATATTTTATAACCACTTGCTTATTTTGAAATATTTGCGTATTTAACCCTTAACTATCCACATTAATCAAATCAACCCTTACTATTTCAAGATAATAAATAAAGGAAATTCCTTTTTATTTAAAAAAATTCGGGGTCTTACACCTTCCTTTGATCAACGTTAGCCACCCAAGTGTTTGGCCTCTAGAGGTGATCCACCAAGGAAGAAAAAGATTCAAGAAGATGGGTATTTGGCTCAAACCCTAGTTTTCTATCTCTATAGAAAAGAACGTACTCTCCAACAAATTAGAATTATGTCGTATGTTGTAAAAGTCAACAACCCCCTACACCCACAATAAGACTCCTCTTATTTATAGATGTGGGCCACCCACCTTAACAATTAAGGAATTGGGTTTTATTTAATTAATTAAATTCTTTTAATTAATTAAGCTCCCTAATCTTATTAGGGATAATTAATTAAACTCCTTTAACTAATTTTCCATCCTAATCCTATTAGGAATAAATGAGAGTACTTATATTAAATTAATTCCTAAACTCTTTTAGAAATTAAAATAATAATAATTGTAATAATATTAATAAGACTCCTCTTATTAATTTATATTTAATATTTCTAAAATATTAAATAATAAATATTAAGCTATTTAATTTATTTTATCACCATAGATTAAATTAAATATACTTAACATATTATTACGATTATGTCATTAACTTCTTAAATAATTATTCTTCCTTTTATGGTGTGACCCTTTAGGTTCTCCATATTAAACCTAGGTTGTGAATAAATCAATTAGAACAATTCTAATCTTATTTAAATAAATAAATTAAACAATTAATTTATTTAAATAAATAATATTTATTCTACAATAGGGATAAGCCTCCCTAGCGATCAACGACTTTCCGGATAATATAGATTTCAACATTAATCATTAAAGAACCTTTGAGTAAATAGTTACTGTGACAATTCAATCCTTCTTCCACCATACAATGTCCCAATTAAATATAAGACATGGAATTATTGTCAAGTCTTATTTTATTTAATTATATGTATTTAGATTCTTAAATGCACAACTCAAATAATGCAAATTAGAAACTCCTTTCTAATTTCATTCGCCTTCGCCAAGGACTCTTGGGTTGTCATTTATCGAATCACATAGACATTCTCTTCTTTTATTAGAAGTGGTAGATTCTTTATTGATCATACATTATCTCCATGTACAACTTATTATACCCAAGCATACCCTTTGATATACCCTAAGGGTCTTAAGGAATAAGTCAAAGTATAACTCATCATACACAAGATACTATGATGATCTCAAGTCCAAGGATTACTCAGACTACTATCACTACTGAGAATTCCTATTGACAGCAAATAAAACTCCATTAGGTATTCCTTAGTGAGCCACGTTCGATGAACTTATTCTCTAATAAGCACTTACATACTTGCTTTAGTGTCTCCACACAAATGATCATGAGATCAATCATCCTCATCCAATGAAAGTTAACGACGTATGTACCCAATCTATCGGATTTACTAATCCCCAATTTAGTAATCCAACGATTGGGAACTATTTTAGTTTTAAGCTTTCTAAGAATTTAGATCTCATTAGAATGATCATCATCATTATTCTAAAAGCATTGCTTAAAACTATGGGTTTATCACATATTATAAAACAACATCATGTAGATAATTAAAAGCCTTTAATAAATTAATACTTTTTATTAATAAATGAATAAGATTGTTACAAAGTATATGCTTTATCATCAAACATGATTGGCTTGTGTGCATACTACTTTCAGTAGATAGCTAACCTCATCATAGCTGAGTCCCGAACTTTTTCCAGCAGATCCAAATTTGTTTTCAAACCTTCATCATTGTATAGTTCTTTGTACTGACTGACTCGAAGAGTAGGGGACCCGATTTCGACTAGTATGAATGCATTGGTCCCGTATGCCAGTCGAAATGAAGAGTCCCCAGTTGTTGTCCTCGGAGTAGTCCGATACGCCCACAAAACACTGAGTAGCTCTTCGGGCCACCGACCTTTTAATTCATCCAACCTTCTCTTGATCCCGTTGAGTAGGGTTCGGTTGGTCACTTCTACTTGACCATTCGATTGAGGATGAGCGACCGAAGTCTTGCGATGCTGAACTCCTAACTCTTTCAGAAAGCCTTTGAACTTGGACTCCACAAATTGTCTGCCATTATCAGAGACCACTACCATCGGGATACCGAAACGATAAACCACTCTTTCTTTGAAAAATTTCAGGCATTCTTGTTCGGTGATCTTCTGTAGTGGTTTGGCTTCGACCCACTTCGTCATATAGTCGATAGCCACGATCACAAAACTAACTTATCCCTTTGCCTTCGGTAGAGGCCCTAGGATGTCGATTCCCCATACAGCAAAGGGAATCGGGGATAAGACCGAATCTGACTCTTGGGAGGTCGATGTGGAATAAGGTTGTTCAAATTTGACACTTGAGACACCTTCTGACGAATTCCTTAGCCTCCGTGTAGATAGTTGGCCAATAATACCCCTGCCTCAAAATCTTATGCGCCAGTGATGTGACGCCCCCAAAATAGGTCCATTCCATCCAACCCATTCTGAGTCGCCAAATACATGGTACAGAAATAACTACAACTTTATTATTACAACATATAAAATGTGAGTTTAAATACAGATATTGCCATCTAGACAATATCCACACGCAAATAAATCCCCATCATAATTATTGATACATTATTTTACAAAAATGGTGAGGACTACTAAACAACTCTCTCTAGAACCTTCATTCCATACCCCGAGTAGTACTCGCTACATTCTCGCCTCCTGAGAAGAAAAATGGAACAACAAGGAAAAGGGTGAACTCAACTAGCCCAGTAAAGAATATTATGACTAAGATAATATACAACAAATTATCGTTAGTCTCCAACAGAGAAAAATCTAATAGAATACAATAGACAACCAGTTTTAAATCAATCTTCGCAGCAGAAATAATAATTCATTAGAAGAGTTAAGTAGAGAATGCAAACTACTATCTTCTATATATGAATTTAAAAGTCCATCGTTGATATTTTATCCGTGTAACATCAATCAATATATATCTGGAATCAAATATTCATATTTGCACTACAGGCCAAAGATATTCATCAGTTGGTCATGTTCATCTAAACACTTGTTCATCTTTGCACTACGGGCCAAAAATACTAATCAGTCGGTCATGTTCATCTCAACACCTGCTCATCTTTGCACTACGGGCCAAAGATATTCATCAAGAAATCATTCATCTTTGCACTACAGACCAAAGATATTCAGTAATATCATCATTTAGGACCGAGGATGATGAAAAATATTTTAAAGGAAAGCGAATCCGGTGAAACAAAAGAACAAATATTAAGGATTCAGTATTTTAAACAATCCAAGTTCAAAAATACTTCATAAGTAATCGAGTGGAGTAAAATTCAAGAATGATCAAAACATGGATACAATCAAAGCTAGTATCCATAATAGATATTTTAGACGAAAAAGAAGAAATTTCATTTTTGGTGAATAGTGCGTATACATGAATAATGTCGTGATATCGTGATGTAACGACCCAAAATAGGTCCATTCCATCCAACCCATTACGAGTCGCCAAATATATGGTACGGAAAACAACTACAACTTTATTACAACAATTATCGTGCAAAATACAACAACACATATCTTTGTGAGTTTGGATACAAATATATACCAAGCAGAAGACGTCACAATGACACCTTACATAAAGGTATAGTCAAAAGCTGTTTTAGAAATTAGAATCTTTGGGAAGTGCTCAAGGAAACCTTCGTATATGGGAGGCCATGCTTTTAGGTTATGGTAGATATCATATGGCCACGTAATTATCCTTGGTTGATCTAATAGACCCCAAAGAAAAATGAGAAGATTACTATCATATTCTTCCCAATTGTGAGTCTTCTCTTGACATATCATTATCTCCACTATCTCTAATTGGGTATTATACTCCAAACAAACACCAAGATTATATAGGTAGTGCTTGTAAATATACTCAGCAAGTGGATGAGCACAACCATGTCTTATGATGACACGAGGTTGTATGTCATTAGACATCTTGTATGATAGTGGCAAAACACCCTTCCAAGTTAAATTCACCTCACCCTCAACATCTATAGACCACCATTCTATTCCTTCGCTTATCCCCCCTCTCAACCAAATTTACACTTTTATTACTCGAAAGGAATTGTGAAACAAAAGGGTAAGCACAACTAGCTCAGTAAAGAATATTATGACTAAAGATAAATAAATTATCAATAGTCTTCATCAGTAATAAATCAGAGATTTAGAACATATGGTAGATGATAAAACTTTTCAACCATAGTTGCAGCGGAATGAGCAATCCATTAGAAGAGTCAAATAGACCATAAAATCTATTATCTTCTCCATGTTAAAAGTCCACCAACAATGTTTTATCCCTGTAACATCAATCAACAATTCCTGTCCACAATCACATGTATAACTCATAATCATAATTGTAGTTCTAAATCCCTCTTCTTATCCAGGACGAAGATAATTTCATCACCGTCTTTAACACCGAAACATCAAAGATCATGGTTATACCAAATCAGTTCTCGCTCATAATCATACTAATAAATTCATCTTTGCACCACGGCCAAAGATATTCATCAACAGTTCATCTTTGCACTACATGCCAAAGATATTCAACAACAAGTCATCTTTGCACTACGAGCCAAAGATATTCAACAACAGGTCATCTTTGCACTACAGACTAAGATATTCATCAATAATTCATCTTTGCACTACAGGCTAAAGATATTCATATATCAAAGAAATACATAATCATTTTAGAAGTTATATAACAATAATTATAACCATGTTGATCAATTCAACTTTGCACTTAAGCTAAAAATATTCAATTATAAATTTAATGGTCATCATGATCATCACGCCACCAACAATTCAACTTTTTGCACTCATCGCCAAAGAAAACCTATAGTCACGATCATCATACCAATAATCTACCCATCTTTACACTCAAGTCAAAGAGAAATATCATCATTAGGGTTATAAGAATGTTATATAAAAATAATATAATCAAAACATGGTTTTAATTTCAAAAGTAAGATTCATAAATCAACGATAATTTGGTCGTAGAAGAAACCAATTTGTCGTGAATAAGACTCGTATTTAAATACATAGTACCGTATACGTGCATAAGAACCCTACATACAAAAAGATAAAGTTTCATAATAAAATTCATATCCATATTTATAACACCTTAATCCAAATGTTATAAATCACATAGAAATCTCATAATCTAATATTATTAATATTATAATAATATTTTAATCATTTCTTAAACTTATAAATAATTTAATCCAATTATTTACACTTTAATAATTAATGCATTTAATCATCTAAAAATGCCAAACTCATAAGATTTCATCATCATTAAGCAAAACCCTCATAAAAATCTGCATATACCTCATATATGATTCTCAAGCCAATAAATCATATTTTCCAATTTTCTTACTTCACATAACATATTTAATTCATTTACTCATAACTAGAATATTTTCATGAAAAATACCAAATCAGTTCCAAAAATATTTTATTTTCTGGGATTTAGAAGAATATTGTCCCATATTGAATATATATTTTTCTCATAATTTTTAAAATTCATTTACTATTTTTCACATGGCCAAAACCACCGAATATTTAAACATTTATCATAAATTGTACTTTTGTCCAAATATTCTGAAATTAATACGGTATACTGATATTCTATAGATGTACTCCCAATAAAAATTTCATCAATTTTGGAGTTAATCACAAGGAGTTATAAGCGGTTACTTTTAAAATAGTCTTTTCTCATAAAATTCATAACTCCTAATCTATACATCCAAAAATCGCCATTTTTGGACACAATCTACAAAACTCTTCAAATTATCATTTCAAATTTTTCCAAAATTTTTGAAGGTCAGAAAAAATACAAAACTGAAAAAACATAATCACCCTTAAAAATTCCTTACTATCCCTTACCTCAAAAGAGGTAAGACTTTTAACTAGAATAATCTTTGAACTAACTTGCAATCAGATATAGCAACACTCAAAGTATACTCAAAATACTCACAAGAATACGCTCGATAATATAGAGAGAGAAAACTTCAGTTTCTGGTGTGATTTTCAATTATAACCTAAGCACCCTATTTATAGGAAAATGCTTAGAACACCAAAACAGAAAATTTAATAAAATATTATTATTAATAACCAAAGTCACACGCCTCCTTTGAATTCAGATTCCAGCAATTCTCACATGCAAAAGTACACTTATGGGGCCAACTAACATGAGAAACATGTTTTTAGCATATTTTTTTGTAATAAAATTAATTCAGATCCAATATTTCGGAACTTCAATAATTCATAATAAATATCCCTTTTGTCAGAAAATTCGAATCTCGCTATTTTGTATAGGAAATTCAATTCTCTACAACTTTGCAGAAGAAAGTTTTTCCAAATTCCAAACAGAAATTGACCGAAATCCATAAACGGGCGATTTTACAGGCTATAATCAAATTTCGATCAATAATTGTGTCCACCAACACACAAAATATGTGTTAAACATTTATTGCCACAAAAATACTCTTCCTCCTCGTATACTCATATATCCCACATTCATTATAAAAATATCACCGTTAATATATTATTAAAATAATATATTTAAATAAATTATTTTATCAGAAAAAGATAAAATATTAATTTTCAATAATTGTCACTTTAAAAATTTTCTCTATCTATATCCACATAAAATGAATATTTTCCTTATCATATTAATCAATAATTAAGTATTCACAAATAATATTACGTAATCACAATAATGACAACTAAGCGTTCCCAGAAGAGGGGTTTTCAATAAAAATTTCTCCTCATCTGGCGCCAGCAATTAGGTGACCAAACCTCTCCTGTATGTAAATTTCTAGACATTGCCAATAATGTTTTCTAATAATATTATTGAGATAATATGAATTATTGCTTCGATAATGGAAAATACGTGTAGTGACAATTATTAAAACAACAAGAATATAAAATATCAACGCAAAGAATTATTGAATCAATAAAATAAAATATTGAATAAATAATTATCAGAATCGTGACGCCCCAAAATAGGTATACACCACACCCATTCTCGAGTCGCCAAATACATGGTACGTAAACAACTACAACTTTATTATTACAACAAAGAAATCGTGAGTTTAAAATACAAATATTATCTTTTAGACAATATCTATACTCAAATAAATCCCCATCACATTTATTGATACATTATTTTACAAAATGGTGAGGACTACTAAACAACTCTCTCTAGAACCTTCATTCCATACCCCGACTAGTACTCGCTACATTCTCGCCTCCCGAGAAGAAAAATGGAACAACAAGGAAAAGGGTGAGCTCAACTAGCCCAAAGAAGAATATATTATGACTAAGATAATATACAACAAATTATCGTTAGTCTCCAACAGAAAAATCGATAAAATACAATAGACAACAAGTTTCAGATCAATATTCGCAATGAAATAATAATTCATAGAAGAGTTACATAGAGAATGAAATCTACTATAATCTATGAATTTAATAAGCCCATCATCAATATTTTATCCTCAGAACATCAATCAATATTCATCTCAAATCAAATATTCATCTTTGCACTATGTGCCAAAGATATTCATCAATCGGGTCATGTTCATCTCAACACTGCTCATCTTTGCACTAAAGGCCAAAGATATTCACTCATGTTCATTTAAACACCGCTCATCTTTGCACTAAAGTGCCAAAGATATTCATCAATCCATCATGTTCATCTCAACACCGCTCATCTTTGCACTAAAGGCCAAAGATATTCTTCAGAAATCATTCATCTTTGCACTACATGTGCCAAAGATATTCAATAATATCATCATTTAAGACCGAGGATGATGAAAATATTTTTTAAAGAACGAATCCAAAGGAAACAAAATGACAAGGATTAAGGATTAAGGATTCATACTTGGTTTTATCCACGTCCAAAATACCTCAAAAATAATCATAGTGGTGTAAAATTCAAGAATGATCAAAACATGGATACAATCAAAGCTAGTATCCGTAATAGATATTTTGGACTTAAAAGAAGAAATTTTATTTTTCATGAATAGTGCCAGATATGAATAGTGCCAGATACGTGAATAAAGGCCGTGAACACGAATATAGTAAATCCGACACCAAAAGATAGAAATTCCCAAAAAAACATTTTCACGCTTCATTAATAGTACTCGTGAATAAGAATCGTGAATAGTAACTCATGAATAGTAACTCGTGAATAAGAACTCATGAATAGTAACCCGACATGAAAAAGTTCCAAATTTGATAAAAACTTCAGATCAATATTTCAAAGATAATGATATCAAGAAATAATATCATTTAAAAAAAAATAATATCCCTTACCTCAAAGAATCAAGATTTCTAAGGAAAGGCTCAAGTGATGTCGAATGAAACTTGTCAGATCTAATAAAGAACTCTCAAAGTATCTAAATACTCACAAAATACGCTCAATAATATAGAGAGAGAAAGAGAGAAAACTTTGTTTCGTGTGATTTTCAATTCTAACTTAGCCCTCTATTTATAGGAAAATGTTAGTCTACCAAGCAGCATTTGACTGCCACCCGATGCTTTTACTCGCTACTATTGCCACCCACCACATTTGAAATAAAATTCAGCACATTTTTTTCACCAACCACAAGTGGGGCCCACTCAATTCTAGAATTTTCCACCAAAATCAATTATAACCTAATTTCTAATCAACACCTCTTAAAATTCATAACAAATTATTCGCTCATTTTAATCGGCTCAAAATTTGTGGACATATACTCAACTTATATATGTATAACATATCCAAAAATTACAACGATCCAACTATTCGGATTAAATATTATAACTCACACAATAAAGCTATAATAATACCGATTTGATCTTTTAATACCTCCAATCCGACTAAAATACAAATAAAACATCTCAAAGATTAATTCCTTCATTAATAACCACATAAATAAATCCATCATTTATATTCATATAAAATAAATATTTCCTTATCATATGAATCAATAATTAATTATTCACAAATAATATTACGTAATCACATTTATGACAACCAGTCGCTCCTCAGAAAGAGGGGCTTTCCAATAAGGATCTCTCCTCATCGGGCGCCGCAATTAGGTGACCAAACCTCTCCTTAGATGTAACTTTCTAGACATTGCCAATAATGTTATCTAATAATATTATTCAAATAATATGAATTATTGATCCGATAATGGGAAATATCAGGCAAGTTGACAATTATTGAACAACAATAATATAAAATATCAACGCAACAATTATTGAATCAATAAAATAAAATATCGAACAAGAATTCATCGTGGAAAATTATCGAAAAGGCCATCTTCACGTAAGGATCAATAATTCAATAATACTGCTGTAATACCGTGTGCCATCAGGCAACCACGCCAGACATCAGATTTTAACCACCGGGTATTCCAACAGCCTTAATCAGAATAACTACGCCGTTATTTATAACCACCCAAACTTTGTCGCTTTCCTCATCCAATCGCTCGTTATGGGGCCCACACATGTCGCTACGTCGTTGCATTTAATATTCCCGACAAGCATTTAATATTCCACCACCAAACTAATACCAAATTTAATATTCCACCACCAAACGAATAACAAAGATTTAATATTCCACCACCAAACGAATATTCCCTAACAAAAATGAATATTTTATAACCACTTGCTTATTTTGAAATATTTTATGATTTAACCCTTAACTATCCACATTAATCAAATCAACCCTTACTATTTCAAAATAATAAATAAAGGAAATTCCTTTTATTTAAAAAATTTCTGGTCTTACAACCTCCCTCCTTATGAAATTTCGCCCTCGAAATCGACGACGACTCGGTGTTTCAAAAGGTGAGGATACTCGCTTTCATTTTCGCTTCCAATTCCTGTGTCATTTCCTCTATAGCATGATTCCTCCACAAAACTTTAACTTGTGGGTATGACCTTTCATGCAGTAGGACATGCTCCTTCCTATCCAAGATCTTGACATGTACCTCCTCATACGTTAAGTCTTCTGGCTATCTCGTCCTGGTTCTAACTCAATAACTTGGTTCGGTCTTTCACATATTTATTTAAGTACGATATGTGAAACACATTATGAACACGAGACATACTTGAGGTAACGCAAGTCTATAGGCTACATTTCCTACTCTGGTCAAGAATTTGAAATGGACCAATAAATCGTGGATTCGAGCTTTCCTCTCTTCCCAAATCTTGTAACTCCCTTCCACGGAGCAACTCGCAACAATATATGATCCCCTACATTAAATTCCACATCCTTTCGATGAAGATCCGCGATAACTCTTTTGTCGATCTTGTGCCGCTTTGTATACGCTTGTTTAATCATTCGATCTTTCATTAGTCATACGTATTTAACTCGGGTCCCAACAATGTTGCTTCACCCACCTCATCCCAACATATCGAGAACTACATTTTGTCCATATAATGCTTCAATGGAACCATGCCTATATTTGTTTAATAACTATTGTTGTATGAGAATTCCACCAATGGCAAGTACTTATCCCAACTTCCTTTGAAATCTAGGACACGTAGTTTTAATATATCTTCAAGAGTTTGAGTAGTCCTTTCGATTGCCCATCCGCTTTGAGGATGGTATGCCAAACTAAATCGTAAATTGCGCTCATAGCTTTTTGCAAACTAACCCAAAATCATGAAGTGAATCTTGGGTCACGATCTAAAACTATGGATACGGCATGCCATGCAATCTCACAATCTCATTTACGCATATACGAGAAAGACGCTCAAGGAATAAGTCTCTCAGATTTCAGAAGAAATGAGCAGACTTGGTTAATCTATCAACAATAACCCAAATAAGATTGATGCCTCGAGAAACCGTAGAAGACCCCAGAACTAAATCCATGGTAATGTGTTCCCACTTCCATTCCGGAATCTCAAGTGGTTGCAACGGACCCTTAGGTACAAGATGCTCCGCCTTTACACGCTGACAAGTTAAACACATCGAGATAAACTTTGCAATCTCTCTCTTCATATTGTTCCACCAAAATGTATGTCAAGATCACGATACATTTTAGTACTTCCAGGATGGATTGCAAATGGTGTATTGTGTGCCTCCATCATAATCTTGTACTTCAAATCGAGTCGTTAGAACACAAAGTCTAGAGTGGACTCAAGTATTCCTTCTTCATCAATTCTCGCTCCTAATAGCTCCTTTCAGTACTTTCTTCTTCATACGATCACCCGGCCCATGGCTCGAAGCAGTTTTAACTTTTAACTAAAGTCGATTATACTCAGATATCATCACGCGGGTACCTAGAGTTTTCATCTCCATCTCTATTATTTGTAAATTATAATTAAATTAGTCTTTGACAATATCGCACTCAGATTTTGATACGATCTTCTACTCAACACGCCACCTACCACGCTCGCTTTTCCAGATGGCATGGTCGTAACATGTGCCGAAATGAGTCTCTCTCGAGTTCTTCAAGCTCTTCCCACATTCCTCGCTCCATTCGAATTTTGTATCTCTACGAGTCACCACCGCGATAATGGAATAGCGATTCGAGAATATCCTTCAACGAATCTCCGATAATAACCAACTAAGCTTAGAAAGCTACGATTTCGATTATCGATTTAGGTTGTTCTCAATCGTGACTCATATCCCAATCTTGGATAAGACGTCACAATGACACCTATCGCTTTACTATCGCATTTAATATGACGCCCTTACAGAGAGTCCGCTTTAGTGAATTCCACAAAGGAAGTCACAAGATAAAGGCTCGTGTACCAAATTTATAGTTGAATTTTTAACTCCTCAAGTTCAATAGAGCCATTCGATATGAGATTTTAGAAATGAGTTTTGTACCGGTTCAAATTCGATACAAAATTTAATATCAGGCTTTGGGAGTAAGCCAAGAAATTCTTCAGGAAATACGTCAGGAAAAATCAATAACAACAAGAATATTATTCAAATCTGACGTGTCTTTATTCAAATCCATAACATGGACTAAGAAAACTTGACATCCGTAATAAACGAATGACTTCATGGCTTGATATGAAAATGTTTGATTACAATGGTTTGATTGCTTGAATTCGAATAACAAAGTTGCTTAGGAATATGAAAACTAACAACCTTTAAAGCAATCAATTTTGGTATGATGAGTAGTTAACCTTAAAATCACATCAAAAGCAAATATCTCTATAGAAATAAGGTTAACTGTGTAATGTGATAGTGCCAACTTGAATCAAGCAAGATTTCTAAACAACAGATGTAATGAAAGTTTCTCCTAACGGAGTCTCCATAAATAGGTCAAAGTCTAATTTCTCCGTAGTCAAGTTCAAACGCTGAGCGCAAGCAAGAGAGATAAAAGAATGGGTAGAACCCAGATTCAGTAAGGTATAAACTTCGCAAGAATTTATAATTAACTAACCTGCTAACTTCGTCGGTTCCTCGATTTTGACCGGCCACGACAAACGCCTTCCAAGAATCGTTGATTTTGACTTTTCTCGGGACATCCTTTCGAGTCACCATTCTCACCGGACTGGTTTCGATATCGCATAATCTCGAGCGATATGTCCTTCTTTTCCACAATTATAACATACCTTAAACTGCTGGGGCGCTTTGAATGATATGTCCCTCTTTCCGCATTTGTAACATACGACCGGTGGTCTTTCTCCTCCCTCGAACTAGTTGCTCACCGGCGCCGACGCCTTCACATGGTCGTTATTGAATCTCCTCTTTTAAAATCTCCTCCCAACTCGCTTCTTCTATTTTCATGGCCACGATTACCACCGAGAGTGGTTACCGCTTTGTCCAGTATTCTTCTTTCTCCTCCCGGTTATCGTTATTCGATGATGACGCTATCTTCAGATGATCTCGTTATGGTCCCCGGTTGAACGTATTTCGTATATCTCGCCTAACAACGAGAGCCTCGCTGACAACATCCGAATAGAGAGAAAATTTATGAGAAATGAGATATCGACGTACGCCGGGTTTCAAACCTCTCGTAAACATCCGCCATACGCTCCTCATTCTCCACCAAATGAGGTGCAAACTCGATAACTCCGCAAACTTCGCTTCGCATCGGGACACCGCCATGTTATTTCGCTTCAGCCTAATAAACTCCACTTCCTTCATACGATTTAATACTTTCGTGGAAGTACTTGTCATTGAACTGCTTTCAAACGCTCTCCCAAGACATGCCGAAAAATGGATGGGTACGCTTCACGATTCCCACCAAGAATCGCTTCGCCACTTAACATAAAAGTAGCGAATGGAACTTTTTCTCTCTTCGCATCCCAAGACATCGAATATCTTGTAATTTGCTTGACCCATGTTTCCGCCATGATCGGATCCGCTTTCCTAAATTCGTGGTCCCAACTTCAACTCGCTGGTCGTGACCACCCGTGAATTGCTATCTATCATTTCTCCTCATATTTTGAACACGAAGTCTCCTCGCCTCGATTTTGCATGAATCGCAAAAAGCTTCTAAACATCCCCTCGCTCATCATCGCTTTCAATGGTGTTATTCACAGAAGTACATTGCCACTGTCTGCACGCTCTCCTCGCTGTTAAAGCATGTGCATCTCCACGGCCTCATTTACTCCACTATTAATATTCTCACGACATTCTCTCAACATCATCATAAAACAAGGGTTAATTAAATAAATTAACAAATCACATAATATCCCTATATTACGACCAACCAACAAATAAGCTTAGGTAGACACACTAAATAAGGATTTACTCTGCTCTCCTCCTAGTTCTATTCCCGATCTCCGCCAGAGATCATATCCCTAAGCTCGATATTAACCGTGACGCCCCAAAATAGTATATACCACACCCATTCTCGAGTCGCCAAATACATGGTATGTAAACAACTACAACTTTATTATCGTGTGAACAACAATAAACTGTGAGTTTAAAATACAAATATTATCTTTTAGACAATATCTATACTCAAATAAATCCTCATCACATTTATTCGATACATTATTTTACAAAAATGGTGAGGACTACTAAACAACTCTCTCTGTAACCTTCATTCCCATACCCCGACTAAGACTCGCTACATTCTCGCCTCCCGAGAAGAAAAATGGAACAACAAGGAAAAGGGTGAGCTCAACTAGCCCAAAGAAGAATATTACGACTAAGATAATATACAACAAATTATCGTTAGTCTCCAACAGGAAAAACTCGATAAAATACAATAGACAACAAGTTTCAGATCAATATTCGCAATGAAATAATAATTCATGTAAGAGTTACATAGAGAATGAAATCTACTATAATCTATGAATTTAATAACCATCATCAATATTTTATCCTCAGAACATCAATCAATATTCATCTCAAATCAAATATTCATTTGCACCATAAAGCCAAAGATATTCATCAATCGGCCATGTTCATCTCAACACTGCTCATCTTTGCACTAAAGGCCAAAGATATTCATCACCGGCCATGTTCATTTAAACACCTGCTCATCTTTGCACTACAGCCAAAGATATTTCAATCCACATGTTCATCTTAACACTGCTCATCTTTGCACTAAAGGCCAAAGATATTCTTCAGAAATCATTCATTTGCACTATGTGCCAAAGATATTCAATAATATCATCATTTAAGACCGAGGATGATGAAAATATTTTTAAAGAACGAATCCAAAGGAAACAAAATGACAAGGATTAAGGATTAAGGATTCGTACTTTGTTTTATCCACGTCCAAAAATACCTCAAAAATAATCATAAGTGGTGTAAAATTCAAGAATGATCAAAACATGGATACAATCAAAGCTAGTATCCGTAATAGATATTTTGGACTTAAAAGAAGAAATTTTATTTTTATGAATAAGGCAGATACGTGAATAAGGCCAGATACGTGAATATAAGAACGTGAATAGTAAATCCGACACCAAAAGATAGAAATTCCACAAAAAAACATTTTCACGCTTCATTTAATAAGACTCGTGAATAAGAACT
Source organism: Panax quinquefolius (assembly GCA_020205615.1). Lineage (NCBI taxonomy): Eukaryota > Viridiplantae > Streptophyta > Magnoliopsida > Apiales > Araliaceae > Panax > Panax quinquefolius. The sequence continues at coordinate 143,294 of CM035153.1, forward strand.
CGTGAATAGTAACTCATGAATAGTAACTCGTGAATAAGAACTCATGAATAATAGTAACCCCGACATGAAAAAGTTCCAAATTTGATAAAAACTTCAGATCAATATTTCAAAGATAATGATATCAAGAAATAATATCATTACTTAAAAAAATAATATCCCTTACCTCAAAGAATCAAGATTTTAAGGAAAGGCTCAAGTGATGTCGAATGAAACTTCAGAATTTAATAAAGAACTCTCAAAGTATCTAAATACTCACAAAATACGCCAATAATATAGAGAGAGAAAGAGAGAAAACTTTTTGTTTTCGTGTGATTTTCAATTCTAACTTAGCCTCTATTTATAGAAAATGTTAGCCTACCAAGGCATTTGACTGCACACCGATGGCTTTTTACTCGCTACTATTGCCACCCACCACATTTGAAATAAAATTCAGCACATTTTTTCACCAACCACAAGTGGGGCCCACTCAATTCTAGAATTTTCCACCAAAATCAATTATAACCCTAATTTCCTAATCAAACACCTCTTAAAATTCATAACAAATTATTCGCTCATTTTAATCTGCTCAAAATTTGTGGACATATACTCAACTTATATATGTATAACATATCCAAAAATTACAACGATCCAACTACGGATTAAATATTATAACTCACACAATAAAGCTATAATAACAACCGATTTGATCTTTTAATACCTCCAATCCGATAAAAATACAAATAAAACATCTCAAACATTAATTCCTTCATTAATAACCACATAAATAAATCCATCATTTATATTCATATAAAATAAATATTTCCTTATCATATGAATCAATAATTAATTATTCACAAATAATATTATGTAATCACATTTATGACAACCAGTCGCTCCTGTGAGAGAGGGGCTTTCCAATAAGGATCTCCTCATCGGGCGCCGCAATTAGGTGACCAAACCTCTCCTTAGATGTAACTTTCTAGACATTGCCAATAATGTTATCTAATAATATTATTCAAATAATATGAATTATTGATCCGATAATGGAAAAATCGCAAAGGACAATTATCGAACAACAATAATATAAAATATCAACGCAACAATTATCGAATCAATAAAATAAAATATTGAACAAGAATTCATCGTGGAAAATTATCGAAAAGGCCTTCACGTAAGGATCAATAATTCAACAACATCGCAATACCGCAAGTGCATCGCGGCAACCACGCCAGACATCAGATTTTAACCACCGGTATTCCAACAGCCTTAATTCAGAATAACTACGCCGTTATTTATAACCACCCAAACTTTGTCTGCTTTTCCTCATCCAATCGCTTTCGTTATGGGGCCCATACATGGTCAATGCTACCGGTGTATTTAATATTCCCGATCAGCATTTAATATTCCCACCACCAAACTAATAGCATTTATAATATTTAATATTCCACACCAAACTAATATTCCCCGACAAAATAAAAATGAATATTTTATAACCACTTGCTTATTTTGAAATATTTATGATTTAACCCTTAACTATCCACATTAATCAAATCAACCCTTACTATTTCAAAATAATAAATAAAGGAAATTCTTTTTTTATTTAAAAAATTTAGTGGGTCTTACGTAAGAATCAAGTTCTATTCTCCCGATCTCCGCCAGAGATCATATCCCTAAGCTCGATATTAAATGTGACTAACCCCAAAATAGGTCCATTCCATCCAACCCATTCTCGAGTCGCCAAATATATGATACGGAAAACAACTACAACTTTATTACAACAATTGTCGTGCAAAATACAACAACACATATGCCGTGAGTTCGATACAAATATATACCAATCAGAAGACGTCACAATGACACCTTACATAAAGGTTTAGTCAAAAATTGTTTTAAAAATTAGAATCTTTGGGAAGTGCTCAATGAAACCTTCGTATACATGGGAGGCCATGCTTTTAGGTTATGGTAGATATCATATGGCCACGTAATTATCCTCGTCAATCTAATAGATTCCCAAAGAAAAATGAGAAGATTACTATCATATTCTTCCCAATGGTGAGTCTTCTCTCGACATATCATTATCTCCACTCGCCTCTAATTGGGTATTATACTCCAAACAAACACCAAGATTATATAGGTAGTGTTTGTAAATATACTCAAAGAAGTGGATGAGCACAACCATGTCTTATGATGACACGAGGTCAGTATGTCATTAGACATCTTGTAGGATAGTGGCAAAACACCCTTCCAAGTTAAATTCACCTCACCTCAACATCTATAGATTCACCATTCTATTCCTCGCTATCCCCCCGCCGATTTCCCAAATTTACACTTTTATTACCCGAAAGGAATTGTGAAACAAAAGGGTGAGCACTTTTAACTAGCTCAAGAAAGAATATTATGACTAAAGATAAATACATTATCAATATTCTTCATCAAGAATAAATCGTAGATTTAGAACATACGGTAGATGATAAAACTTTTCAACCATAGTCAGCAAATGAATGAGCAATCCATTAGAAGAGTCAAATAGACTATAAAATCTATTATCTTCTCCATGTTAAAAGTTCACCAACAATGTTTTACCCTTGTAACATCAATCAACAATTCATGTCCACAATCACATGTATAACTCATAATCATAATTGTAGTTCTAAATCCTCTTCTTATCCGTGAGACTAAGATAATTTCATCACCGCCTTTACTCGAAACATCAAAGATCATGGTTATACCAAATCACGCCTCTGCTCATAATCATATTAATAAATTCATCTTCGCACTACGGCCAAAGATATTCATCAACAGCTCATCTTGCACTACATGCCAAAGATATTCAACAACAAGTCATCTTTGCACTACGAGCCAAAGATATTCAACAACAGTCATCTTTTGCACTATGCATTCAAGATATTCATCAATAATTCATCTTTTGCACTACAAAAGCAAAGATATTCAAAGATATATATCAAAGAAATACATAATCATTTTAGGTTATATAACAATAATTATACATATATGTCGATCAATTCAACTTTGCACTTAAGCTAAAAATATTCAATTATAAATTTAATGGTCATGATCACGCCAACCAACAATTCAACTTTTGCACCATCGCCAAAGAAAACCTATAGTCACGATCATACCAATAATCTACCCATCTTTACACTCAAGTCAAAGAGAAATATCATCATTGTGGTTATAAGAATGTTATATAAAAATAATATAATCAAAACATGGTTTTAATTTCAAAAGTAAGATTCATAAATCAACGATAATTTGGTCGTAGAAGAAACCAATTTGTCGTGAATAAGACTCGTATTCGTACATAGACCGTATACGCGTATAAGAATCCTCGACACAAAAAGATAAAGTTTCATAATAAAATTCATATCCATATTTATAACACCTTAATCCAAATGTTATAAATCACATAGAAATCTCATAATCTAATATTATTAATATTATAATAATATTTTAATCATTTCTTAAACTTATAAATAATTTAATCCAATTATTTACACTTTAATAATTATTGTATTTAATCATCTAAAATGCCAAACTCATAAGATTTCATCATCATTAAGCAAAACCTCATAAAAATCAGATATACCTCATATATGATTCTCAAGCCAATAAATCATATTTTCCAATTTTCTTACTTCACATAACATATTTAATTCATTTACTCATAACTAGAATATTTTCATGAAAAATACCAAATCAGCCCAAAAATATTTTATTTTCTGGGATTTAGAAGAATATTGTCCCATATTGAATATATATTTTTCTCATAATTTTTAAAATTCATTTACTATTTTTCATATGGCCAAAACCAATTTAATATTTAAATATTTATCATAAATTGTACATTTGTCCAAATATTCTGAAATTAATACGGTATACTGATATTCTATAGATGTACTCCCAATAAAAATTTCATCAATTTTGGAGTTAATCACAAGGAGTTATAAGTTGTTACTTTTAAAATAGTCTTTTCTCATAAAATTCATAACTCCTAATCTATACATCCAAAATCGCCATTTTGGACACAATCTACAAAACTCTTCAAATTATCATTTCAAATTTTTCCAAAATTTTTGAAGGTCAGAAAAATACAAAACTGAAAAAAACATAATCACCCTTAAAATTCCTTACTATCCCTTACCTCAAAAAAAGAAAAGATTTAACTCAGAATAATGTTGAACGAACTTGCACCAGATAGCAACACTCAAAGTATACTCAAAATACTCACAAGAATACGCCGATAATATAGAGAGAAAACTTCAGCTTTCGTGTGATTTTCAATTATAACCCAAGACCCTATTTATAGGAAAATGCTTGTAACACCAAAATGTAAAATTTAATAAAATATTATTATTAATAACCAAAGTCATACGCCTCCTTTGAATTTGATTCAGCAATTCTCACATGCAAAAGTACACTTATGGGGCCAACTAACATGAGAAAACATGTTTTTAGCATTTTTTTTTGTAATAAAATTAATTGCACTCCAATATTCCTAACTTCAATAATTCATAATAAATAACCCTTTTGTCAAAAAATTTGAATCTCGCGTTTTTTATAGGAAATTCAATTCTCTACAACTTCAGTAAGAAAGTTTTTTCAAATTCCAAATAGAAATCGACCAAATCCATAAACCAAGCGATTTTACAAAGTTATAATCAAATTTCTATTCAATAATCAGGTCCACCAACACACAAAATGTGTTAAACATTTATTGCCACAAAAATACTCTTCCTCCTCGTATATTCATATATCCCACATTCATTATAAAAATATCACCTGTTAATATATTATTAAAATAATATATTTAAATGAATTATTTTATTAGAAAAGATAAAATATTAATTTTCAACAATTGTCACTTTAAAAATTTTCTCCATCTATATCCACATAAAATGAATATTTTCCTTATCATATTAATTAATAATTAATTATTCACAAATAATATTATAGAATCACAATAATGATAACTGTGCGGTTCCTGTGAAAGAGGGGCTTTCAATAAAGATTTCTCTTTCGGGCGCTGCAATTAGGTGACCAAACCTCTCCTTATGTAACTTTCTAGACATTGTCAATAATATTTTCTAATAATATTATTCAGATAATATGAATTATTGCTTCGATAATGGAAAAATCGTGTAGTGACAATTATTAAAACAACAAGAATATAAAATATCAACGCAAGCAATTATTGAATCAATAAAATAAAATATTGAACAATAATTATCGTGAATAATTATCGAGTATTGCCTTCTTACGTAAGAATCAATAATTGGTGCAATACTGCGTGCATCGTGTGTTTTAACCATTTAGTATTTTAACAAGATAATTCAGTAATAACTACGCCCGCCATTTATAAACTACTTATATTTGTCGTTTTCTTCATCCAATCGCTTTCGTTATGGGCCCCCACACAAGGTTGAGTCGTCAGATCGATTTTCACAACAAAAAGAATATTCCACGACCAAACGAATATTTTCCTAAAACAACAATGAATATTTTATAACCACTTGCATATTTTTGTAAAATTTGCATATTTCACCCATAACTTTAAACTTTTATCAATTTAACCATTTACTAAATAATAATTATAAAAAAATTGAATACTTTTATTTCATAAAATCCGGGGTCTTACACGTGAATAGTAACTCCGACACCAAAAGATAGAAATTTCACAAAAAAACATCTTCACGATTCGTGAATAAGATTTTGAATAAGAACTCATGAATAAGTAACTCGTGAATAAGAACTCATGAATAGTAACTCTACATGAAAAAGTTCCAAATTTGATAAAAATTTCCAACCAATATTTTAAGATAATGATATTGAAGAAATAATATCATTTTCGAATAAAATAACATCCCTTACCTCGAAAAGACAAGATTTCTAGTTGAAACAGGATATAGGCTATAACTTGAACTTGCACCATATAGCAATACTCAAAGTATACTCAAAATACTCACAAGAATACGCCGATAATATAGAGAGAAAACTTCAGTTTCGGTGTGATTTTCAATTCTAACCTAAAGACCCTATTTATAGAAAATGCTAGAATACCAAAATAGAAAATTTATATAATAATATATATATATATTAATTTGTCTATGCCCACTTAGAATCATCTGAATTTAGCAACTTAGCATGTGTTAAAGATTCTCACCAAACACAAAAAAAGTTTTTCTTATTTAAATTATTTTAAACTTCCAAAAATCAATTATTTCGGAGCTTCGGAACTTCAATAAATCATAATAAATAGCCCTTTTATCAGAAAATTCGAATCTCACGTTTTTTATAGGAAATTCAATTCTCTACAACTTTACAGAAGAAAGTTTTTCCAAATTCCAAACAAAAATTGACCTAAATCCATAAACGGACGATTTTACAGGCTATAATCAAATTTCGGTCAATAATTGTGTCCACCAACACACAAAATATGTGTTAAACATTTAATGCCACAAAAATACTCTTCCTCCTCATATACTCATATATCCCACATTCATTATAAAATATCATCGTTAATATATTATTAAAATAATATATTTAAATGAATTATTTTATCGTAAAAAGATAAAATATTAATTTTCAACAATTATCATTTTAAAATTTTCTCCATCTATATCCACATAAAATCAATATTTTCCTCATCATATAAATCAATAATTAATTATTCACAAATAATATTATGTAATCACAAGATCGGCAACTGTGCCGCTCCTAAGAAAGAGGGGCTTTCAATAAGGATCTCTCTCATCATGGCGCAAGCAATTAGGTGACCAAACCTCTCCTTAGATGTAACTTTCTAGACATTGCCAATAATGTTATCCAATAATATTATTCAGATAATATGAATTATTGCTCCGATAATGGAAAATACTATGTAATGACAATTTATTGAAACAACAGTAATATAAAATATCAATGCAGCAATTATTGAATCAATAAAATAAAATATTTGAATAGTAATTATCGTAAAAATTATCGAGTAGTGCCTTCTTCACGTAAGAATCAATAATTGGTGCAATACCGCAGTGCTATCGCTCAACAACGCCAGATTAGTGTGTTTTAACCCACCGGTATTCCAACAGTATTAACGGTAACAACTACGCCGTTATTTATAAACAACTTATATTTGTCGTTTTCTTCATCCAATCGCTTTTTGTTATGGGGCCCATAAAAGATCAAGGCTGTCGCATTTAATATTCCCCGATAAAGATTTAATATTCCACTTTAACAAACGAATATTCCCTAATAATAATGAATATTTTATAACCACTTGCTTATTCAAATATTTCATGATTTTACCCATAAACTATCCACATTAATCAAATCAACCCTTACTATTTCAAAATAATAAATAGAGGAAAAATAAATTTTATTTATTAATAATTTGGGGTCTTACAACCTCCCTCCTTATGAAATTTCGTCCTCGAAATTGACGACGTACTGTGTGTTTCAAAAGATGAGAATACCTCGCTTTTATTTCGCTTCCAACTTCCGTGTCATTTCCTCAATAGCATGGTTTCTCCACAAAACCTTAACTTGTGGTATAATCTCGACAGACATAGGACATGTTCTTTCCTATCCAAGATCTTGACAGTACTCTCCTCGTGACGTTAAGTCTTGGCTATCTCGTCTGGTTCTAACTCAATGACGTGGTTCGGGTCGTCCACATATTTACGTAACATCGATAAGTGAAAAACGTTATGAACACGCCATACTTGGCGGTAAAATGAGTCTATATAGCTACGGTTCCTATTCGATCGAGAATTTCAAATGGATTAATAAATCGAAGGTTCGAGCTTTCCTCACCTCACCGATTCTCGCTTTTGAAATAACAACTTCGCACCTCATTCTTCAAATTCATCACTCCGGTGGTGTAGCTTCGAACAACTTTAACTTTATCGATTAAAGTCGATTATACTCAGATATCATCGTGGGTACCTAGAGTTTTCATCTCCATCTCTATTATTTGTAAATTATACTTAAATGAGTCTTTGACAATATCGTATCAGATTTGTATACGATCTTCTACTCAACACGCCGCCTACCACGCTCGCTTTTCCAGGATGGCATGGTCGTAACATGTCTTTGAAATGAGTCTCCTCTCGAGTTCTTCAAGCTCTTCCCACATTCCTCGCTTCCATTCGAATTTTGTATCTCTACGAGTCACCCAAGTTAATGGAATAGCGATTCGAGAATATCCTTCAACGAATCTCCGATAATAACCAACTAAGCCTCTAAAGCTACATATTTCGACATCGATTTAGGTTGTTCTCAATCGTGACTCATATCCCAACCTTGAATAGCACGTTACAATGACACCTATCAGTTTACTATCACACGAATATGGTGTCCCCTACGGAGAGTCTGGCGTCGGTGTATTCCACAAAGGAAGTCACCAGATAAAGGCTCAAGTACCAAATTCTATAGTTGATTTTTTAACTCCTAAAGTTTAATAGGAGCCATTCGATATGAGATTTTAGAATGAGTTTTGTACCGGGTTCAAAGTCGATACAAAATTTAATATCAGGCTTTGGGAGTAAGCCAAGAAATTCTTCAGGAAATATGTCAGGAAAAATTAATAACAACAGGAATATTATTCAAATCTGACATGTCTTTATTCAAATCCATAACATGGACTAAGAACTTGACATCCGTAATAAACGAATGACTTCATGGCTTGATATGAAAATGTTTGACTACAATGGTTTGATTGCTTGAATTCAATAACAAAGTTGCTTAAGAATATGAAAACTAACAACCTTTAAAGTAATCAATTTTTGCATGATGAGTAGTTAACCTTAAAATCACATCAAAAGCAAATATCTCTATAGAAATAAGGTTAATGTGTAATGTGATAGTGCCAACTGAATCAAGCAAGATTTCTAAACAACGGATGTAATGAAAGTTTCTCCCAATCTGAGTCTCCATAAATAGGTCAAAGTCTAATTTCTCCATAGTCAAGTTCAAACATTGAGCGCAAGCAAGAGAGATAAAAGAATGGGTAGAACCCAGATTCAGTAAGGTATAAACTTCGCAAGAATTTATAATTAACTAACCCGTGCTAACTTCGTTCGGGTTCCTCGATTTTGACCGATCACGACAAAACACTCTTCAAGAACAATTGACTTTGACCTTTTCCGGGACATCCTTTTGAGTCACCATTCCCGCTTGACTGGTTTCGATATCTGCGCATAATCTCGAAGCGATATGTCCTTCTTTTCCACAATTATAGCATACCTTAAATTGTCAGGGGCGGTTTGATGATATGTCCTCCTTCCCAAGATTTGTAACATACGACCGGTGGTCTTTTCTCCTCCTGGAACCAGATTCTTTCTTTGGTGTCGACGCCTTCACATGGTCGTTGTTAAATCTCCTCTTTTTAAAATCTCCTCCCGACTCGCTTCTTCTATTTTCATGGCCACGATTACCACCAAAGTGGTTACCGCTTTGTCCGTATTCTTCTTTCTCCGCGGGTTATCGTTATTCGATGATCGCTATCTTCTAGATGATCCTCGGTTATGGTCCTCTGGTTGAACATACTCGTTATCTCGCTTCTAAAATTGAGCCCCGCTGACAACATCCGAATAGAGAGAAAATTTATGAGAAATGAGATATCGACGTATGCTTGGGGTTTCAAACCTCTCGTAAACATCCGCCATACGCTCCTCATTCTCCACCAAATGAGGTGTAAAACTGGATAACTCCATGAACTTCGCATTCGATCGGGACACCGCCATGTTATTATTCGCTTCCAGCCTAATAAACTCCACTTCCTTCATATGACAAATACTTTCAAGGAAGTACTTATCATTGAACTGCTTCAAATGTCTCCCACGACACGCCGAGTGCAATGGATGGGTACGCTCACGATTCCCACCAAGATCGCTTCGCCATTTTAACATAAAGGTGGCGAATGAAACCTTCGTTCCTCTCCGCATCCCAAGACATCGAATATCTTGGTAATTTGCTTGACCCATGTTTCCGCCACGATCGGATCCGGCTTTCCTTAAATTCGTGGTCCCAACTCATTGAATGCTTGCGGTTGTGACAACCCGTGAATTGCTATCATTTCCTCCTCAGATTTTGAACACGAGTCTCCTCGTCGATTTTGTATGAATCGCAAAAAGCTTCTAAACATCCCTCGCTCATCATCTCGCTTCGGCTGGTGTTGTTCATAGGAGGTACATTGCCACTGTTGCACGTTCTCCTCGCTGGTAAAGACAGCATCTCCACGGCCTCATTTACTCCATCATAATATTCTCACGACATTCTCAAACATCGTCATAAAACAAGGTTTAATTAAGGAAATCAATATATCACATAATATCCCCATATATTGACCAACTAACAAATAAGCTTAGGTAGGACACACTAACAAGGATTTACTCGTCTCTCCTCCTAGTTCTATTCCCGATCTCCCAGAGATCATATCCCTAAGCTCGATACCAACCGTGACGCCCCAAAATAGGTCCATTCCATCCAACCCATTCGAGTCGCCAAATACACGGCACGTAAATAACTACAACTTTATTATTACAACATATAAATCTGTGAGTTTAAATACGGATATTGTCATCTAGATAATATCCACACGCAAATAAATCCCCATCATAATTATTGATACATTATTTTACAAAATGGTGAGGACTACTAAACAACTCTCTCTAGAACCTTCATTCCATACCCCAACTAAGTACTCGCTACATTCTCACCTCCCGAGAAGAAAAATGGAACAACAAGGAAAAGGGTGAACTCAACTAGCCCAAGAAGAATATTATTATGACTAAGATAATATACAACAAATTATCGTTAGTCTCCAACCGGAAAAATCTAATAGAATACAATAGACAACCGCTTTTAAATCAATCTTCGCAATGAAATAATAATTCATTAGAAGAGTTAAGTAGAGAATGCAAACTACTATCTTCTATATATGAATTTAAAAGTTCATCGTCGATATTTTATCCTCAGTAACATCAATCAATATATATCCGAATCAAATATTCATCTTTGCACCACAGCCAAAGATATTCATCACCGGGTCATGTTCATCTAAATACCTGCTCATCTTTGCAGACACGGCCAAAAATATTAATCATCTTCCATTATGTTCATCTCAACACTGCTCATCTTTGCACTACGGCCAAAGATATTCATCAAGAAATCATTCATCTTTTCACCATGTGCCAAAGATATTCAAAGGTGAGACCCCAGATTTTATCAATAAAGATTTAAATTTAGTCGAAATAATTTTAATAATATATAGTGTGCATTTGAGATAATATTATAGTTGTTGGTAGTATTTATAAATTTTGCAAAGTATGCAAGTGGTTATATTATATTCGATTGGCTCTGGGGAATATTCGGCTTAGCAGGAATATTCGCATACAACGGCTCAATCATTGGTGGACCCCATAATGTAATTATTCATGGGATTGAGAAAACGACAAAAAATATTTTATTGAAATAACGGCGGAAGTTTTACCGTGGTTACCGTTGAACTACTCGGTAGTAAAAAGTACGAAGAATACGTGTGGTTGCAAGAAGTACACCACCAGACGATTATCGATGCTTATGTGAGAAGTCACCGGCTTTGATTCCATTATCATTCGATTAATAATATGAATTATTATAGCGATAATGACGCTTTTGTTTTATTCGTATTATTAACGTAATAAAACATAAACATCTTTTATATAAAATAGAATACTTTATTAAAGTTATTCTATAAATAGAATATATTATATTTTATTACGCATAGTGTTGTATAGTATTTTGCATAGTGTTTTTTGCATAAGATTGCATAGTGTTTGCATAGTAAAATATTTTTATATAAATAGAATATATTATATTTTATTTAAAAGATTTTTCTTTAAATATGGACCACGATTAAAGTAAATCAATCTGGACCGCTCATGGATTAGTTACTATGCATTCTATTTTCCTATAAATAGAAGCTCATTCCTTCATTATTTTCTTATTTAATTCATTCAAACTCAGTAGAGAGAAATTATAGATGTAAGACCTCAAATTTTTTTAAATAAAAGGAATTTCCTTTATTTATTATTTTGAAATAGTAAGGGTTGATTTGATTAATGTGGATAGTTAAGGGTTAAATACGCAAATATTTCAAAATAAACAAGTGGTTATAAAATATTCATCATTGTTCTGGGAATATTCGTTTGGTCGTGGAATATTCAGATCGCTTCAGGAATATTCGCATTGACGACTACAGCAAAATGCCATGTGTGGGCCCCATAACGGAAAGTGATTGAATGAAGAAACCATAAATATAAGTTCAAGTTAAAATAACGGCGAAGTTGTTACAAGTTAAGATCATTGAATACCCTATGGTTAAAATACAAATGAATACGCGTGGTCAGACAAAGAAGACACCAGATTGCATAAAGATTGTTGAATTATTGATCCTTACGTAAGATGGCACTACTCAATAATTTTTACAATAGTTATCGCTCAATATTTTATTTTATTGATTCAATAATTGTCATATTGGTATTTTATATTATCATTGCTTTCAATAATTGTCATCGCACAAGATTTCCCATTATCGCATCAATAATTCATATTATTTGAATAATATTATTAGATAACATTATTGGCAATGTCTAGAAAGTTCGCTCTAAGGAGAGGTTTGGTCACCTAATTGCGCCGCCAAGAAGGAGAGATCCTTATTGAAAGCCCCTCTTTCCGGGAAAACTCGGGTTGTCATAAATGTGATTCTCGTAATATTATTTGTGAATAATTAATTATTGATTCATATGATAAAGAAATATTTATTTTATATGAATATAAATGATGGATTTATTTATGTGGTTATTAATGAAGGAATTAATGCTTTGAGATGTTTTATTTGTATTTTATTTGATTCGAGGTATTAAAAGATCAAATCTGTGTTATTATAGCTTTATGTGTGAGTTATAATATTTAATCCCACCGTTGGATCGTTGTAATTTTTGGATATGTTATACATATATAAGTTGAGTATATGTCCACAAATTTTTTGAACCGTTAAAATGAACGAATGATTTGTTATAAATTTTGAGAGGTGGTTGATTGTAAATTAGGGTTATAATTGATTTTGGTGGAAAATTTAGAATTGAGTGGGCCCCACTTGTGGTTGGTGAAAAAATGTGCTGAATTTTATTTCAAATGTGGTGGGTGGCAATAGTAGCAGGTAAAGCCATCGTGTAGCAGTCAAGTCTCGCTTCTTGCGGCTAACATTTTCCTATAAATAGAGGGCTAAGTTAGAATTGAAAATCACACCGTAAACAAAGTTTTTTCTCTCTCTCTATATTATCGAGCGTATTTTGTGAGTATTTAGATACTTTGAGAGTCATTGTTCAAGATAAGTTTCATTCAAAGATCACTTCCGACCTTTCCTTCCAAGTAATCGATTCTTTGAGGTAAGGGATATTATTTTTTTCAGAATGATATTATTTCTTCAATATCATTATCTTTGAAATGTCGATCCGAAGTTTTTATCAAATTTGGAACTTTTTCATGCTCTGGGTTACTATTCATGAGTTACTATTCACGAAGTTACTATTCATGAGTTACTATTCACGAAAGTTACTATTCACGAAAGTACTATTTATGAAGCGTGAAAATGTTTTTTTTGTGGAATTTCTATCTTTTGGTGTTGAGTTACTTATTCACGATACCAAGACTATTCACGATACTCAAGACTATTCAATCGAAAAATAAAATTTCTTCTTTTCGTTCAAAATATCTATTCGGATACTAGCTTTGATTGTATCCATGTTTTGATCATTCTTGAATTTTACACCACTACGATTATTTTTGAGGTATTGTTGACATGGATAAAACAAAGTACTAATCATTAATCCTTAATCCTTGTCATTTTGTTTCAATCGGATTCGTTTTAAAAATATTTTCATCATCCTCTACCTTAAATGATGATATTATGAATATCTTTGGCCTCAGAAAGTGCAAAAGATGAACAGTGTTGAGATGAACATGACCGATTGATGAATATCTCATTCAGAGTGCAAAAAGATGAAAGCAGCGGTGTTTAAATGAACACGACCGATCGATGAATATCTTTGGCTCAGAGTGCAAAAGATGAGCAGTGTTTAAATGAACACGACCGATCGATGAATATCTTTGGCCTCAGAAGTAAAGATGAGCGGTGTTTAAATGAATACGACCGATCGATGAATATCTTTGGCCTTTAGTGCAAAAGATGAACAAAGTGTTGAGATGAATACGACCGATTGATGAATATCTTTGGCTCGTAGTGCAAAAGATGAATATTTGATTTGAGATGAATATTGATTGATGTTACAGGATAAAATATTGATGATAGATCGTTAAATTCATAGATTATAGTAGATTTCATTCTCTACGTAACTCTTCTATGAATTATTATTTTCACGCTAATATTGATCTCAAACTTGTTGTCTATTGTATTCTATCGATTTTTCCCTGTTGGAGACTAACGATAATTTGTTGTATATTATCTTAGTCATAACATTCTTTATCGGGCTAGTTGAGCTCACCCTTTTCCTTGTTGTTCCATTTTTCTTCTCGTGGAGGCGAGAATGTAATGAAAGTACTAGCTTCTGGGGTAATGGAATGAAGGTTCTAGAGAGAGTTGTTTAGTAGTCCTCACCATTATTGTAAAATAATGTATCAATAAATGTGATGAGGATTTATTTGAGTATAAATATTGTCCAGAAGATAATATTTGTATTTAAACTCACGCTTTATTGTTGTAATAATAAAGATGTAGTTGTTTCGTATCATGTATTTGGCTAACTCAGAATGGGTTGGATGGAATGGACCTATTTTGGGGTTGTCACGCTTGGTATCGTAGCTTAGGATATGATCTCCAAGCGGAGATCTGGGAATAGAACTCAGAGGGGAGAGACGAGTAAATCCTTCGCTAGGTGTCCTACCTAAGCTTATTTGTTAGTTGGTCAAGATATAGGGATATTATGTGATATATTGATTTTCTTAATTAACCCTTGTTTTATGATGATTTGAGAATGTCGATCGAGAATATTAACAAGTGGAGTAAATGAGACCGTGGAGATGCCTCAGATTTCTTTACCAACGAGGAGAACGTGCAACAGTCGGGCAATGTTCCTCCCGTGAACAACACCATGGAGCAGATGATGAATGAGGGATGTTTAGAAGTTTTTTGCAGCTCATGCAAAATCGACGAGGAGACTCGTGTTCAAAATACTGAGAGAAATGATAGAATTCACGTGTTGTCACAATGCAAGCAGCTCAAAGAGTTGGGACCACCGAATTTAAGGGAAAGCCGATCCGATCACGGCGGAAACATGGGTCAAACAAATTACCAAGATATTCGATGTCTGGGATGCACGGAGAACAGAAGGTTCCATTCGCCACCTTTATGTTCCGTGGATGCGAGTATCATCGGTGGGAGTTCTGTGAAGGACTCCATCCATCCGTACCGCACTCAAAGATGTCTTGGGAAACGCTTTCAGAGACTATTTAATGACAAATACTTTCCCGAAAGTGTTCGCTATACGTAAGGAAGTGGAATTCATCGATTGAACAAAACAACACGACGGTGTCTCAAAGACGAGGCAAAGTTTGCAGAGTTATCCGTGTTTGCACCTCATTTGGTGGAGGATGAGGAACGATGACGCGGATGTTTCTTAGAGGTTTGAAAACCCAGATACGCCAAGATCTCATTTCTCATAAACTTTTCTTTATTCAGATGTTGTAAAATGAGGGCTCAATTATTAGAAAGCGAGATAACTTGAAGTACTACCAACCGAGGACCACAACCAAGATCGTATCGTAGATAGCGATCAATGTAATAATGATAACCAAATGGAGGAGAAAGAAACAGATGGATGTAAATGGTAACCACTCCGTGGTAATCATGGCCATGAAAACGAAGAAGCGAAGTTAGGAGGAGATTTTTAAAAGAGGAGATTTAACAACGACTATGTGAAGACGACGGTCTGCAGCAGAGAATCGGTTCTAAGGGAGGAAATCGACCACCGGTCATATGCTACAAATGCGGAAAAGAGGGACATATCGGTCAAACCGCCCACAACAGTTCAAGGTATGCTATAGTTGTGGAAAGGAAGGACATATCGCCGAGATCAGACGCAGAATAAAACCTAGTTCATGGGACGATGACTCAAAAGATCGTCCCCGTAAAAGTCAAAGTCAACGATTCCGGAAGAGCGTTTGTTGTGATCGGGTCATAATGCGAGGAACCCAAACGAGGTGATCACGGTAAGCTATTTATAAATTCTCACGAAGTTTATACCTTACTTGACACCGGGGTGCTACCCATTCATTTATCTCTCCCGCATGTGCTCAACGCTTAAACTCGACTCGAGAAATTAGACTTTGACTTTCTCGTGGAAACTCCGTTAGAGAAACTTTCATCACATCCATCGCTTATAAATCTTGTTTGATTCAAGTTGGCACCATCACCTTACCGTTGACCTTATCTCTTTAAAGATACTTGCTTTTGATGTGATTTTGGGATTGATTGGTTAACTACTCATCATGCCAAAATTGATTGTTTTCGTAAGGTTGTTAGTTTTCATATTCCTAACCAACCTGTTGTATTTAATTCAAGCAACTAAACCATTAAAATCAATCATCGTCATATCTAATCATAAAGCTATTCGCTTATTGAAAAACGGATGTCAAGCTTTCTTAGCCCATGTTATGGATTTGAATAAAGACACGCCAAATTTGAATAATATTCCCGTTGTTATTGACTTTCCGACGATTTCAAGAACTTCCTGGCCTACCCCTTAACGTGAAGTTGAATTCTTTATTGATCTTGAACCCTGCACAAAGCCCATTTCTAAAACCCCATATCGAATGGCTCCTATTGAACTTCAGAGTTAAAGGTCCAACTCTGTGAATTGTTGGACATCGGTTTCATTCGGCCCTAGTACATCTCCTCGGGGTGCTCCTCTGCTTTTATTCAGTAAAGAAGAAAGACGGGAGTATGCGACTTTCAGTATCGACTATCGGGAATTGAACCATGTCACCATCAAGAATAGGTATCCTCTACCTCGTATTGATGACTTGTTTGACCAATTAGTAAGGGCACAATTCTTTTCAAAAATCGATCTTCGCTCGGATATCATCACCAAGATTAAAACCGAGGATATTCCAAAGACCGCTTTAGAACTCGGTATGGGCATTATGAATTCTTAGTCATGTCTTTCTGACTAACTAATGCTCCCGCGGCTTTCATGGATATGATGAACCGAGTATTCAAGGAATATTTGGATCGCTTTGTTGTCGTCTTTATTGATGACATCCTTATATATTCCAAAAGTCGAAGAAGATCATGAGCACCATTTGAAGTCGGTACTCAAAGGCTTCGTGAAAACCAACTATATGCCAAATTGAAGAAATGCGAGTTCGCTTGAGGAAGTAGCATTTCTTGGGCATGTGGTGTCAAAACATGGAGTATCTGTTGATCCGCCAAGATTGAAGCAATACAAAGTTGGGAGCAACCAAGCCGGTGGATCAAGCACGTAGCTTTTTGGGCTTAATTTGGTTATTATCGGAGATTCGTGGAAGGGTTTTCTCGAATCGCTACTCCATTAACTCATTTAACTCGAAAGGATACAAAATTCGTTTGGAGCGAAGAATGCGAGAAAAGTTTTCAAGAGCTTAAGAGGAGACTTATTTCTAAGACTGTTCTAACAATACCATCTGGTTCGGATGGATTTGTTATCTATAGCGATGCTTCGTGCAAAGGGTTAGGATGTGTTCTCATGCAACGTGGGAAAGTCATAGCTTTATGCCTCATGACAACTTAAAGAGTATGAGAGGAATTATCCTACTCATGATCTAGAGTTAGCAAGTGAATTTTCTGCTTAAAGATATGGAGGCACTATCTATACGGGGAGAAAGTAGAGATATATTCAGACCATAAAAGCCTTAAATATTTCTTCACTCAAAAGAACTCAACATGCGGCAAATGACGTTGGCTCGAGCTATTGAAAGACTACGACCACACTATTCAATACCATCCCGGTAAAAGCGAACGTGGTAAATGACGCATTGAGTAGAAGATCATATGCGCGGAACGATTGCGATGATGTCAAGTATACGACAGAGCCAACTTTAATAGAAAAGTTAAGGTTGCTCAAGCCACCCAATCTTGGAATGATGCGTATGAAGAAGAAAGTACAAGAAGGAGCTATTCCTAAGCGAGAATTGATGAAGAAGGAATACTTGAGTCCACTCTAGACTTTGTGTTCCTAACGACTCGATTTGAAGTACAAGATTATGATGGAGGCACACAATACACCATTTGCAATCCATCCTCGAAGTACTAAAATGTATCGTGATCTTCGACATACATTTTGGTGGAATAATATGAAGAGAGAGATTGCAAAGTTTATCTCGATGTGTTTAACTTGCTAACGTGTAAAGGCGGAGCATCTAGTACCTAAGGGTCCGTTGCAACCACTTGAGATTCCTGAATGGAAGTGGGAACACATTACTATGGATTTCATTCATGTGTCTTCCTACGGTTTCTCAAGGCATCAATGCTATTTGGGTTATTGTTGATAGATTAACCAAGTCTCGCGCTCATTTCTTGCCGACACGGGAGACTTATTCCCTGAACGCTTCTTGCTAGTATATGACGTAAATGAGATCGTGAGGTTGCATGGCATGCCTGTATCCATAGTCTCGGATCGTGACCCAAGATTCACTTCAAGATTTTGGGTTAGCTTGCAAAAAGCTATGGGCACGGATTTGCGATTTAGTTTAAGATACCATCCCCAAAACAGACGGACAATCGAGAGGACTATTCAAACTCTTGAAGATTTATTAAGACTCGTGTCCTAGACTTCAAGGGTAGTTGGGATAAGTATTTACCATTGGTGGAATTCTCCTACAACAACAAATTATCGTGCAAGATATAGGTGTGGCTCCATTCAAGCATTATATGGACGAAAATGTCGTTCTCCAATATGTTGGGATGAGGTGGGTGAAGCAACATTGTTGGGACCCGAAAGTTAAGACGTATGACTCACCGAAAAGATCCAAATGATTCGACAACGTATACAAAGCGGCACAAGATCGACAAAAAGAGTTATGCGGATCTTCATCGAAAGGACGTGGAATTTAATATAGGGGATCATGTATTGTTGCGAGTTGCTCCATGGAAGGAGTTACAAGATTTGGGAAGAGAGGAAAGCTCAATCCACGATTTATTGGTCCATTTCAAATTCTTGACCGAGTAGGAAATGTAGCCTATAGACTTGCGTTACCTCCGAAAGTATGTCTCGTGTTCATAATGTGTTTCATATATCTGCATTTCGTAAATATGTGAAAGACCCGAACCACGTTATTGAAGTTAGAACCGAACGAGATAGTCAAGACTTAACGATGAGGAGGTACCTATCAAGATCTTGGATAGGAAGGAGCATGTCCCTACGCCAAGAAAGGTCATACCACAAGTTAAAGTTTTGTGGAGGAATCATGCTATAGAGGAAATGACCGGGAATTGAAACGAAATGAAAGCGAGGTATCCTCACCTTTCGAAACACACAGTATCGCGACGCCAATTTCGAGGACTTAAATTTCATAAGGAGGGAGGTTGTAAGACCTCAAATTTTTTTAAATAAAAAGGAATTTCCTTTATTTATTATTTTGAAATAGTAAGGGTTGATTTGATTAATGTGGATAGTTAAGGGTTAAATACGCAAATATTTCAAAATAAGCAAGTGGTTATAAAATATTCATTGTTGTCGGGGAATATTCGTTTGGTCGTGGAATATTCAGATCTTGTCGGGGAATATTCGCATTTACGATGCCAGCCCATGCATGTGGGCCCCATAACGGAAAAGCGATTGAATGAAGAAAACGACAAATATAAGTTGGTTAAAATAACGGCGTAGTTATTACCAATTAAGATCATTGGAATACCCGGTGGTTAAAATACGATGAATACGCGTGGTTCAGACAAGAAGACACTCAGACATTACAAGAGTATTGTTGAATTATTGATCCTTACGTAAGATGGCACTACTCAATAATTTTTACAATAAGTTCTTTATTCAATATTTTATTTTATTGATTCAATAATTGTCATGCGTTGGTATTTTATATTATTCATTGTTTCAATAATTGTCATCGCACAAGATTTCCCATTATCGGATCAATAATTCATATTATTTGAATAATATTATTAGATAACATTATTGGCAATGTCTAGAAAGTTACATCTAAGGAGAGGTTTGGTCACCTAATTGCTTGGCGCCCAAGAAGGAGAGATCCTTATTGGAAAGCCCCTCTTTCCGGGAATGACTGGTCATTATAAATGTGATTCGTAATATTATTTGTGAATAATTAATTATTGATTCATATGATAAAGAAATATTTATTTTATATGAATATAAATGATGGATTTATTTATGGTTATTAATGAAGGAATTAATCTTTGAGATGTTTTATTTGTATTTTGTCGGATTGGAGGTATTAAAAGATCAAATCGGTGTTATTATAGCTTTATTGTGTGAGTTATAATATTTAATCCAAACCGTTGGATCGTTGTAATTTTTGGATATGTTATACATATATAAGTTGAGTATATGTCCACAAATTTTGAACCGTTAAAATGAACGAATGATTTGTTATAAATTTTGAGAGGTGGTTTGATTCGGAAATTAGGGTTATAATTGATTTTGGTGGAAAATTCTAGAATTGAGTGGGCCCCACTTGTGGTTGGTGAAAAATGTGCTGAATTTTATTTCAAATGTGGTGGGTGGCAATAGTAGCGAGTAAAGCCATCAGTAAAGAAGTCAAGTCTGCCTTTGGCGGCTAACATTTTCCTATAAATAGAGGGCTAAGTTAGAATTGAAAATCACACCGTAAACAAAGTTTTCTCTCTTTCTCTCTATATTATTGAGCGTATTTTGTGAGTATTTAGATACTTTGAGAGTCATTGTCAAAGACAAGTTTCATTCAAAGATCACTTGAGACCTTTCCTTCCGAAATCGATTCTTTGAGGTAAGGGATATTATTTTTTTCGTAATGATATTATTTCTTCAATATCATTATCTTTGAAATGTTGATCCGAAGTTTTATCAAATTTGGAACTTTTTCATGCTCTGGGGGTTACTATTCATGAGTTCTTATTCACGAAGTTACTATTCATGAGTTACTATTCACGAGTTACTATTCACGAGTACTATTCATGAAGCGTGAAAATGTTTTTTTTTTTTGTGGAATTTCTATCTTTTGGTGTTGGAGTTACTATTCACGATATCAAGACTATTCACGATACATGACTATTCACGTGATACTGCACTATTCAATAGAAAAATAAAATTTCTTCTTTTCGTCAAAATATCTATTCGGATACTAGCTTTGATTGTATCCATGTTTTGATCATTCTTGAATTTTACACCACTTATGACTATTTTTGAGGTATTGTTGGACATGGATAAAACAAAGTACTTAATCATTAATCCTTAATCCTTGTCATTTTGTTTCACTTTGGATTCGTTCTTTAAAAATATTTTTCATCATCCTCGCCTTAAATGATGATATTATGAATATCTTTGGCTGTAGTAAAAAGATGAGCAGTGTTGAGATGAATACGACCGATTGATGAATATCTTTGGCCCGTAGTGCAAAGATGAGCAGTGTTTAAATGAACATGACCGATCGATGAATATCTTTGGCTCAGTAGTGCAAAAGATGAGCAGTGTTTAAATGAACACGACCGATCGATGAATATCTTTGGCTGTAGTGCAAAGATGAAGCAGTGTTTAAATGAACACGACCGATCGATGAATATCTTTGGCCTTTAGTGCAAAGATGAACAGGTGTTGAGATGAACATGACCGATTGATGAATATCTTTCATTCAGAAGTGCAAAGATGAATATTTGATTTGAGATGAATATTGATTGATGTTACAGGATAAAATATTGATGATGGATCGTTAAATTCATAGATTATAGTAGATTTCATTCTCTACGTAACTCTTCTATGAATTATTATTTTTTCACGCGAATATTGATCTCGAAACTTGTTGTCTATTGTATTCTATCGATTTTTCCTCGTTGGAGACTAACGATAATTTGTTGTATATTATCTTAGTCATAACATTCTTTATTGGGCTAGTTGAGCTCACCCTTTTCCTTGTTGTTCCATTTTTCTTCTCGTGAGGCGAGAATGTAGCAGTACTAGTCTGGGGTATGGAATGAAGGTTCTAGAGAGAGTTGTTTAGTAGTCCTCACCATTATTGTAAAATAATGTATCAATAAATGTGATGAGGATTTATTTGAGTATAAATATTGTGCAGAAGATAATATTTGTATTTAAACTCACAGTTTTATTGTTGTAATAATAAAGATGTAGTTGTTTACATACCATGTATTTGGCGACTCAGAATGGGTTGGATGGAATGGACCTATTTTGGGGTTGTCACAATAGAGAGAAGCTATAGAGAGAAAGTTATAGAAAGAAGAAGAGTATCTCGCTACTTCACTATTTCTATATTAGGTTCTTTTTACTGTAAGGGTGTTATTCTTTCTTCTTGAAGAGAACTTCATTATTCCATTCATTATTATTCATTGGAATAACTTCGTAAAAGTGGCATACCCTATACATAACTCAGATACGTCAGCGTACCCTATACTTGGTGAAATCCTTATGTTATTCCATTGCTTATTATTCTCATTGGAATAACTTTGTATCTGTGGTTTACCCTATACTTGGTGACATTCTTCTATTATTATGTTGGAACATCCTATCATGTGTTTTACACCGGACCGGGTTCCGTTTTTTTATTATTCGTTGGAACATCCCGTCTGCATGTGTTTTACAGGACCGGTTAAAATTTTATCATTCTGTTGGAACATCCGCTTGGTGTGAATTTCACCGACTCGGTTCCGTTATTATTATTCTGTTGCTGAATAACTTTCGTCTGCATGCGGTCTATCGCATGCATGGTGATTTCTTTTGTTATTCCATTCTTTATTATACCCATTGGTTAAAACTTTGACTTCTATACTCCATGAAATTAGTAGAATATCCTTGATATTTGCGTTTCATCCAAAGATCTTTCATGGAAATATTCTTCCGATCATTATTGAATTTTACTCTACTTAAACAAAGATTATCATGTTGACAATTTGGACGTTAATAATTCATGGATTAAATAATTCTTGAACTTGTTTTATTGAATTACTATGTCATTGTCATCATCCTCATGTTATATTATGTTATCTTTGGCTTACGTGCATAGATGAACTTAGTATGATTATGACCAGGATCATTCGGTATAATTATTACTTGATATAAATGATGTGACAAAAGTCCTCCGTGGCCCTGTAATGCAGTGATGGATAGTTTTTGGTATGATTATGACTGGGGGTGATTCGATATAGTCGTGACCATTGATAATTTGATGAAAATCCTTGGCCAGTGGTATGGGGATGATTAGATGTGGTGGTTTATTATTGTCGAGTCTCAACGATAAAAATTGATGAAAACCTTTTAAAACCTAAAAGATAGTAGACTTTATTCTCTACTTGACTCTTTTAATGGATTCGCTTATTCACCGCAGATTAAACCGGGTTGTCGATTGTATTTTATCGGTTTAACATTGTTGAAGGCTAAATGATAATTTATTCTCGCATTATCTTAGTCATAATATTTCATCTTTGGGCTAGTTGAGAGCTCACCTTTTCTTTCACCGTTTTCTTCTTGAAATGAGAAATAAATTTGGGACGAGTCGGGAACGTAAGTAATGGTCCGGAGGATAGCATTAGTAGTCCTCACTATTACGTGAAATAGTGTGATAATAGTTGTAATGAGGACTCCTTTTGAGTTTGTATAATATCTAGTAGACAATATTTGTATTCAAACTCACGCTTTATGTCGTATTGTACACTTACCAGTTAGGTTAAGTAAGTTGTATTTGAATTTATGTACCATGTAAGTGGCGACCCAAGATGGGTGACGTATACATAATTTTGGGGGCGTCGGTAATATCATCATTTAGGACTGAGGATGATGAAAAATATTTTAAAGGAAACGAATCTAGTGAAACAAAAGAACAAATATTAAGGATTCGTATTTTAAACAATCCAAGTTCAAAAATACTTCATAAGTAATCAAAGTGGAGTAAAATTCAAGAATGATCAAAACATTGATACAATCAAAGCTAGTATCCATAATAGATATTTTGGACGAAAAAGAAGAAATTTCATTTTCGATGAATAGTGTTGATTAAGTGAATAGTGCCAAGTATCGTGAATAGTAACTCTACACCAAAAGATAGAAATTTCATAAAAAAATATCTTCACGCTTTGAATGAATAGTACTCGTGAATAGTAACTCGTGAATAGTAAGAAGCTGAATAAGAACTTTCGTGAATAGTAACTCATGAATAGTAACTCGTGAATAAGAACTCATGAATAGTAACCCGACATGAAAAAGTTCCAAATTTGATAAAATTTCCAACCAATATTTCTAAGATAATGATATTGAAGAAATAATATCATTTTCAAAAAAATAACATCCCTTACCTCGAAAGACAAGACTTTAGTTGAAACAGGATATAGGCTATAACTTGAACTTGCACCAGATAGCAATACTCAAAGTATACTCAAAATACTCACAAGAAGAATACTCGATAATATAGAGAGAAAACTTGAGTTTCGGGTGTGATTTTCAATTCTAACCTAAGACCTATTTATAGGAAAACGCTTAGAACACCAAAGTAGAAAATTTAATATAATAATAATATATATATTAATTTGTCTATGCCCACTTAGAATCATCTGAATTCAGCAACTTAGCATGTGTTAAAGATTCCCACCAAACACACAAAAATGTTTTTCTTATTTAAATTATTTTAAACTTCCAAAATCAATTATTTTGAGCTTGTAACTTCAATATTTCATAATAAATAGCCCTTTTATCAGAAAATTCGAATCTCATGACTTTTTATAGGAAAATCAATTCTCTACAACTTTGCAGAAGAAAGTTTTCCAAATTCCAAACAAAATTGACCTAAATCCATAAAGCCAAGGCGATTTTACAATGTGCTATAATCAAATTTCTATTAATAATTGTGTCCACCAACACACAAAATATGTGTTAAAAATTTAATGCCACAAAAATACTCTTCCTCCTCATATACTCATATATCCCACATTCATTATAAAAATATAATCGTTAATATATTATTAAAATAATATATTTAAATGAATTATTTTATCGAAAAAGATAAAATATTAATTTTCAACAATTGTCATTTTAAAATTTTCTCTATCTATATCCACATAAAATCAATATTTTCCTCATCATATAAATCAATAATTAATTATTCACAAATAATATTACAGAATCACAAGATCGCAACCCGGTAGTTCCGTAAAAGAGGGGCTTTTAATAAGGATCTCTCCTTCTTGGTAGCCATGATTAGGTGACTAAACCTCTCCTTAGATGTAACTTTCTAGACATTGCCAATAATGTTATCCAATAATATTATTCAGATAATATGAATTATTGTCAGATAATGAAAAATATTATGTAATGACAATTTATTGAAACAAAAGTAATATAAAATATCAATGCAAAGAATTATTGAATCAATAAAATAAAATCTTGAATAGTAATTCTCGTAACAATTATTGAGTAGTGCTTCTTACGTAAGAATCAATAATTGGTGCAATACCGTGTCTTCTTGTTCAACAACGCGTATTAGTGTGTTTTAACCAACGGTATTCCAACAAGATAACTTGGTAACAACTACGCCGTTATTTATAAATAATTTATATTTGTCGCTTTTTCTTCATCCAATCGCTTTCAGTTATGGGGCTCACAAAAGATCGAGTAAATGCACGAATATTCCCCGACAAGACGAATATTTCACGACCAAACGAATATTCCCCGACAATAATGAATATTTTATAACCACTTGCTTATTCGAAATATTTGCGTATTTTACCCATAACTATCCACATTAATCAAATCAACCCTTACTATTTCAAAATAATAAATAGAGGAAAAATAAATTTCATTTATTAATAATTTGGGGTCTTACAAGTGACTTGGCCCCCATGTGATCCCCACAAATCCCTTCGTGTACTTCCCGAAGTGTATAGTCTGCTTCCGACGGAGTTAAGCATTTGAGTAGGGGAGAACTGAAAGCCCTTCGGTACAGGTCCCCGTTAATGAGGATAAAGTTTGAGCTTCGATGCTTGATTTTCCTTGCAAGGATCCGGTCTGAAGGTAGAACCCCATCCGCCAGGTACGTGATGTAAGGTGTGAGCCAGCAGTCGAGTCGGTCCAAAGCTAGCACATCTATCTTTGGAACACTTGGTCGTTCCAAAACCTCTAGGTATACCGACCCGTTGAAGGAGTCGACTTCGGTAGTTGCCAACCTGGCTAGGGCATCTGCTACTGTATTATCTGACCGGTCCACCCCCTGACAACTGTGTGATGAGAAGTACGTAAGTTTATCTTTCACCTAAGCCAGATATTTTTCCATTCTTGCCCCCCGAGCCTCATACTCCCCCGATAACTGCTTGACCACCAGCTGCGAATCACTGTAGATGATCAACTTCTGTACTTCCAAGCTCCGGGCCAACCGTATCCCTGCTAGGATGGCCTCGTACTCTGCTTCGTTGTTCGTAGCCTTGAACTAAAATCGAATCTCCTGCTGGACTTTGAACCCTTCGGGACTTGTCAAAATGACCCCTGCCCCACTGACGTCCGACGTCGACGATTCATCCATGTATAAAGTTAACGCGGTCGGCTTTTGTTGAGTTTCGGTCACTGTATTCACGTCTGGTTCCGTGAAAGAGCATTCCACGATGAAGTCTGTCAATGCCTGACCTTTGATTGCCGTTCGGGGATGATACTCTATAATAAATTGCGTTAGCTCCATCGCCCATGCTGCTAGCCGACCCGACACATCCAGCTTATGCAATATTTTCTTTAACGGCTGATCCGTATATACCACCACCATCCGACCTTGGAAATAATGTCGAAGCTTCCTGTTTGCAATGATTAGGGCATACACAAATTTCTCCAGGTTCGGGTATCTTGTTTCTGCATCTCGAAAAACATGATTGACGTAGTATACCGGGAACTATTTTCCTCCTTATCTCTCACCAATGCCGCCCCCACTGCCATCGGGCTCACAGTCAAGTATAAGTATAAAGGCTCTAAAGGGATCGGTTTCATCAGTAATGGTGCCGTGGACAGATATTTTTTGATCCCTGGGAACGCGTCTTCGCATTCAGATGTCCACTGAAAACTCTTCTCATTCTTTGGCCCCTTGAGAGTGTCAAAGAAGGGCAAGCATCTTTCGGCTGATTTTGACACGAATCTCCGAAGGGAAGCTATCCGGCCCTTCAACCTCTGCACATCTTTGAATGTCTTCGGAGATTTCATGTCTAAGATCGTCGCAATTTTTTTTGGGTTTGCTTCAATTCCCCTTTTGCTGACCAAATATCCCAGAAACTTTCCTGAACCCAAACCGAAGGTACATTTTGTGACGCCCCCAAAATAGGTATACATCACCCATCTTGAGTCGCCAAATACATGGTACAAAAATACAAATACAACTTAATAATACAACTGTTATGTAAAATACGATAAAACATAACTAAGTTTTAATAAGAATATTGTCATCTAGACAATATCCACACTCAATGGAGTCCTCATTACATTTATTATCACACTATTTAACAGAATAGTGAGGACTACTAATGCTATCATCTCGACCGTCACTCCGTTCCCAGACTCGTCCCGGCTATATTCTCATTTCAAGAGAAACGGTGAAAGAAAGGGTGAGCTCAACTAGCCCAGTAAGAAATATTATGACTAAGATAATGCAGAATAAATTATCATTAGTCTTCAACAATGTTAAACTGATAAAATACAATAGACATCAAGTTTAACTGCATCGGAACAAACAATCTATTAGAAGAGTCAAGTAGAGAATAAAATCTGCACGTAAGCCAAAGATATACAACCATAAAACCAATAATCAACAATCCATCTTTGCACGTAAGCCAAAGATATATAATTCAATAAACAACAGTCCATCTTCGCACGTAAGCCAAAGATAACTTTCATCACCATATAAGCATGAGGATGATGACAATGATATAAGCATTAATCAAACTAAAACAAGGATAAATATTAAAGACTTTAAATTTATCCAAATATTATCAATCACTTAATAAACTCATAATCTAATATTATTAATATTATAACAATATTTTAATCACCTCTAAACTTATAAACAATTTATTTCAATTGTTTACACTTTACCAAATAATGCATTTAATCATCCAAAAATGTCATACTCATAAGATTTTATCACCAATGATCAAATCCCTCATCAAAAATTTGCATATACCTTATATAGGATTTTCAAGCCATAAAATCCTATTTTCCAACTTTGTTACTTCACATAACATATTTAACTCATATGTTCGTAACTAAACCATTTTCATGAAAATACCAAATCGGTCCCAAAAATATTTCTTTTTACGGGATTTAGCGAGAATATTGTCCCATAATGAACATATATTTTTCTCGGAATTTTAAAATTCATTTACTATTTTTCAAAAATCAATTTCTAATTAATTCCTTAAGAAATTAGCTACTTCATGTTTAACTCCAGAAATTCCCAAATCTTGGCAGGATCTTACACATGTTAACATGAGCTTCCAGTTTAAATTTCATGGTCATCGGAATTACAGAACTCCGGTTATAGCATTTTTCGTCGGAAAAACCTAAATATTAAAATCATCATAACTTGCTCATTTTAAGTCAGAATGAGCTCATTTTTGGACAGGAGGTACCTTATACCGTATACTTTCATGTCCCAAAAGGTCGGAATTTTTCTCACTAATTAAGTGACCGAAACAGCCCTTACAAAATTATGGCAGTAGTTTTTTGCTATTTTCCAACTTTAGACTCATTTGCTAAAAACAGTCCACACGAAAATATATAGTACCTTTTCTAGTGATTCAACTTGGATAAGTTAGTAAACTCATAGATCTAACTCTAGGACTTGCCCACACTTAAAAATTCAAAATATAATAGGAGATATGGTCAATTGAATTTCATGTTCCATTTTCACCAAAATCTGATTTTCAATTCTTTGTGATTTCTAAGAAACTTTCATGTTTTCACATAATAACCAACATAACTCCTCATGACAATGACATAATAATTTAATAAAATAAGTTCAAGAATAAATTTTAACGACTTATAAGTTAATTTATCCTGAACTCAATAATGTCCAAATTGTCATCATGATACTTCTTTGTAGAGTAAAATTCAAGAATGCTCAGAAGAATATTTCCATGAAAAGATACTGGATGAAGCGCAAATATCAAATGTATTCTACTAATTTCATGGAGTATAGAAGTTAAAGCTTTAACCAACTGAGTATAAGAGAATATATGAAATTGCAAATGGATTTTCGCCCGCCATGCGGTAATCCACGTAAACAGATCATTTCCACAATTTAATAAGGAATGAATACGAAGGATCATTCACCATGCATGTGGTAATCCACATAGATGAGTTATTCCAATGTAATAATAAAGAATAGAATAATGAATGATTCACCATGCATGCGATAGAGACCGCGCGATGAAAGTTATTCCCAATGAGAATAATAAAAGACGGAACCAGTCCAAACAGAAAACGCTTGCACGAGGATATTCCAATGTAATAATAAAACGGAACCAGTCGATTGTAAAAGCGCATGCATGAGGATATTCCAATAGAATAATAAAGAATGGAATAACAATGAAATCACCATGCATGCGATAGGCCGACAAACAAAGTTATTCCAATGTAATAATAAATAATGGAACCAGGTCCGGCGTAAACGCACAGACAGGATATTCTGACAAAATAATAATGAACGGAATAATAGAAGAATTTCACCATGTATGCGGTACTTCGCATAAATAGGTTATTCCAACATAATAATAAATAATGGAATAACAGAAGAATTTCACCATGTATGTGGTACTTCGCATAATAGGTTATTCTAACAGAATAATAAAGAATGGAATAACAGAAATTCTCTTCATGAATAAGAAAGAAATAATACCCCTTACCTCAAAAGAAGATTGGATACTGGAATAGTGAGGTAGTAGACTTCTCTTCTTCTTTCTCTCTATAATAATGGCTTTAAAGCTTTAGTGAATTGGTGAGAAATGAAGGAAGAATGAGCTTCTATTTATAGGAAAACATAGTTTTGATAATTGCACATTTTGGGGCTCGAAAAATTGCAGTACAATACCTCCAACTTTTCTTTCATTTATAATCCAGTCATCCAAGTATTATCAAACTTGCACCACCTCCCCTAATAGTAAATCATGTGAATCAATAGTTCAATCATGTGATTCAATAGTTATAATCATGTGAAAATATGAATTATGGTATAAGACTCCATCTTTAACTTAGTAATGCAAGTATTATCAATCTTGCACCAACTCCCCTAATAGTATAAGAATGTGACTCAATAGTAACTCGTGAATAGTAACTCATGAATAGTAACTTCGTGAATAGTAATAAGTGAATAGTATCTCACACACGAAAAGTGCCACAATACCCGATCGAACAATATAATCTCCAGACATCAATTATTATCGAAATAAATGTCGATTTCTACTAACACAAATAATCCCAACACAATGGAACTATCAAATTCATCTTTAATCAACACGAACTTATTCATCATTAATATCATAACTTACAATACTTAACAACCAGGTTATTCCCAGGAAAGAGGGGGCTTTTCGATAAGGATTTTTCCTTATTGGCGCGCAATTAGATGACCAAACCTCTCCTTGAAAGAACTTTTAGACATTGTAAATATTGTAATTTAATAATATGAATAACTTTGTCGTCTCAATTATTGATTTAATAATATATCATATAATGCAGATGATACTGTGACAATAATCGAATCAATAATATGAGAGATATGATGCAACAATTACTATAGCAATAATTGAGTATAACTGAATGACTTATCACGTAAGCATCAATAACCAATACCGTGTGTTACTATGCAACCACGCATATTACTGTACTTTTACTACCGAGTAGTTCAACCGTTTTAACGGTAAAACTTCCGCCGTTATTTTCATAAAAATAATTCTGTTGTTTTATTACTACGACAATACTTCCGTTGTTGGTTCACCAATGATTGTACCGTCGTACGGATATTCCCGACAAAAAGAATATTTCCCGACCAAACGAATATTTTATAACAACTTGCATACTTTGCAAAATTTATAAATACTACCCGCAACTATAACATTATATCAAATCCATACCATAATATTAAAAAAAATATTTCGAGAAATTTAAATCTTTATTCATAGAATTTGGGGTCTCACACATTTGGTTGGGTTCAATTTTAGTTTGTGTTTTTTCTTCTGTTTTGAAGCGATCTTCAGGTCCTCCGGATGATCCCCTGATCGACATACTTTTTACGATCATATGTCGTCCACGTACACTTCCATGCTTCTACCACTTCTCGAATACAAAGTTCATCATCCGTTGATAAGTTTCCCCCGCGTTCAGCAATCCGAAGGTCATCTTCCAATACGCATATATGGCCCGATGAGCGATCAAGCTTATCTTCGGGATGTCTTCCTTGTTCATCGAAATTTGGTGGTATCCCGAGAAAGCGTCCATGAAACTTAACATGCCATACCCCGAAGTGGCATCAATCAGTTGGTCTATGTTGGGTAGAGGATAAAAATCTTTTGGGCATGCCTTATTCAGATCTATGTAGTCAATGCATAACCTCCACTTCCCATTTTGCTTCTGAACCAATACCACATTTTCCAGCCATTCGGGGTAGTCGATCTCAAAAATGAATCCTGCCTCCTGTAGTTTAGAGATCTCTTCATCTATGATCCTCTGCCTTTCCGTGGCAAAAATCCTTCTTTTCTATATCACTGGTTTTCTCTTCGGGTCTGTATGAAGCCTACGTAGCACTAACACTCATTTACCCCTGGCATATCGCTAGGCTCCCAAGCAAAGATAACTAAGATACACCAAGCGAGTCCACCAGTCCCCGTCTGCAGATAGTTCGTTAATCCTACCGATCTTGATCAATTTTTCTGTGTTTCCAGGGATCAATTCTACGTCTTCCGTCTCCTCGTGAGCGGGTGGCCATTGGTCTGCATCTCGCTTCTCAAGAAATGGCTCTATCTCAATGGCCATTGTCTGTTTTTGTTTGCTGACCCCAACCCCTGAGGAAATCAGGGTATTCCGATAGCACCTTCGGGCAATGTCTAGATCACCTTTTACCTCCCCAATCCCGTTCGGTGTCGGAAACTTGATTTTTAAATGTGGTATAGACGTTACTGCTTGCAGTGCTGTTAATGTCGGTCTCCCCAAGATAGCGTTGTATATCGAGTCCACTTGTACCACAAAAAATCGACCGTAAC
This sequence comes from Panax quinquefolius, assembly GCA_020205615.1. Classification (NCBI taxonomy): domain Eukaryota; kingdom Viridiplantae; phylum Streptophyta; class Magnoliopsida; order Apiales; family Araliaceae; genus Panax; species Panax quinquefolius. Next base: position 175,782 of record CM035153.1, read on the forward strand.
TTCGATTGTTGGGGTCGTGTTAACCCGATCGAGTAACTCAATGGTGCCTGAAACATGCACCGGGTCCCCACTAAACCCGTACAACGGGCCCTCTCCTCCCAATTCCATCTTCTTCCCTTCTAAATCCATCCTCTAGTAGGCGTGTGTATACAATATGTCGACCGAGGATCCATTATCGATCATCATCCTTTTCATGTCTACTGTCCCGAACTGTGTTGTTATTACCAGTGCCCTGTCATGTGGTTCAATGTGATCGGTAGGATAGTCTTCATCCGAGAATGAGATGGATTCTCCTGAGTAGGCCATGTCCTTTCTGGGCGATGAACTTGCTACCGATAACATGACCTCGAGATGGTCGCTTCTCTTCCTTCCGGTTACACGCCCTACCGACCCACCCAAAATTACATCAATCACCCCTCGGGCTTATGGGTGCGGTTGCGACTGTGTTTCCTGAGTTGGCCCCCTGTTCTCCTCTCGGGGTGCCTCTGAATCTTCCCGACCGATCACATACTGCACCAGTTGCCCATTCTGGACATTCTTTTCTATCAAATCTTTCAGATCATTACACATCTCCGTCGTATGCCCCCGACATTGATGGTATGTACAATATTTGTCCCGGCCTCTCTTTCTAGGCTTCGGGATCGATGAGCTTGGCTCGAAGAAAGGTTTGTTCCGCATCTCTTCTAATATTTTAGCCCGGTCAGTGTTGAGTGCGGTATAAACTTTGTTGACATTCTTATTCGGGAAAGATGGTCGTCCGTGTTAGGTTTTGTGAAAATCAAAGTAGCAATCAAATTACAAAATTTAGCGGAAGCGAAATAAAATCAGATTTTAAAATTTTTCACAAACCAATTACGGATCATCCTTTATGCATATTATTAATTAAACGAAGAATAAGAAATTATGAAATCATACCTTGTAGAAACGAGCTTCCTCGTGTACGAAGTTCACCTCCTACTTCTCTCATGATCTCCTTGAATCTCAGGGTAGATTCCTTCCTTTGATCAATATAAGCCACCCAAGTGTATGGCCTCTATAGGTGATCCACCAAGGAAGAGGAATTTTTCAAGAAGAAGGGATGTTGGCTCAAACCCTAGTTTTTCCTATCTCAGAAGAAAAGGCGTCTTTCTCCAAATCTAGGAATTATTATATTAGATATCTAATATAAGACTCTCTTATAAAGATATCATGTAACCCTATTTTAATTAAAACAAGGTATTATTTATTTAATTAAACTCTTTTAATTAAATGGGCTCCCTAATCCTATTAGGGGTAATTAATTAAACTCCTTTAACTAATTTTCTTTCCTAATCCAATTAGGAATAAATGAGAGTACTAATATTAAATTAATTCCTAAACCTTTTAGAAATTAAAATAATAATAATTATAATAATATTAATAAGACTCCTCTTATTAATTTATATTTAATATTTCTAAAATATTAAATAATAAATATTAAGCTATTTAATTTATTCTATCACCATAGATTAAATTAAATATACTTAACATATTATTACAATTATGCCATTAACTTCTTAAATAATTATTCTTCCTTTTATGGTGTGACCCTTTAGGTTCTCCATATTAAATAGGTTGTGAATAAATCAATTAGAACAATTCTAATCTCATTTAAATAAATAAATCAAACAAATAATTTATTTAAATAAATAATATTTATTCTACAATAGGATAAGCCTTCCTAGCGATCAACGACTTTCCAGATAATATAGATTTCAACATTAATCATAAAAGAACCTTTGAGTAAATAGTTACCGCATAATTCAATCCTTCCACCATACAATGTCCCAATTAAATATAAGACATGGAATTATGTCAAGTCTTATTTTATTTAATTATATGTATTTCGATTCCTAAATGAACAACTCTAATGAATGTAAATTAGAAACTACTTTCTAATTTCATTCCACCTCGCCAAGGATTCTCGGGTTGTCATTTATCGAATCACATAGGACATTTCTCCTTTTACTAGAAGTGGTAGATTCTTTATTGATCATTCATTATCTTCATATATATCTTATTACACCCAAGCATACCCTTTGATATACTCTAAGAGTCTTAAGGAATAAGTCAAAGTGTAATTCATTATATATAAGATACTATAATGATCTCAAGTCTAAGGATCATTTGACTACTATCACTACAGAATTTCTATTGATAGGTAAGTAAAACTCCATTAGGTATTCCTTAGCGAGTCACGCTCAAATGAACTTCGGTCTCTAATAAGCACCTACATACTTGCTTTAGTGTCTCCACACAAATGATCATGAGATCAATCATCCTCATCCAATGAGCAAGCAACGTATGTACCAATCTATCCGGATTCACTAATCCCCAATTTAGTAATCCAATGATTGGGAACTATTTTAGTTTTAAGCTTTCTAAGAATTTAGATCTCATTAGAATGATCATCATCATTATTCTAAAAGCGTTGCTTAAAACTATGGGTTTATCACATATTATTAAAAACAAACACCATGTAGATAATAAATGCCTTTAATAAATAATTCTTTTATTAATAAATAAATAAGATTGATTACACAAAGATATGCTTTATCATCATACATGATTGGCTTCAGTATGCATAATACTTTCAATCTCCCACTCTGCACTAAAGCCAATCGTAGTGGTATCTCATACCCATCTTCTAAGTGACGATCAAACCGATGTTGTGTTAACGCTTTAGTAAATGGATCTCGCAATATTGTCTTGAGAGTCCACACGCCCTGTGGTGACGTCTCCTCTTTCAATGATCTCTCCGATCAAATGAAATCGCCGCAACACGTGTTTGGATTTCGATGAGACTGGGTTCCTTAGCTTAGCATGAATGACTCCAAAGTTGTTGTCGCGTATCAAAGGCACTAGTCCTTTAATGCTAGGAACCACACCAAGTTCTAGAATGAACTTCTTCATCCAAAATGACTTCCTTTGCAGCCTTCACTGCGCCTATGTACTTCTGCCTCACATTGAATCAAGAATGTTTTTCACGCTTGGAACTTTTCCAACTCATCGCGCCACCGTTTAAGGTAAACACATACCTCAAACAGGATTTATCGTCATCTTGGTCTGCGTTTGAAAACTTGAGTCCGTGAAGCCCTCTAGTTTTAATTCGCACTCCACCGTAGACAAGAAATACATCCTTAGTTCTTCTTAAGTACTTTAGGACATTTTTCAACGCTTCGGTGTTGTTCTTTCTCCCCGGATTCGACCGATATCCGCTTGTTACACTAAGTGCATAAGCGACATCTGGTCTAGTATATATCATACCGTATATGATAGATCCTATTCTCAAGCATAAGGAATCTTACTCATACGGTTTCTCTCCTCCGTGTCTTTGGGGCTTGTTTCTTGGAGAGATGTATTCCATGGCTCATCGGCAAGATGAGACCTCTTTTGGAATCTTCCATGCTAAACCTTTTAGCATCATGTCAATGTACGTTCCTTGGGATAAGCCAAGCATCCTATTAGATCTATCTCTATAGATCTTTATCCCCAAAATATAGGATGCTTCTCCCAAGTCCTTCATGGAGAAGTGTTTAGATAACCGATTTTAATTGTTTCATAAAGATAGAATATCATTCCCTATCAAGTAATATATCATCAACATATAATACAAGGAATAAAATAAGCGATCCCACTAACCTTCTTGTACACACATGGTTCATCCTCATTTTGATAAAATCAAACTTTTGATTGTCTCATCAAAACGGATGTTCCACCTACGAGAAGCTTGCTTTAATCCATAAATGGGTCGTTCAGAAGCTATGTGACTTGATTTGTTCCAACCTTTGAAACAAATCCCTCCGGTTGTGTCATATACACATCCTCCTCAAGTTTCCCATTGAGGAAGGCCGTTTTCACGTCCATCCGCCAGATTTCAGTAGTCATGGAAAGTCGCAATCGCAAGCAAAATCCGAATGGACTTGAGCATTGCTCTTGGTGAGAAGGTTTCGTCATAGTCAACTCCTTGTCTTTGTTTGAAACCCTTTTGCAACTAGTCAGCCTTATAAGTCTCTACCTTGCCGTCTGCTCCGGTCTTTCTTTTAAAGACCCATTTACACCCAATAGCTTAATGCCTTGTGTGGTGAGACCAAAGTCCATACTTGGTTCTCATACATGGAGTCCATCTCGGATTTCATGGCTTTTCGCCACTTCTCCGAGTCTTTACTACTCATAGCCTGCTCAGTAATTCAATGGATCATCATCATCTATGATGCGTACCTCATTGTCATCTTCTATGACAAGTCCATACCGTCTCGGTATCTTTGGTACTCTTCATTTACTTAATAGGGTGTGGTATGTATGAATCTCTACTTGATTAGGTACCTCACTTTGATCCGTAGTATTTTGTGGTTCTTGAACTTCTTCAAGATATCTCTTACTCCAATCGACCCTTCAAGGATAAACTCCTTTTCCAAGAAGGCGCATGTTTCGCAACAAACACCTTTTGATCGGTTGGATGATAGAAATAATACCCGATGTTTCTTTAGGATATCCCACAAATCTACATTTGTCAAATCTAGTCTGCAATTTTATCGCTTTTCAAACTTTTTGACATAAGTTGGACAACCCCAAGTCTTAACATGCTTAAGATTTGGTTTCTCCCCATCCATAACTCATATGGGGTCTTGGGGACGGATTTTGTAGGTACCTTGTTAAGTAGGTATGCAAAATTGATTTCTAGGCATATCCCCCGAAGGAAACCGGAAGGTCTCAGAAAACTCATCATAGATCGAACCATGTCCAACAATATTCGATTTCTCCTTTCAGATACACCATTCATCCGTGGGCGTCCCCGGTGGAGTCCATTGTGAGATTATACCATTTTCTTTGAGACAATTGAGAAACTCACCACTTAAGTATTCTCCTCCTCGATCGGATCAAGAATCTTAATACTCTTACCGGTTTGCTTCTCAACTTCACTTACGAACTCTTTGAACTTTTCAAATGATTCAGATTTGTATTTCATTAAATACACATATCCAAATCTTGAGTGGTCGCCATGGTGAATGTAATAAAATAAGAATACCCTCCTCGTATGGGTCGTTGTCATAGGTCCACATACATCCGTGTGTACCAACGCTAACAACTTTGTAACTCTTTCTCCTTTTCCACTAAAAGGAGATTTAGTCATTTTACCCATGAGACAAGATTCACAAAGTTGGATATGATTCATAATCGATAGCTCTAGGAGCCCATCTTTATGCAACTTGGATAATCTTGTTTCATTAATACGACCGAAGTCTACAAATGCCACATGAAGGTATAATTAACATCATCTCTTTTCCTTTTATTAGTTTGTTCAATTTGAAATATATTTTCATGCAAGTCAAGTATATAAAGTCCATTTCGCAAATTACCAACACCATATAAAACATTATCATTATAAATGGAACAACTGTTGTTCTTTATTATAATATTAAAACCATCCATATCCAATACGAGAGATAGAAATAATGTTTCTAATGATATTTGGAACAAAATAACAATTATTTAAATTAATGAACTTGCCCGTAGGCGGTCTGTTAAACAATAAGTCCCTACAGCCTAATGCAAAGAACCTTTGCTCCATTTCCCACTCGTAGAGGACGACCTCATCCTTGCTCGACTTTCTACTTGACCGGTCCCCTCGATATTATTACATATGTGAGAACCACATCCCAGATCCAATACCCAAGTAGAAGATTGACTTTGGAAAAATTAATTTCAATCATAAACAAACCTTGATTAGGATTCAAGCTTCTCCAAGCTTCTTCGCGCTTTTGTTCTCGCGAGATAATCCTTGCAGTTCCTCTTCCAATGACCCGACTTGTTGCAATGGAAGCAAATTCCTTTGCTAGCTGGATCAGGTTTCTTTTGATCCTTCACTTTCGCCTTTCCCTTAGCCTTCTTGGATTTCTTCCTTTCAGAAGATACCTTGGGCCTCTTCCTTTTCTTGGAAGAATCATCCACCAGTAAGACATGGTTCTTCTTGGATGGGAAGTGACCTTCAGCAGTTTTCAACATGTTAAGTAATTCAGGCAAGCTGACATCCAACTTATTCATGTAAAAATTCACAACAAATTGTGAGAAGGTGTCTGGGAGTGACTGCAAGACTAAATCTTGACTCAACTCCCCATCCATGACGAACCCAAGTCATCCAAGACGCTCAATCGATTGATCATCTTTAGGACATGAGTCTCAACTAAGAAGTGCCCTCATCATCCGAGATCGGAAGAGCTCCTTAGATATTTCATATCTAGCGTTCTACTTTGCTCACCATACAACTCTCAAGGTGCAGAAGAGCATAGTAGAGCATCCATGTTTTCACGCCGACATTGAAGCTCAGCTTTCATGGATGCGAGCATGATGCATCGAGCCACGATGCAACATCTTGCCACCGTTTAAAAGTAGCAATCTCTTCCTCGAGGTCATCTCTCGCAACTTTTGCAGTGCGGGTTAATTTAGGACATAAGAAATCTTTTCAAAGAAGTGAGAACAATTCTCGATTCCTTAACCAAATCGTGTAGTTCTGGGTCCGTCGGTTTGTTAAGATCAAGTATACTTCGCAGTTGAAATTAGTGAATGTGACATTTTCAAAATTTCGCATGTAAAAAAACAATATTTTAGCAAACATTCATTTAATTAATTACCAAAATAAATTAGGTCTTATTTTATATTGGTATCTCTCACTATTTTCTTCAAACTATATTACCCTCATTTATATAGTTCTAAGCAAAATCTAATTAAAGTTTTTTGCTAGTGAGAATAAGGATCTCATTTCAAATATATATAGCCTTGTGGTGACACAACAAACTATATATAAATAAATAGGTAGACAACTTCTTGTCAATTACATCACCATGTAACTCCTTATGTTTTGCCTCTTGGATTATTTTGATCAAGTGGTGGCACATCCGAATCAAAATTATCTAAGTTAAGTCCAACCTAGCACTTCCATATATTCAAAAAAGAAAAATATCGCCCTTGTGGTGACACAACAAAATAATATTGTTCAATTTTCTTTATAAGCATCAAATGTGATAAATTAACATCTTAAATACTTAATACTTGCCTTGTGGTGACACAACAAACTCATATTAAATATTTAATACTCTATTAATTTTATCATGCTAGAAGGCGACGTTCGATATTCTAAATATCTTTGAACGCTTAAGACTTAATATAAAAACTTTGAGGGATTTGTTATTATTTGTCTCATCTTGTTTAAGCAAGCATGCAATATATATATATAAAATACGCCATATATTATTAAACATGCGAAGCATGTTTTGCATAATATATATATATATATACTACTAGCATGCACATATAGAATACTATATTCTACCCGGATTGATTATGGACTTTTATTCTAGTTTGGTTCACTAGAGCCACCAAGTGAACCAAAAGGTCAAACCCTAGAGGTGCAAAAGAATAAACATTTAAATATAACTATTACATTTAAACCCGGGCTCCATTACAAACGGGTCTTCAAGTGCTCCTTGATCTTTGATCTCCGGTTCTTCAAAAAATTCTAACTAGTCCTATTACATATACTATTTAATTTAAATAGAAACCTTGATCAGCAGTCAAGGGGAAGTACATAGGAGAGAGATAGAATTTACATCAAGAAGAAAACCAGAAAAGACGAGGTAATGCAGAACCCCATTTAATAAAACCCATTCATTCAAACATCCAACTAAAATAACCAATCATATTGGTCAATTGTCCATAATCAATCCCATTTATTATCATACATATCATCATATGTATCAATAAATTAAATCATTCCATATATATATGAGTATCATTTAATGGGCAATTTTATGTTGCATGAAATCCAATTTCAAGATTAAAATAAACTCTTTTATTTTAATTATAAAATTATTAAGATTAATATATATATATATAACAATTATATATATATAATAAAAGTCCTACACTTTTAAAAAACCTCCAGCACCTTGCTTTGCTACAATCCTCGGTCAACGTGATGGCTACAAATAAATCTGACGAAGCAGGTGCTAACAATTAATATATATATATATATATATATATATATATATATATAATAACAGTCAAACGGATTCCTTGTAAATAAAAATGATTGCCATGTTCGGTTTATATATATATAATATATATATAGAGTGAACAAACAAAAAAAAAAAAAAAAAAGGTTACACAAAAAAAAATTTAAACCGGACTCAACCTGTTATTTTTTTTTTTTTCTTTTATTGATTAAAATCGAAAATAATGTATCACATTTTTATTTTTATTTTATTTTTTTTGATTTGATAACCTGCTGTTATCATGTGTGAAGGAATCAACCACTTAACCAAAAAAAACAATCACGCCGGATTCGAGAAAAAAAAAATGTTTTCGGCAAAATTATTATTTTTTTTTTCATAAAATAATAATTTTATACAACAAAATATGACCAATAAATAATTCTAAATTCATACCCATACATATATAAAATCTAAATAATTAATAATTCGCATAAAGTTTGGCTCATGATACCACTGTTAGGTTTTGTGAAAATCAAAGTAGCAATCAAATTACAAAATTTAGCGGAAGCGAAATAAAATCAGATTTTAAAATTTTTCACAAACCAATTACCCGGATCATCCTTTATGCATATTATTAATTAAACGAAGAATAAGAAATTATGAAATCATACCCTTGTAGAAACGAGCTTCCCTCGTGCACGAGTTCACCTCCTACTTTCTCGCGATCTCCTCAATCTCCTGTAGATTCCTTCCTTTGATCAATGTAAGCCACCCAAGTGTATGGCCTCTATAGGTGATCCATGAGGAAGAGGAATTTTCAAGAAGAAGGGATGTTAGCTCAAACTCTAGTTTTTCCTATCTCAGATAATAAAAAGGGCGTCTTTCCAAATCTAGGAATTGATGATATTAGATATCTAATATAAGACTCCTCTTATAAAGATATCATGTAACCCTATTTTAATTAAAACAAGGTATTATTTATTTAATTAAACTCTTTTAATTAAATGGGCTCCCCTAATCCTATTAGGGGTAATTAATTAAACTCCTTTAACTAATTTTCTTTCCTAATCCAATTAGGAATAAATGAGAGTACTAATATTAAATTAATTCCTAAACCTTTTAGAAATTAAAATAATAATAATTATAATAATATTAATAAGACTCCTCTTATTAATTTATATTTAATATTTCTAAAATATTAAATAATGAATATTAAGCTATTTAATTTATTCTATCACCATAGATTAAATTAAATATACTTAATATATTATTACAATTATGCCATTAACTTCTTAAATAATTATTCTTCCTTTTATGGTGTGACCCTTTAGGTTCTCCATATTAAATAGGTTGTGAATAAATCAATTAGAACAATTCTAATCTCATTTAAATAAATAAATTAAACAAATAATTTATTTAAATAAATAATATTTATTCTACAATAGGGATAAGCCTCCCTAGTGATCAACGACTTTCCAGATAATATAGATTTCAACATTAATCATAAAAGAACCTTTGAGTAAATAGTTACCGTACAATTTAATCCTTCCACCATACAATGTCCCAATTAAATATAAGACATGGAATTACTGTCAAGTCTTATTTTATTTAATTATATGTATTTCAATTCCTAAATGAACAACTCCTAATGAATGCAAATTAGAAACTACTTTCTAATTTCATTCCACCTCGCCAAGGATTCCGGGTTGTCATTTATCGAATCACATAGGACATTTCTCCTTTTACTAGAAGTGGTAGATTCTTTATTGATCATTCATTATCTTCATATATAACTTATTACACCCAAGCATACCCTTGATATATACTCTAAGAGTCTTAAGGAATAAGTCAAAGTGTAATTCATTATATATAAGATACTATGATGATCTCAAATCTAAGGATCATTTGTACTACTATTACTACAGAATTCCTATTGACGGTAAGTAAAACTCCATTAGGTATTCCTTAATGAGTCACGTTCAAATGAACTTATTCTCTAATAAGCACCTACATACTTGCTTTAGTGTTCCACACAAATGATCATGAGATCAATCATCCTCATCCAATGAGCAAGCAACGATGTACTAATCTATCCCGGATTCACTAATCCCCATTTTAGTAATCCAATGATTGGGAACTATTTTAGTTTTAAGCTTTCTAAGAATTTAGATCTCATTAGAATGATCATCATCATTATTCTAAAAGCGTTGCTTAAAACTATGGGTTTATCACATATTATTAAAACAGCACCATGTAGATAATAAATGCCTTTAATAAATAATTCTTTTATTAATAAATAAATAAGATTGATTACACAGTATATGCTTTATCATCATACATGATTGGCTTGTATGCATAATACTTTCAATCCGCTGCCCGACCCTCCCCCATTGTAGCTTTTCTTCCCATAATTATCAAATTTCCCCTGATTATCGGACCTTTGGTAGCACTGCTTGTCCCGATCTTTAGGCTTCTCGTAAGATTGGGAGTGGAGTTTAAAATTTCCCATCGCTTCTTCTATTGCTATGTGACCCTCGGCTCGGTGGAAAGCTTCTGTCAAATCTGCCGGAGGGTTGATCACTATATCTGTAAGACCCCGAATTTTATGAAATAAAAGTATTCAATTTTTTATAATTACTATTCATGAGTTACTATTCACGAGTTACTATTCACGAATTACTATTCACGAGTTACTATTCACGAGTTACTATTCATGAGTTATTATTCACGAGTTACTATTCATGAGTTACTATTCACGAGTACTATTCATGAAGCATGATAATTTTATTTTTTTTTCGTAAGAAGGCATTACTCAATAATTATTACGTTAATTAATTATCGCTCAATATTTTATTTTATTGATTCAATAATTGCTACGTTGATATTTTATATTATTGTTGTTTCAATAATTGTCACGGCATAGTATTTTCCATTATCGGAGCAATAATTCATATTATCTGAATAATATTATTGGATAACATTATTGGCAATGCCTAGAAAGTTCTGTCTAAGGAGAGGTTTGGTCACCTAATTGCGCGTCAGTAAGGAGAAATTCTTATTGGAAAGCCCCCTCTTTCTTGGGAGTTGTTAATATTGTGATTATGTAATATTATTTGTGAATAATTAATTATTGATTTTTATGATGAGAAAAATATTTATTTTATGTGGATATAGATGGAGAAAATTTTTAAAGTGACAATTGTTAAAAATTAATATTTTATCTTTTTCTGATAAAATAATTCATTTAAATATATTATTTTAATAATATAATAATGGTGATATTTTTACAATGAATGTGGAATATATGAGTATATGAGGAGGAAGAATATTTTTGTTACAATAAATGTTTAAAACATGTTAAACATGTCGGTGGACCCCATTTATTGACTGAAATTTGATTATAGCTTGTAAAATCGTCCGTTTGTGGATTTCGGTCAATTTTTGTTTGGAATTTGGAAAAACTTTCTTCTGCAAAGTTGTAGAGAATTGAATTTTCTATAAAAACTCGCGAGATTCGAATTTTCTGATAAAAGGGCTATTTATTATGAATTATTGAAGTTCTAAAGTTCCGAAATAATTGATTTTTGGAAGTTTTATTTATTTTTATTAATAAAAACGTTTTTTATATTTTGTGGCCTCATTAAACATGTGCAAAATCAGCTGATTTCAAATGTCTAGAGGTGGGCTTGAAATTTGATAATAATATTATTATTATATTCAATTTTTCGCTTTGGTGTTCTAAACAATTTCTATAAATAGGTGCTTAGGTTAGAATTGAAAACACACCGTAAATCAAGTTTTCTCTCTATATTATCGAGCGTATTCTTGTGAGTATTTTGAGTATACTTTGAGTGTTGCTATATGGTGCAAGTTCGTTCAGCGTTATTCCAATCAGAAGTACTGCTCTTTTGAGGTAAAGGATAGTAAGGGATTTTAAGGGTTATTATGTTTTTAGTTTCGAAATTTTTCTGAACCTTCAAAACTTCTGAAAAAATTTGAAATGATATTTTGATGAGTTTTATAGAGTGTGTCCAAAAATGGCGATTTTTGGATGTATAGATTAGGAGTTATGGATTTTATGAGAAAAGACTATTTTAAAAGTAACTATTTATAACTCCTTGTGATTAACTCCAAAATTGATGAAATTTTTATTGGAAGTACATCTATATAATATCAGTATACCGTGTAAATTTCAGAATTTTTGGACAAAAGTATAATTTATGATAAATGTTTAAATATTCGGTGGTTTTGGCCATATGAAAAATAGTAAATGAATTTTTAAAATTTAGAGAAAAATATATGTTCAATATGGGACTATGTTATGCTAAATCCTAGAAAAGAAATATTTTTGGAACTGATTTGGTATTTTTCATGAAAATATTCTAGTTATGAGTAAATGAATTAAATATGTTATGTGAAGTAAGAAAATTGGAAAATATGATTTTATGGCTTGAGAATCATATATGAGGTATATATGCAGATTTTGATGAGGGTTTTGGTTATTGGTGATGAAATCTTATGAGTTTGGCATTTTATGATGATTAAATGCATTAATTAGTAAAGTGTAAACAATTTAATTAAATTGTTTATAAGTTTTAAAATGATTAAAATATTATTATAATATTAATAATATTAGATTATGAGATTTCTAAGTGATTTATAACATTTGGATTAAGGTGTTATAAATATGGATATGAATTTTATTATGAAACTTTATCTTTTCGTGTCGAGGTTCTTACGCACGATACGTGCATTACTATGTATTAAGCGAGTGGTACTATTCACGACAAATTGGTTTCTTCTTTGACCAAATTATCGTTGATTTATGAATCTTACTCTTGAAATTAAAACCATGTTTTGATTATATTGTTTTTATATAACATTCTTATAACCCCAATGATAATATTTCTCTTTGACTTGAGTGTAAAGATGGGTAGATTATTGGTATGATCGTGACTATAGGTTCTCTTTGGCCAGTAGTGCAAAAGTTGAATTGTTGACTGGTATGATCATGACCATTGAATTTACAATTGAATATTTTTAGCTTAAGTGCAAAAGGTGAATTCGATCAACATGGTTATAATTATTGTTATATAACTTCACGAAATGATTGTGTATTTCTTTGATATATGAATATCTTTGGCTCAGTAGTGCAAAGATGACTTGTTGATGAATATCTTAGCACAGTAGTGCAAAAGATGAATTATTGATGAATATCTTTGGCTCGTGAGTGCAAAGATGACTTGTTGATGAATATCTTGCTTTGTGAGTGCAAAGATGAATTATTGATGAATATCTTTTTGCTCGTAATGCAAAGATGACTGTTGTTGAATATCTTTAGCTTGTAGTGCAAAGATGAATTATTGATGAATATCTTTGGCTCGTAATGCAAAGATGACTGTTGTTGAATATCTTTAGCTTTGTAGTGTAAAGATGAGCTGTTGATGAATATCTTTGCCCGTGGTGCAAAGATGAATTTATTAGTATGATTATGAGCAGAAGGCGTGATTTGGTATAACCATGATATTTGATGTTTCGATGGTAAAGACGGTGATGAAAATTATCTTCGTCCGGATGAGAAGATGAATTTAGAATCACAATTATGATTATGAGTTATTCATATGATTGTGGAAAGGAACTGCTGATTGATGTTACAGGATAAAATATTGTTGGTGGACTTTTAACGTGGAGAAGACAATAGACTTTATAGTCTATTTGACTCTTTTAATGGATTGCTCGTTCACCGCAACTATGGTTGAAAAGTTTTATCATCTACCATATGTTCTAAATCTCTGATTTATTATTGATGAAGACTATTGATAATTTATGTATCTTTAGTTATAATATTCTTTACTGAGTTAGTTGTGCTCACCCTTTTGTTTCACAATTCCTTTCGTGTAATAAAAGTGTAAATTTGGGTTGGTAGCGGATAACAAGGAATAGAAACGGTGGTCTATAGTTGTTGAGGTTCTCCCTAAAGAGTATGAAAATAATTTTATTGAGGGCTTTAGTGTGTTGTATTTTATACATCATTTAATAGTTATTTTGGTGAATTAAATAGGGTGAGGCGAACCCAACTTTGGAAGGGTGTTTTGTCACTATCATACAAGATGTCTAATGACATACAAACTCGTGTTATCATAAGACATGGTTGTGTTTCATCCACTTCTTCGAGTATATTTACAAGCACTACCTATATAATCTTAGTGTTTGTTTGGAGTATAATACCCAATTAGAGATGATGGAGATAATGATATGTCAAGAGAAGACTCACCATTGGGAAGAATATGATAGTAATCTTCTCGTTTTTTCTTTGGGGGGGTCTATTAGGTCAACCAAGGATAATTACATGGGCTATATGATATCTACCATAACCTAAAAGCATGGCCTCCCTATGTATGAAGGTTTCTTGAGCACTTCCCAAAGATTCTAATTTCTAAAACAGTTTTGACTATACCTTTATGTAAGGTGTCATTGTGACGTCTTCACATTGGTATATATTTGTATCCAAACTCATAAAGATATGTGTTGTTGTATTTTGCACGACAATTGTTGTAATAAAGTTGTAGTTGTTTCTGTACCATGTATTGACAACTCAGAATGGGTGATGTATACCTATTTTGGGGGCGTCATAATATCCTTCATCAACTTCTTCGATTTCCCGATGTCTAGGCTAGTAGTGAAGAATCCCAAAGGCTCATAGGAGTTCAACTCTGCTTATCGAAGCCTGACCTCCGGAACCTTTTGACGATCGACCGGACTTTTGTCCGACTTCCATCGACTGCGCATGAGGAGGTCGTAAGACCTCAAATTTTTTTAAATAAAAGGAATTTCCTTTATTTATTATTTTGAAATAGTAAGGGTTGATTTGATTAATGTGGATAGTTAAGGGTTAAATACGCAAATATTTCAAAATAAGCAAGTGGTTATAAAATATTCATTGTTATTAGGGAATATTCGTTTGGTCGTGGAATATTCAGATTGTTGGGAATATTCGTGCGACAGTAGCAGACCATGTGTGGGCCCCATAACTGAAAAAGCGATTTGATGAGGAAAACAATAAATATAAGTTGGTTAAAAATACTTGGCGTAGTTATTCTCAATTAAGATCGTTGGAATACCCGTTGGTTAAAATCTGATGTCTACGCGTGGTTGCACAAAGAAGACACCGGTATTGCAGTATTGTTGAATTATTGATCCTTACGTAAAAGGCACTACTACTCAATAATTTTCACGGTGAGTTATCGCTCAATATTTTATTTTATTGATTCAATAATTCTTTGCGTTGATATTTTATATTATTGTTGTTCAATAATTGTCACCGCACATTATCTCCATTATCGGATCAATAATTCATATTATTTGAATAATATTATTAGATAGCATTATTGGCAATGTCTAGAAAGTTCACAAGTCGAGAGGTTTGGTCACCTAATTCAAGGCCAAGAAGGAGAAATCCTTATCTGAAAGCCCCTCTCACAGGAGCGGCTACTGGTTGTCATAATTGTGATTACGTAATATTATTTGTGAATAATTAATTATTGATTCATATGATAAAGAAATATTTATTTTATGTGGATATAAATGATGGATTTATTTATGTGGTTATAAATGAAGAAATTATTGTTGAGGTGTTTTATCAAGATATTTTACCGATTGGAGGTATTAAAAATTAAATCGGGGTTTTGAGATATATCATGGGGGTTATAATTTTTAATCCGACCAGTTGGATTGTGGTAATTTTTGGGTATGTTATACATACATAAGTTGAGTATATGTCCAAAATTTTGAACCGTTAAAATGCACGAATGATTTGTTATGAATTTTAAGAGGTGTCCGATTAGGAAATTAGGGTTATAATTGATTTTGGTGGAAAATTCTAGAATTGAGTGGGCCCCACTTGTGGTTGGTGAAGAAATGTGCTGAATTTTATTTCAAATGTGGTGGGTGGCAATAGTAAAGAGTAAAGCCATCAGTAGCAAGTCAAGTCTGCCTTTCGGTGGCTAACATTTTCCTATAAATAGAGGGCTAAGTTAGAATTGAAAATCACACCGTAAACAAAGTTTTCTCTTTCTCTCTATATTATTGAGCGTATTTTGTGAGTATTTAGATACTTTGAGAGTTCTTTGTTCAAGATAAGTTTCATTCAAAGATCACTTAGATCTTTCCTTCCGAAACTCGATTCTTCGAGGTAAGGATGTTATTTTCTTCTCAAATGATATTATTTCTTCAATATCATTATCTTTGAAATATTGGTTGGAACTTTTATCAAATTTGGAACTTTTTCATGTGGGGTTACTATTCATGAGTTACTTATTCACGAGTTTACTATTCACGAGTTCTTATTCACGAAAGTACTATTCATGAAGCGTGAAAATGTTTTTTGTGGAATTTCTATCTTTTGGTGTAGAGTTACTATTCACGATATCTCAAGACTATTCACGATATCTGACTATTCATCGAAAAATAAAATTTCTTCTTTTCGTCCAAAATATCTATTCTGGAGACTAGCGTTGATTGTATCCATGTTTTGATAATTCTTGAATTTTACACCACTATGATTATTTTTGAGGTACTTTTAAACATGGATAAAACAAAGTACGAATCCTAAATCCTTAATCCTTATCATTTTGTTTCTTTGGATTCGTTTCTTTAAAAATATTTTTCATCATCCTCGATCTTAAATGATGATATTATGAATATCTTTGGCTGTAGTGCAAAAGATGAGCAGTGTTGAGATGAACATGGACCGATTGATGAATATCTTTGGCTCGTAGTGCAAAGATGAATATTTGATTTGAGATGAATATTGATTGATGTTTACAGGATAAAATATTGATGATGGATCTGTTAAATTCATAGATTATAGTAGATTTCATTCTCTACGTAACTCTTCTATGAATTATTATTTTTTCATTGCGAATATTGATCCGAAACTTGTTGTCTATTGTATTCATCGATTTTTCCTCATTGGAGACTAACGATAATTTGTTGTATATTATCTTAGTCATAACATTCTTCTTTGGGCTAGTTGAGCTCACCCTTTTCCTTGTTGTTCCATTTTTCTTCTCGGGGAGGCGAGAATGTAAATGAGTACTAGTCGGGGTATGGAATGAAGGTTCTAGAGAGAGTTGTTTAGTAGTCCTCACCATTATTGTAAAATAATGTATCAATAAATGTGATGAGGATTTATTTGAGTATAAATATTGTCTAGAAGATAATATTTGTATTTAAACTCACAGTTTTATTGTTGTGATAATAAAGTTGTAGTTGTTTCTGTACCATGTATTTGGCGACTCAGAATGGGTTGGATGGAATGGACCTATTTTGGGGTTGTCACAGAGGCTGTGATCTTTCCTCGCCTTTTGTTACTCCCGAACCAGGCGTGAAATTTCTCCCGAAGGTCACTCCACGAATTGATCGATCCTGCTGCCAAAGTTCCCATCCATTCTCGGGCGCTCTTCTTCAAAGTCGTTGCGAACATATGACACTTGGCAGCATCAGAATGCCCGTAGTAGGTCATCAGCCTATCATACCCATCTGAGTGGTCATATGGATCCCCCAGCCCATCGTAGGTCTCCATCGGGGGCATCTTCTTTTTGTGGTCGGCTGTCACATGGTTGATTTCAGGCGAGAAGGTCGACCCTACGCAAGCCGAAGGTGTTCCCAATACACTCTTCGTCGCCAATAACTTTTCCAATTCTTCCACCCTTCGGGCGAGGGGGTCGGACTCCTCCTTACGAGGGGACGATCGGGGTATGTCCCTCCCGTACTCAGGGGTCGCGTCCCTCCTCCTATGTCCCGATCTGCCCGGATGATCCGATCTTCGATCTGGTGAACGGCTACTCACTCTACCTCGGCCGTCCTGAGATCGACTTCGGTGTCTGCTCTTTTCCTTTCCAGCCTCTCCCTGTCGAGGTGACCAGGATCTATCTCCGATGTCCTTGCCGTTTGAGGACGCTTCCTACTCTCCAGCCATCTTGGCCATCTGCTGTTCGAGTTCATCTTGCTGAAGACGCAGGGTCATCATGGCATCTTTGTTCTGTTGCATCTTCTTCTGCAAGATAAACTCCCTCTGATCTCGACTGCCTTCGTCTCGGCCTTTTCCATGTACCTCAAGTATCCGAGAGTGATTTTCATCCGCCTGACTAGCCTAATTAGGAGTGGTCGACTTTCATGGAGGTCTTCATGGGAGGGAAGCAAATAGGTTCCTCCGATCTCCACAGATTACGGAACCCGTCTATCCTTGACCGACCCTCTCACCAGGGAGGTCTGGTGTGTTTTCGCCTTTTCCTGGTTAGAAGCATCGTTCTCCCTGCTCGCCATAGCCTCTTACCGGAAAAGTTGGCTGTGATTGATTAAGCACTAAAAGCCCTCCTTCTAGCAATGTTAACGCTTAAGTTTCTCGTGGCCCAATCACAAAATCCACGCGCTTAGAACCCGCGATAATAATAGATCACACGAGAAGCTTGGCGACTTGACTTGCCGCCGGGGGATAGCTCCGGTGTGAGAATGAGTACATGCCGTTCACAAAGTTTAACAATGGAGGCAAAGTGTTTAGTGCTCAAAAGTAGGTATTACCTCTTAATTGTAACCTTGACCTTGTATTTATAGTACTCACCACCTTAAAATGCTTCTAAAAGTCTGGATTAGGACTCTTAGTCAGTAGTAGTTACCATAACTTGGGTCCAACACAATCTCCTTAAAAGGTGCAAGTGGAATCCAATACAATCACTACCTTTGGAGTTACCGTAGTCAATTATGATTAGGTCTCCAGGCTCATCTTGTGAGAAGTCCCCCGCATGTGCCCAACCCAACCGAACTCCCCCATCTGGTCTGGGCCTCGGCCCAAAGGACTTGAAGACCCGAGCCCGAACATCTTACACCGAGGTAAGGCTCCGACCCAAAGGACTCTGGGATGAACCAACACCATCAACTCACCCATGGGCTTCGGCCCGATGGGCTCACGATCCCCTTCCAGTGTCAGGCTTTCGGCCCACTTGAGGATCGGTAAAATGCTCCCGAACAGTATGTTTAAAATATATTTATTAAGTAACTTTTGAAAAGTCCATAATGAGATCGTAATGTACAGGGACTTGAAGTTAAAAAGATCAAATGTGTTAAGTTGATATTATAGCTAAAATAATGTATAGATGATAGGATATAAGTGATCATAATGTAATGTTAAACGTTCTTAAAGCTACAATGCCTAATTGTAAAATGAGAATGTAAATGCAGAATAAGCTATCTGTTCCTAAAGCATTTAGCATGGATCGTAGAGCCTGCATTCTACTCGTATAGTTCACTCAAGGTCATATAGTAAACAGCAAATCGCAGAGTCTGCTCAAGTATCGTAGAACAAGTCGTAGAGCTGAACGTGGAGCTCAAATCATATAGAATAGTTAAGATCATACTCTACGTTCTTCATCAGACTCTACGATTGACCCAGCTCATAAAGCAAGTCAAAACTGATAGAGGACTGACAATAAAGAGCGTTGCAAAATGACAAAAAATAGTGCAAGTTTATTGTTCAGCCAACGTCAATGATTTTTCAACTATCTCTTGCTACCACGGTAGCATTTATTGTTTCTTATTTGAATTTAAGTTTATTCTTAGATCTAACCACTGCTTGTTTCGCCTCTTCAAGTTCATGTTGGACAGCTAATAACTGCAAGAATGTTAAAAACACATGGTTAACTCAAAATTAAAATGGGGTAGCATAGAGGATCAGAAAACAATATAGTACACATATATGATCGGATTCATTTTTTGTGAATACTTTTATAATCTTCCGTGTAATTAGACCTGACGAAAAATAGGTTTAGGTTGATTTTGGATTACATAAAATAGATTTGAGTTGATTTTGGAACCAAAACCATATTAAAGTCCTCAATAGCTGGCTATTGAAGACTTTAACAACTGGATATTGAGGACTTTAAACAGCCAACTATCTCCATAGCTGATGTAATATTTAGATCTGATCAGCTGTGTAGTTGGCCTCTATAATGGTCTTACTATCTTTTGTATAAAGGACAACAACAACAACTAATAAACTCTATTAATGTTCTCTCCATTCTTCTTTTCATTGCTCCCTTATATTTGAGTGCATGCAACTACTCATTAGAGTTCAAGGAAAAATAAACAGAAGGGATTAAAAGAACAATTAAATATCAACATTGTTATTCTTCTAATTTTCCTTTTGTTTAAACAATAGGAAAAACAGTAAAATGTTATCCCTATAAATCAAAGTCACTAATCGAGATAAGACAGAGACGATGCCATATATACTATTACAATTTGCCTTGGGCGTAGCAGCAACTAAATTTATCTAAGAAGTAGTTCTACTTCTAGTTTTACAAGAAGCACAATGATAAAATGTATTTTTGGAAAATGACAAAAAAAAAAAAAAAAAAAAATCCTACTACACGCCAAGAAAATTCATTAGTTATTCCACACAGAAATATTTGGAAGAGGCCTCCTAAAACAGCAACAGCTCGGACAACACGAAGCTGCACACAACAAATATAGTGTATTTGAAATGAGTCGACAAATTTCTGAACTTGGGCAGAGGGAAGAGGGAAGGAGGGGATAGAACAGCCTACCATTTTTGCGGAGAAATCAAACCCCAAAGCAAAAAGAAGAAAAACAACACCAAATTGAGCTACTGTCTCAACCTGTAAGGAGATATTTTAAAAAAATGGAAATGCAAATTGAAATTACAACTTAACTGATGTTAAATAAGATTTAATGACATTATAATAAAATAACAATAGACAAACAATTTAACTATCGTGCCATTAAAACCGAGCATAATGCAATCTCTTCACTTAAAAGTAGTGAAACCAATCAAATGACCAACTCCCAAATTCCTTGCCCTCCCTTCCTTCCCCAAAGTGCAAAAATTATTTTCTTTTCTTTTCAAAAGATAATTTATGCTCGATAAACCCGACCAAAGCCAGGGCATGGGCCCGTGGACACTTCAACAGGCACAAAATTATGTTTTCTTTTCTCCAGTCAATGCCTTACGAACATGGATGGATTCACTAAAACCTGGATAGTTAGGGTTTATTCATATTCATAGCAGCAAAAGATAACAATTCTGCATAATAATCTGACATGACTTGCAGAGGAGAAAATTTTGCTATGAGATATAAGGGATAGGGGATTCCTTAACAAAAAACGTCACCAGTACAATACCATATATCTAGTAACTATTACATGGATGTTGTACTGGCAAAAGCCTCAACGCATGCATGAAGAACATTGTTGCAACATTGTGCATTTGGTTTGCAACCAGCCAGAAGCATCTCTTCAAATAATTATCAATGATGACCACGTAACTGCGTTGGGAGTAACACCAGCTGAAAGCATATCTTCTTTAATTTCCAGTGCCATTTGCCACATCTTTGCATCAGCAAAGACCTGTCATTTGATGCAGAATATAAAGATATATACCAGATAAGAAATTTTTCATAGAATGGCTGTATAATGTACAGGAGAAGTGTAAAAAGTATGCAAGAGCAGTAAGAATGTAAGATATTAGACACATAATGTCCATTTTAAGACTGAAGTATATTTACTATAGATAGATAATACCTTAATAATTGTGATGTATGTGAAAGCATCTAGTTTCAATACTCCTGTTGATTCCAAATGTTGTACCTCCCTATAAATTTCCTGGGCCAAATCAACTCTTGAAGCACGACAACAAGACTTCAAAAGGATGTTGTAAGATGTCATGTCAGCAGCAACAACTAGATTCTGGACATATAATACTGAAGCAGACAAAAGAAACTTTCTTGTTAATAAGAATACATTATTAAACTTCCAGTATGTTCAACTAGCTTCTAGCATAGAAGAAACATGAGATCATCTCCTACTACAATAGAGTACAAGCCTAAGTTGTTTAGTATGTGCTCATTTGTGTGCCAGCTTAAGGGAAGAGCTATAATGAGTTTTAGATTCCTAACCAGTATATTCCTCCAGACACTATTGATTAGTGAGACCAATGGACTAATACGGGACAAAATGTACCTTTTGTTGGAGAACACTTTTCACATCAATAGCAAAATTATCATTCAAATATTAGCGAGAAGAAAAGATAATAAATTTATTTTACAAATTCAAAGGGCAACACATTTTAGGGGATATATGCTAAATCAAGTAAATAAAGAAAGAAAGAAACTGTACACCTAGTCTACTTGAGAACCACATAGTGAAGTATATATATATATATATATATATATATATATATATATATATATATATGCATGCTAGAGTAGATTTGCTTATTTGTGTGTCACAAACATACAAGAGAGAGAGAGAGAAAGAGCATTACTTGCATATGTTTGTAGATCTGCAACGTGTAGCCGTAAGTCATGGGCATTAACATTCATCAGACTGTTGACAACATAAAGATTTGGGGTAATCTTTTGAGTTCGTAAATCCTGCAGCAAATAAAAATGTAACAGCAGCATAAGAACATCCAGAAATAACCCGATATTACTACAAGTCTACTTTTCAAGAATCAAATTGTAGTTGTGATAGAGAACCAAAACTAGATTAACAAAAAAATTTGCCGGACATTCTGACAACCATGTAGCCACATAATTGATATTGTCTACAAGTTAAAAAATTGCTCAAGCATGAAAATCAATTTTAAAGCTAGTCAACAGATAATATTACTCCTTCGCCAATATAAACTTGATTTTAGCCCAACTCTTAAATTTTAATAGCCCAATGCACTTGCAAAAAGGATGCACACTTTATGTACCATACAAAAAATCTTCCTAATTCATCCTTAAGCAAATGTGAAGTGCTAACATCAAATGGTCATTTAAGTGAGGCAGGCCATCACTATCAAACTTTATTAAATATATCAATGGTTGATATGAGAATATTATGGATCATCTAGTCTAGCCATTATTCCTTATTAGTTGAATATGCTTCTACATGATGATGGACCCCAAATAAGTTTTACCGTTAATCTTAATACTCATACAAAAGATAATCCAGTACTTAAAAGAACAATGTCAAATGACTAGATAAGCATGTAAGAGATGATAGTTGCTTGTGAACAAGTGTTGGCAAGTACCTCATAAATGGACCTCGATCTCAAGAAGTCCGTACAAAGACCACAGACATCTATTATTGTGAAGTAGATGTACATATTAGGACTACCCATATCTTTGTTGGATGCTTCAAAGATATTCAGAGCAGACACCAAGTCACCTTTCTTCCCAAATTGAAGAATTGTGCTCATTAAATTACCAACGAGAATCCCCATTAAATCAACAAGTTCCTCCACTTCACCGCGTTCAACAATCAGGCAACATTCTCTCCGAAAAGCCTCTTTTGTAGCCCCACCAAACAACTCCAAAAGACCAATCCCTAGCTTTTGAGCACCACTCAACACATCCACCAGTCTCCTAATCTCCCCTTTTTCTACCATTTCAACAACTCCCATCGAACAAGCACGGAGTTGAGCAAAGCCACGAATTGGGAGGGTTTTACGATTCTCCCAGAAGAAACAGAGAAGAAATCGCGTGAAAAAGGGAGAAGAATAGCGGGAAACGGTTATTTACCGGACGGAACCCAAATAACCTGAGGTAACCTAAAAACCCGTCCATTAATGGATCTCCGACCCGTAACTGTACGAACTGTAAAATCACCAAACCATAACTGTACGCACTGTACAGCTGTTCCGAACAGCAGGAGAGGAATAACCGCAGGGAACGAAGAGCGGCGCGTGAAGGCGCGTTGGGTCTCCGATTTGGTCGAGCTTCCACCACCTAAAATGCCCCGATCGCCTCTGACCAACCTCAAATCACATGACACTCGAGTATTCCAACAAAATTAGTAATAAAAGCATATAAATTGCACCACCTCAAACCAAAGCCTGAGTGATCATGTTAAAAGGAGAAATCAGTGGGTATGAGAGAGTGCAGATAGGTTAAGGGAATATGAAATCAGTACCTTCGAACAAAGCAGGTTAAGACTTGCCACCACTACCCTACCAAATCAGACCAAAATCGTGGAACCAAATCAGACCCAAATCGTGGAGCCTCCACTACCCTACCAAATATCTCATGAACCCCGGCTTAGACTTGCCACCAAATAGATCTGATAGGAAAAAAGAGAAGGCGGATCCGACCGCTGGTGCTTTTAAAAAGTAGAGAGATAACTGGTGAGGGTTGAAAATAGAAAGCCAAAGAAGTGTTTAAGTCTTGTGGGAAAAATATACTAGTAAAGAGGGACACAGACAAATAAGTGTTTGAAGTCCGGAAGGAAAAATGTAGTAAAGACGGAGACGGACAAGACTGAAGCCATAATTATCCTGCCACACAGTAGAATGGACTGAAGAGTGGCAGTGCACGCCATTAACCATTCCTGCCACAAAGTAGACTAGTATAGCATTGCCAAATGGATGAATGAGTCCCACTGTTTGACAAATTCCTTTTAAAATTATATATTTTAAAACAGGATGGATAATTGATAGTAATTTAATAACTATAAAAAGTCTTAAAATATGAGTTTTGCACTAAATTGTGTTATTTACTTATTCCAACACTTCTATTTCAACTGGTCAACAACGGTTAAACAAGTATTTTTAAGTTTTTTATTTTACGAGTCTTTTTAAAAAAAATATTAAATTATGTATTAGTAAATTCTTGTTATGAAACTGTTTTTTATTTTATTTTTATAACTCCTGTTATGGAACGCAGGGTACTTTTTTCTTTTTATATACCATTTTGTTGTCTAATTAAAACTCTTAAATCTATTTACTTATCTAACTGGGGCTAATTTCAAATTAAGTTGCACTTGAAAAATATAACTTTTATAATTTACAAAATTCATAAGTTTTAAGAAAGGCAAAAACTAATGAAATATCTATTGTAGTAGTTAGACGCGTTTTAGTGATTACACTATTAAATTTTAAATTTTTCAAATTATCCTACTAAACTAATTATTATTTTGAAATTGGGTCATTTCGTTAAAAAAAATAAACAGACGTTAATTTTTTATTGACAAAACTAATGAATTACATACCACAGTAGTTGACACGTTTTACTGATTACACCATTAAACTTTTAATTTTACAAATTATCCCATTAAACTAATTAATATTTTAAAATTGTGTCATTCTGTTAAAAAATTATTTTTCATTAGTTTTGTTGATAAAAAATTAACGTCCGTTTATTTTTTTAACGGTATGACCTAATTTCATAATAATTAGTTTAGTGGGGTAATTTTAAAAATTAAAAGTTCAATAATGTAATCAGTAAAATCTACAACAACATTGAGTATTTTATTAGTTTTGCCTTAGCATTCTAAGGTATAATTTATTGTAATACAAAGTGATTCCTCACCTATCCTGCCAATTTAATGAAGAAAATAAAAATAAAATGAGCACATACATTTATTAGAAAATCTGATTTTGAGATTTGAGAACTTGAAAATTGCAGATTTGACAACCAAAATAGAGAGTTAAAAACCACATCGCACAACTAAAGTGATGGTGTAGTGGGTCTTGATTCTTTTAATCAAACGTGTGGCTAACGACAATAAGTAAAAATAGGTTACACTTTTTCTCTAATTGTATCCATAAAATGTGTTCTATTACAAAAAAAATACAAATTTTAATCATATATATTTGTTTACTCCTAGTCTGTTGATTTTTAGTGTTACTGAGGAAATGATGCAAATTTATATACTACCATAAACAAATAAAATTAAAATATTGTTAGACAACAAAATTTTGGCAAATGAGAAGAGAGTATAATCTTCTTGTGGAATGCAGTATGGTAGCTTATCCTTATCCTTCTTGTTGCAACTAATTGTTCAACTCATACAATAATATCACATGTTCCATGTACCATTCCAATTCAAATGAGATAAAGTTGTCAAAACTATATGACCTCTGATGAATGAAAAGATAGTCCGTCATCAAGGAATCCAATTGAACACAACATATGTTAACTTTGTTTTAGAGAGCTTGTTAATAACAATTTAAGTAATAAATTATCACTAAACTTATATCCCATTAAAAATATAAACATAAATTATTATTATTTGTAAATGTTTCCCTTTTGGAAGACTACATATAGACACACACACACAAAGGGATCGAGGGAAATTTTATAAAGACAAAGATAGATTAGCCAACTTCAATGATTTTTCAACTCTCTTGATACCATGGTAGCATCTATTGTTTCTTCTTTGAATTTAAGTTTATTCTTAGATCCAACCACTGCTTACTTCGCCTCTTCAAGTTCATGTTGGACAGCTAATAACTTCAAGAATGTTAAAAAACACGTGGTTAACTCAAAATTAGAATAGGGTAGCATAGAGGATCAGAAAACAACATAGTACACATATATGATCGGATTCATTTTTTGTGGGTGCTTTTATAAGCTTCCGTGTAAGAATTAGACCTGGCAAAAAATAGGTTTAGGTTTGTTTTGGGTTACATAAAATAGATTTGGATTGATTTTGGAACCAAAACCATATTACCTATATTTAATATGGGTTATGTGGTTTGGATTTAAATGGTCACAATATCTAAATGTATAAAGAACAAATAAGTATCCTTCGAAGAGGTGTAAATGTGAAATAGATATCCTTAAACCCCTAATACACATTTGATGACTCATAGGTCTTGCTATTTCACTTTTTATCTTTTACTTTATCAGAAATTCAGAACATATTTAATTTACGGGACAATCACAACTCTTTCTATCAAATGAAGGAAAACCTCTTTGAAGTTATATCTGCTAGAACATGTGTAGGATATTGCCAAGTTTACAAGCACCCGTGTTCCAACTGGAAAACATTTTGGCTTCATTTTAAAAGTGAAAATGATACTACTACAATACAAGCAACAACTACTAAAATCCAAGACTTGGTTTAAAATAGTGGCTAAGATGTTGACAAGTTGACTCAAGCGTGTTCTTTGAATTTTATATTCGGTTGACACAAGTAAATCAGATATTATAACTTGTTGTGACTTGTCCATCATACTAGAGTAATGGAATTTTATTGTCGTTCCACTTTTTTGATGGACAATTCAAGAGGACCAAACACCAAATTGTTGGAGATTTCTGGCAATGTGTAATAAAAGGATGAGAACTTACCGGTTGTAGTAAACATCTGCATCAGTTTCTTATGGTTGGAACGGCATTGGTCAACTAGATCAGCTATGACTTCATCCTTTACAGCCTATAGCAAAGATGAAAACAATATAATGTTGCTCGGCAAATGAACCAAGAAAAAGGTAATTCTGTTGCACATACCATAGGGTTATTTGGATTCACAGCCTGCAGCATGGAAGATAAAACATCCAGAACCTCGCGTATCGAGCTTATGCTTGACAAACTTATGTGAAAAGAATAAAACAAATAAAAAGATTAGCTGTTATATAGCATGAATGGAATATGGATCAAATAGTATGTAAAATGAGTCAAAACCTCACCTTAATGTTTCCATCTCAGATGACATGGCTTCATCAAGCCTCGTTGAAGAATTGCTTGGCATCCCATAACCTGCATGAACATGTCCAACTGTTGGTTGGGTAACAGGAGGTGTGAATATCAGAGCTGAATCTGATGTACGTTGGGGAAATTCAACTCCAGATCGCTGTCATGAATAGTATAAACAACATATATTAAAGTCATACCATCAATTATCAATAGGAACTTCATATTTAAATAATGATGTATACAACTTTTAAACTTGGAATAGCATATAGAAGGAATAACACATAAAAAGACCTCGCAAAAGGTATTAGACATCTGTAAATAAAGCTGAATAATCTATTTTCTCTTTTCTAAAACAAATATGCGAGTTTTCAAGAGTGCAGCATTCTATATGTGCTTCACTTCTTTATTGCCATGAGCACCAAATAATTCAATCTTTAATTTGCAAATAAAATATTTGCAAGAGTGAGCACAACGGCTCAACAAGTTTAACATTCAACACATTTCACATAATTCATATTTTTTTCAAGCTTTGCATTTTATACATACTTCATAATACTCATTCTTCGCATTTCTCAAATTATATAATTCACGTAGAACAATTAACTTAAATATCAACTAGATATCAACAGTTATTATCACATTATTCCACATTAAAACAGATTCATAAGAATTTCATATAAAACTGCAAATTTGCATGTAACACATAACAATAAGTTTTGAAAAACTTGCCTTAAATGTCCCGTATAACTTCACGCAAATGCGCCCTTCCAACGTCTTGAATAGCTTGCTCAAAAGCACAAAACATCCCAAGTAATTCTTTTACTTATTTTGTTGAATAGGGGATGGATCGAGTCGTGTCAATTAAATGGATTACAAAAAAGCCAGGAGTCTATTATTATCTTTCATGATGAATCTCAGAACACTTATCAAGTATAGTATAGCCGAACTTGAATAGCAGCATAGACTGTCAATATAAATTCATGAATCAAAAGAAACTTCAATAATATTTAGATAATGAATTCATAAGGGAATTATCAATTCAAGATACAAATTATTCATTTCAAGCTTCAAAAGGAACTTTGAGTTCTGCAAGATAAACTCCCTCTGATCTCGACTGCCTTCGTCTCGGCCTTTTCCATGTACCTCAAGTATCCGAGAGTGATTTTCATCCGCCTGACTAGCCTAATTAGGAGTACGCTGACTTTCATGGAAGAGTCTTCGCCGGAGGGAAGCAGCCGGTTCCTCCTGATCTCCCTGAATTCTGGAACCCAGTCTATCCTTGACCGACCCTCTCACCGAGGAGTGCGGGTGTTTTCGCCTTTTCACGGTTAGAAGCAGATTCTCCCCCTTTCGCCATAGCCTCTCTCTGGGAAAAGTTGGCTGTGATTGATTAAGCACTAAAAGCCCTCCTTCTAGCGTCAATGTTAACGCCAAGTTTCTCCGGCGCGTCCAATCACAAAATCCACGCGCTAGAACCTGCATAATAATAGATCACACAGAAGTTTGACGGCTTGTGCCGCCGGGGGATAGCTCCGGTGTGAGAATGAGTACATGCCGTTCACAAAGTTTAACAATGGAGGCAAAGTGTTTAGTGCTCAAAAGTAGGTATTACCTCTTAATTGTAACCTTGACCTTGTATTTATAGTACTCACCACCTTAAAATGCTTCTCCGAGTCGGATTAGGACTCTTAGTCATGGTAGTTACCATAACTTGGGTCCAACACAATCTCCTTAAAAGGTGCAAGTGGAATCCAATACAATCACTACCTTTGGAGTTACCGCAGTCAATTATGATTAGGTCTCCATGCTCTATGCGCAGGAAGTCCCACTGCACAGGCCCAACCCAACCGAACTCCCCCATCTGGTCTGGGCCTCGGCCCAAAGGACTTGAAGACCCGACCCCGAACATCTTACACCGAGGTAAGGCTCCGACCCAAAGGACTCGGATGCCGAACCCGAACACCATCAACTCACCCATGGGCTTCGGCCCGATGGGCTCACGATCCCCTTCCAGTGTCAGGCTTTCGGCCCACTTGAGGATCGGTAAAATGCTCCCGAACAGTATGTTTAAAATATATTTATTAAGTAACTTTTGAAAAGTCCATAATGAGATCGTAATGTACAGGGACTTGAAGTTAAAAAGATCAAATGTGTTAAGTTGATATTATAGCTAAAATAATGTATAGATGATAGGATATAAGTGATCATAATGTAATGTTAAACGTTCTTAAAGCTACAATGCCTAATTGTAAAATGAGAATGTAAATGCAAAATAAGCTATCTGTTCCTAAAGCATTTAGCATGGATCGTAGAGCCTGCATTCTACTCGTATAGTTCACTCAAGGTCGTATAGTAAACAGCAAATCGCAGAGTCTGCTCAAGTATCGTAGAACAAGTCGTAGAGCTGAACGTGGAGCTCAAATCATATAGAATAGTTAAGATCATACTCTACGTTCTTCATCAGACTCTACGATTGACCCAGCTCATAAAGCAAGTCAAAACTGATAGAGGACTGACAATAAAGAGCGTTGCAAAATGACAAAAAAATAGTGCAAGTTTATTGTTAACCAACGTCAATGATTTTTCAACTATCTCTGCTACTACGGTAGCATTTATTATTTCTTATTTGAATTTAAGTTTATTCTTAGATCTAACCACCGCTTGTTTTCGCCTCTTCAAGTTCATGTTGGACAGCTAATAACTGCAAGAATGTTAAAAACACATGGTTAACTCAAAATTAAAATGGGGTAGCATAGAGGATCAGAAAACAATATAGTACACATATATGATCGGATTCATTTTTTGTGAATACTTTTATAATCTTCCGTGTAATTAGACCTGACGAAAAATAGGTTTAGGTTGATTTTGGATTACATAAAATAGATTTGAGTTGATTTTGGAACCAAAACCATATTAAAGTCCTCAATAGCTGGCTATTGAAAACTTTAACAACTGGATATTGAGGACTTTAAACAGCCAACTATCTCCATAGCTGATGTAATATTTAGATCTGATCAGCTGTGTAGTTGGCCTCTATAATGGTCTTACTATCTTTTGTATAAAGGACAACAACAACAACTAATAAACTCTATTAATGTTCTCTCCATTCTTCTTTTCATTGCTCCCTTATATTTGAGTGCATGCAACTACTCATTAAAGTTCAAGGAAAAATAAACAGAAGGGATTAAAAGAACAATTAAATATCAACATTGTTATTCTTCTAATTTTCCTTTTGTTTAAACAATAGGAAAAACAGTAAAATGTTATCCCTATAAATCAGGTCACTAACTGAGATAAGACAGACGATGCCATATACTATTACAGCTGCCTTGGGCGTTTCTAGCAACTAAATTTATCTAAGAAGTAGTTCTACTTCTAGTTTTACAAGAAGCACAATGATAAAATGTATTTTTGGAAAATGACAAAAAAAAAAAAAAATCCTACACGCCGAAGCTGTTAGTTATTCCACACAGAAATATTTGGAAGAGGCCTCCTAAAACAGCAACAGCTCGGACAACACGAAGCTGCACACAACAAATATAGTGTATTTGAAATGAGTCGACAAATTTCTGAACTTGGGCAGAGGGAAGGAGGGGATAGAACAGCCTACCATTTTTGCGGAGAAATCAAACCCCAAAGCAAAAAGAAGAAAAACAACACCAAATTGAAGCTCTTGTCTCAACTCAGTAAGGAGATATTTTAAAAAAATGGAAATGCAAATTGAAATTACAACTTAACTGATGTTAAATAAGATTTAATGACATTATAATAAAATAACAATAGACAAACAATTTAATTATCAGGCCATTAAAACTGAGCATAATGCAATCTCTTCACTTAAAAGTAGTGAAACCAATCAAATGACCAACTCCCAAATTCCTTGCCCTCCCCTTCCTTCCCCCCCCCCAGTGCAAAAATTATTTTCTTTTCTTTTCAAAAGATAATTTATGCTCGACAAACCCGACCAAAGCCAGGGCATGGGCCCGTGGACACTTCAACAGGCACAAAAATTATGTTTTCTTTTCTCCAGTCAATGCCTTACGAACATGGATGGATTCACTAAAACCTGGATAGTTAGGGTTTATTCATATTCATAGCAGCAAAAGATAACAATTCTGCATAATAATCTGACATGACTTGCAGAGGAGAAAATTTTGCTATGAGATATAAGGGATAGGGGATTCCTTAACAAAAAACGTCACCAGTACAATACCATATATCTAGTAACTATTACATGGATGTTGTACTGGCAAAAGCCTCAACGCATGCATGAAGAACATTGTTGCAACATTGTGCATTTGGTTTGCAACCAGCCAGAAGCATCTCTTCAAATAATTATCAATGATGACCACGTAACTGCGTTGGGAGTAACACCAGCTGAAAGCATATCTTCTTTAATTTCCAGTGCCATTTGCCACATCTTTGCATCAGCAAAGACCTGTCATTGATGCAGAATATAAAGATATATACCAGATAAGAAATTTTTCATAGAATGGCTGTATAATGTACAGGAGAAGTGTAAAAAGTATGCAAGAGCAGTAAGAATGTAAGATATTAGACACATAATGTCCATTTTAAGACTGAAGTATATTTACTATAGATAGATAATACCTTAATAATTGTGATGTATGTGAAAGCATCTAGTTTCAATACTCCTGTTGATTCCAAATGTTGTACCTCCCTATAAATTTCCTGGGCCAAATCAACTCTTGAAGCACGACAACAAGACTTCAAAAGGATGTTGTAAGATGTCATGTCAGCAGCAACAACTAGATTCTGGACATATAATACGAAGCAGACAAAAGAAACTTTCTTGTTAATAAGAATACATTATTAAACTTCCGCGTATGTTCAACTAGCTTCTAGCATAGAAGAAACATGAGATCATCTCCTACTACAATAGAGTACAAGCCTAAGTTGTTTAGTATGTGCTCATTTGTGTGCCAGCTTAAGGGAAGAGCTATAATGAGTTTTAGATTCCTAACCAGTATATTCCTCCAGACACTATTGATTAGTGAGACCAATGGACTAATACGGGACAAAATGTACCTTTTGTTGGAGAACACTTTTCACATCAATAGCAAAATTATCATTCAAATATTAGCGAGAAGAAAAGATAATAAATTTATTTTACAAATTCAAAGGGCAACACATTTTTAGGGGGATATATGCTAAATCAAGTAAATAAAGAAAGAAAGAAACTGTACACCTAGTCTACTTGAGAACCACATAGTGAAGTATATATATATATATATATATATATATATATATATGCATGCTAGAGTAGATTTGCTTATTTGTGTGTCACAAACATACAAGAGAGAGAGAGAGAAAGAGCATTACTTGCATATGTTTGTAGATCTGCAACGTGTAGCCGTAAGTCATGGGCATTAACATTCATCAGACTGTTGACAACATAAAGATTTGGGGTAATCTTTTGAGTTCGTAAATCCTGCAGCAAATAAAAATGTAACAGCAGCATAAGAACATCCAGAAATAACCCGATATTACTACAAGTCTACTTTTCAAGAATCAAATTGTAGTTGTGATAGAGAACCAAAACTAGATTAACAAAAAAATTTGCCGGACATTCTGACAACCATGTAGCCACATAATTGATATTGTCTACAAGTTAAAAAATTGCTCAAGCATGAAAATCAATTTTAAAGCTAGTCAACAGATAATATTACTCCTTCGCCAATATAAACTTGATTTTAGCCCAACTCTTAAATTTTAATAGCCCAATGCACTTGCAAAAAGGATGCACACTTTATGTACCATACAAAAATCTTCCTAATTCATCCTTAAGCAAATGTGAAGTGCTAACATCAAATGGTCATTTAAGTGAGGCAGGCCATCACTATCAAACTTTATTAAATATATCAATGGTTGATATGAGAATATTATGGATCATCTAGTCTAGCCATTATTCCTTATTAGTTGAATATGCTTCTACATGATGATGGACACCAAATAAGTTTTACCGTTAATCTTAATACTCATACAAAAGATAATCCAGTACTTAAAAGAACAATGTCAAATGACTAGATAAGCATGTAAGAGATGATAGTTGCTTGTGAACAAGTGTTGGCAAGTACCTCATAAATGGACCTCGATCTCAAGAAGTCCGTACAAAGACCACAGACATCTATTATTGTGAAGTAGATGTACATATTAGGACTACCCATATCTTTGTTGGATGCTTCAAAGATATTCAGAGCAGACACCAAGTCACCTTTCTTCCCAAATTGAAGAATTGTGCTCATTAAATTACCAACGAGAATCCCCATTAAATCAACAAGTTCCTCCACTTCACCGCGTTCAACAATCAGGCAACATTCTCTCCGAAAAGCCTCTTTTGTAGCCCCACCAAACAACTCCAAAAAGACCAATCCCTAGCTTTTGAGCACCACTCAACACATCCA
Source organism: Panax quinquefolius (assembly GCA_020205615.1). Taxonomy (NCBI): domain Eukaryota; kingdom Viridiplantae; phylum Streptophyta; class Magnoliopsida; order Apiales; family Araliaceae; genus Panax; species Panax quinquefolius. The sequence continues at coordinate 209,694 of CM035153.1, forward strand.
CCAGTCTCCTAATCTCCCCTTTTTCTACCATTTCAACAACTCCCATCGAACAAGCACGGAGTTGAGCAAAGCCACGAATTGGGAGGGTTTTACGATTCTCCCAGAAGAAACAGAGAAGAAATCGCGTGAAAAAGGGAGAAGAATAGCGGGAAACGGTTATTTACCGGACGGAACCCAAATAACCTGAGGTAACCTAAAAACCCGTCCATTAATGGATCTCCGACCCGTAACTGTACGAACTGTAAAATCACCAAACCATAACTGTACGCACTGTACAGCTGTTCCGAACAGCAGGAGAGGAATAACCGCAGGGAACGAAGAGCGGCGCGTGAAGGCGCGTTGGGTCTCCGATTTGGTCGAGCTTCCACCACCTAAAATGCCCCGATCGCCTCTGACCAACCTCAAATCACATGACACTCGAGTATTCCAACAAAATTAGTAATAAAAGCATATAAATTGCACCACCTCAAACCAAAGCCTGAGTGATCATGTTAAAAGGAGAAATCAGTGGGTATGAGAGAGAGTGCAGATAGGTTAAGGGAATATGAAATCAGTACCTTCGAACAAAGCAGGTTAAGACTTGCCACCACTACCCTACCAAATCAGACCAAAATCGTGGAACCAAATCAGACCCAAATCGTGGAGCCTCCACTACCCTACCAAATATCTCATGAACCCCGGCTTAGACTTGCCACCAAATAGATCTGATAGGAAAAAAGAGAAGGCGGATCCGACCGCTGGTGCTTTTAAAAAGTAGAGAGATAACTGGTGAGGGTTGAAAATAGAAAGCCAAAGAAGTGTTTAAGTCTTGTGGGAAAAATATACTAGTAAAGAGGGACACAGACAAATAAGTGTTTGAAGTCCGGAAGGAAAAATGTAGTAAAGACGGAGACGGACAAGACTGAAGCCATAATTATCCTGCCACACAGTAGAATGGACTGAAGAGTGGCAGTGCACGCCATTAACCATTCCTGCCACAAAGTAGACTAGTATAGCATTGCCAAATGGATGAATGAGTCCCACTGTTTGACAAATTCCTTTTAAAATTATATATTTTAAAACAGGATGGATAATTGATAGTAATTTAATAACTATAAAAAGTCTTAAAATATGAGTTTTGCACTAAATTGTGTTATTTACTTATTCCAACACTTCTATTTCAACTGGTCAACAACGGTTAAACAAGTATTTTTAAGTTTTTTATTTTACGAGTCTTTTTTAAAAAAAAATATTAAATTATGTATTAGTAAATTCTTGTTATGAAACTGTTTTTTATTTTATTTTTATAACTCCTGTTATGGAACGCAGGGTACTTTTCTTTTTTATATACCATTTTTGTTGTCTAATTAAAACTCTTAAATCTATTTACTTATCTAACTGGGGCTAATTTCAAATTAAGTTGCACTTGAAAAATATAACTTTTTATAATTTACAAAATTCATAAGTTTTAAGAAAGGCAAAAACTAATGAAATATCTATTGTAGTTGGCACGTTTTAGTGATTACACTATTAAATTTTAAATTTTTCAAATTATCCTACTAAACTAATTATTATTTTGAAATTGGGTCATTTCGTTAAAAAAAATAAACAGACGTTAATTTTTTATTGACAAAACTAATGAATTACATACCACAGTAGTTGACACGTTTTACTGATTACACCATTAAACTTTTAATTTTACAAATTATCCCATTAAACTAATTAATATTTTAAAATTGTGTCATTCTCGTTAAAAATTATTTTTCATTAGTTTTGTTGATAAAAATTAACGTCCGCTTATTTTTTTAACGGTATGACCTAATTTCATAATAATTAGTTTAGTGAGTAATTTTAAAATTAAAAGTTCAATAATGTAATCAAGAAAATCTACAACAACATTGAGTATTTTATTAGTTTTGCCTTAGCATTCTAAGGTATAATTTATTGTAATACAAAGTGATTCCTCACCTATCCTGCCAATTTAATGAAGAAAAAAAAAATAAAATGAGCACATACATTTATTAGAAAATCTGATTTTGAGATTTGAGAACTTGAAAATTGCAGATTTGACAACCAAAATAGAGAGTTAAAAACCACATCGCACAACTAAAGTGATGGTGTAGTGGGTCTTGATTCTTTTAATCAAACGTGTGGCTAACGACAATAAGTAAAAATAGGCAACACTTTTTCTCTTGTATGCATAAAATGTGTTCTATTACAAAAAAAATACAAATTTTAAGCATAGATATGTGTTTACTCCTAGTGTGTTGATTTTTAGTTTAACTGAGGAAATGATGCAAATTTATAAAATTATAATAGTGTTAGAAAACAAAAATTTGGCAAATGAGAAGGGAGTATAATCTTCTTGTGGAATGCAGTATGGTAGCTTATCCTTCTTGTTGCAACTAATTGTTCAACTCATGCAATAATATCACATATTCCATCTACCATTCCAATTCAAATGATAATTAAAGTTGTCAAAACTATATGACCTCTGATGAATGAAAAGATAGTCCGTCATCAAGGAATCCAATTGAACACAACATATGTTAACTTTGTTTTAGAGAGCTTGTTAATAACAATTTAAGTAATTAACTGTCACTCAACTTATATCCCATTAAAAATATAAACTTAGTTTTATTTTTTTTGTAAATGTTTCCCTTTTGGAAGACTACATATAGACACACACACAAAGGGATCGAGGGAAATTTTATAAAGACAAAGATAGATTAGCCAACTTCAATGATTTTTCAACTCTCTTGATACCATGGTAGCATCTATTGTTTCTTCTTTGAATTTAAGTTTATTCTTAGATCCAACCTCTGCTTACTTCGCCTCTTCAAGTTCATGTTGGACAGCTAATAACTTCAAGAATGTTAAAAAACACGTGGTTAACTCAAAATTAGAATAGGGTAGCATAGAGGATCAGAAAACAACATAGTACACATATATGATCGGATTCATTTTTTGTGGGTGCTTTTATAAGCTTCCGTGTAAGAATTAGACCTGGCAAAAAATAGGTTTAGGTTTGTTTTGGGTTACATAAAATAGATTTGGATTGATTTTGGAACCAAAACCATATTACCTATATTTAATATGGGTTATGTGGTTTGGATTTAAATGGTCACAATATCTAAATGTATAAAGAACAAATAAGTATCCTTCGAAGAGGTGTAAATGTGAAATAGATATCCTTAAACCCCTAATACACATTTGATGACTCATAGGTCTTGCTATTTCACTTTTTATCTTTTACTTTATCAGAAATTCAGAACATATTTAATTTACCAGGACAATCACAACTCTTTCTATCAAATGAAGGAAAACCTCTTTGAAGTTATATCTGCTAGAACATGTGTAGGATATTGCCAAGTTTACAAGCACCCGTGTTCCAACTGGAAAACATTTTGGCTTCATTTTAAAAGTGAAAATGATACTACTACAATACAAGCAACAACTACTAAAATCCAAGACTTGGTTTAAAATAGTGGCTAAGATGTTGACAAGTTGACTCAAGCGTGTTCTTTGAATTTTATATTCGGTTGACACAAGTAAATCAGATATTATAACTTGTTGTGACTTGTCCATCATACTAGAGTAATGGAATTTTATTGTCGTTCCACTTTTTTGATGGACAATTCAAGAGGACCAAACACCAAATTGTTGGAGATTTCTGGCAATGTGTAATAAAAGGATGAGAACTTACCGGTTGTAGTAAACATCTGCATCAGTTTCTTATGGTTGGAACGGCATTGGTCAACTAGATCAGCTATGACTTCATCCTTTACAGCCTATAGCAAAGATGAAAACAATATAATGTTGCTCGGCAAATGAACCAAGAAAAAGGTAATTCTGTTGCACATACCATAGGGTTATTTGGATTCACAGCCTGCAGCATGGAAGATAAAACATCCAGAACCTCGCGCATCGAGCTTATGCTTGACAAACTTATGTGAAAAGAATAAAACAAATAAAAAGATTAGCTGTTATATAGCATGAATGGAATATGGATCAAATAGTATGTAAAATGAGTCAAAACCTCACCTTAATGTTTCCATCTCAGATGACATGGCTTCATCAAGCCTCGTTGAAGAATTGCTTGGCATCCCATAACCTGCATGAACATGTCCAACTGTTGGGTGGGTAACAGGAGGTGTGAATATCAGAGCTGAATCTGATGTACGTTGGGGAAATTCAACTCCAGATCGCTGTCATGAATAGTATAAACAACATATATTAAAGTCATACCATCAATTATCAATAGGAACTTCATATTTAAATAATGATGTATACAACTTTTAAACTTGGAATAGCATATAGAAGGAATAACACATAAAAAGACCTCGCAAAAGGTATTAGACATCTGTAAATAAAGCTGAATAATCTATTTTCTCTTTTCTAAAACAAATATGCGAGTTTTCAAGAGTGCAGCATTCTATATGTGCTTCACTTCTTTATTGCCATGAGCACCAAATAATTCAATCTTTAATTTGCAAATAAAATATTTGCAAGAGTGAGCACAACGGCTCAACAAGTTTAACATTCAACACATTTCACATAATTCATATTTTTTTCAAGCTTTGCATTTTATACATACTTCATAATACTCATTCTTCGCATTTCTCAAATTATATAATTCACGTAGAACAATCAACTTAAATATCAACTAGATATCAACAGTTATTATCACATTATTCCACATTAAAACAGATTCATAAGAATTTCATATAAAACTGCAAATTTGCATGTAACACATAACAATAAGTTCTGAAAAACTTGCCTTAAATGTCCCGTATAACTTCACGCAAATGCGCCCTTCCAACGTCTTGAATAGCTTGCTCAAAAGCACAAAACATCCCAAGTAATTCTTTTACTTATTTTGTTGAATAGGGGATGGATCGAGTCGTGTCAATTAAATGGATTACAAAAAAGCCAGGAGTCTATTATTATCTTTCATGATGAATCTCAGAACATGTATCAAGTATAGTATAGCCGAACTTGAATAGTAGCATAGACTGTCAATATAAATTCATGAATCAAAAGAAACTTCAATAATATTTAGATAATGAATTCATAAGGGAATTATCAATTCAAGATACAAATTATTCATTTCAAGCTTCAAAAGGAACTTTGATCCAAGATTTCTACTCAAAGAAGAAAGTTAGTATACTTGCAATAAGGCTTGTCATTGAATAAAGTTTTTCAACCAAATGTTAATTATGGAGGAAAGTTGAAATACTTGCATTCTTGGTGCAAAGCAATTGATTCTACGCGATTACGTGAACCTGAAACGTTATGTTCTTGAAAAGCGCCTATTTTACACACATAAGGTCATTACTAGATATAATACAACTACTATATTTCACAAATTCCTTTTAAACTTGTGTGTTTTCCCTCATATTTAAACAACTCACTTTAATTACTATATTTCTTAAATTTATTTCTAATATTATATACTAATTATAATTAATATATCAAATTATATGCATTTATCAATTTGCTTCCACCTTACATGAACTAACTGTCAAGATGACTACAACAGAAGCAAAACAGTCAACAAGCAGGCCAGGTCAGCTGCTGCCCTGCAGTCGAGCCTCAACAGCTCTCCTTTGCTAATTTCTATCTTACAACTCACATCATTAAATGCAACCAAACCATTTACAGGTTATATAGGCATGGCATAATATTTTTAAAAATTGTAACTCAGCTAAAATGGACACTCTAAGACAGGCAAATCAGGTGCCAAAGCTGCCCAGTTGAGACTGTTGCAGTAGCAGCCGCGCCTGCTGCTACTACTCCATCTCCAATGCCAAGTTGCTAGATTTGTTATTTTATAATTCTCAAACCATAGATCCAATCAAAGTCAATTTCTAATATGCTATAACTGGTATAGCAATCTATTTTTAGAAAATATAAAATAGCTAAAATGATCAGTTTAGATGGATTTTACAGAGCTCTGAAACAGCTCTGCCGAAACAGTTTCGAAGTTATGCACCAATATGACTTTTACTTTAAATCCAACCACACTTAGCTTATGCAAAACATTCCATGTATACTCTATAACATATATGAAGGATACCTTACTCACTACAGTACCTCAATTGCTCATTTTGGTCTTAATAGTTCTATGAAGCATACAATCAAACAGGTCTAGGCACATGTTTTAAACCACATTATCCTCCCTAATTTCTCCGCACAACAACTAAACTCCATCTAACATACAACCCAATTAACACAGTTATAATACTCTAAATTTTATATAGAATAGTTAATTTTTTTGAAAACTGGCGGGAGTGCGGGTTTCCTTTTCCTCAACCAATTCGGTTGTGTCAACCGGTCTAACTAACATACAACCCAATTAGCACAGTTATAATACTCTAAATTTTATATAAAACAATTAATTTTTGCTTCAAAAATCAAGATTTAAAACTTACCTTGCTTTAACAGTTTAGTAAGCTGAAATTGACACTTATGATTCAGTTAGAACCCTTTCTTTTATCTGCCCTGCTATCCAAATTATCCAGCCCAGTTTACATTTAAACTATCTTGCTCCATTCTTGCTCAATTTGCTAGTTTAGCCGACAAAGAAGAGAAGTTTTTGATAGAATTTTGGGGTGCATAAATTCGGTAATCAAGAAAGATAAGAAATAGATTTGAGATGGAAGGAGAACACTTATTCTTGCCAACTCATGCTTTATATTGGCTTAGTGGCTTAGTTATAATTAGACGTGGATTTGGCGCGTTTCGGACACGGATTGGATGCGGATTGGACGCGCTTTGGACACGGATTGGGCGCGAATTGTACGCGGATTAGAAGCGTTTTGGACGCGGATTGGACGCGTTTTGAACGCGGATTTGATGCATTTTGGACGTGGGTTAGACGCGTTTTGGACGCGGGTTGGAGTCCAAAACGCGTCCAATCCCCGTTTTGGGCGTGGATTTGACGCTTTTTCCCTATCACGCTATCACCCATCTCAATCCATTTATTTATTTTTTTAGCTCATTAATCACTTCAATTTTTCCACTTGGAATTTTTGGTATTTCAAGTTTTTTTTTTTGAATTTGTTCCACTTTGAATTTTTGGCATTCCAAAAATAGGATCCAAACACATCTAGATATGATATAAAATACTAGGAAGCCTCAAATGAAGTATTAAATATAAATAAATAAGGCCCAAGCACAATAATTTACAAAAAACACTCGATCTAGGCTAGATCTAAGATAAAGATGAGGTGGGTCGTGGGTCCAATCAATCTGACCAACATCTAATTTCCTTGCGGCCCCAAATTTCAACCCGCCTAATGCAAAAATTATTTTTTTGTTGTCAAAAAATAATTTACGCTCAACAAACCCGAAACATCCATCCATACTTTTCCAGCCATACTTTTGTAGAAGAATTGTTGGGTTCTCTTTTTATCCCGAAATATCCATCCCATCACGAGATGCCTTATAAAAGAAAATTTTTGAATCAGCGACAACAAGGACAGTTGATTAACATACATACTTATAACTTGATGATATAACATGTTGACTGAACTATAATAATATTTTAGTGGAAGGAAAAATCTAGAGCATTATTAGAACTTCACTCATATTAGTTAAACCGATTTTTGGACACTATTTTTCATCCTAGCTTGTACGAAGCCGACAACTAAACTAGCTAAATACCATGTCATCTTGTAGAACACATTATTGTTTGCCATGCTTATCCTTTTCATTACTCTATATAGAAAATGAATAATTTATTAGAAAGAAGAGAGATCCAATAAAGGAAAATACGTCCCATATGTTACTAAGTACTGTACGTCCCATATCCTTTTCATCACAGTTTGGTCCTCTACAATTTGCCCCCTTTAGTATCAGATTAAGGAAAATATTTAATATTTCTCGAGTGCAACACAGTTAATTATCAAAATAATCCTTATATTACATTATTATTGGACATATTTATTTAATTTTCAGTCACATCTAGGTGACCAATACTTGATGCACAACAAGACGGGGCAGGAGAGTGGCGGGGAAGAGGCTTGCATTTAAGTTTAAATCTCTCTTGATAAAGTGTGCCACATACATAAGCTAAAGTTTGAATTTTTTTTTCTCCTACTCCTAATCTGATCTTGTTGCTTACACATGAAGCATTTTATTCCAATCTTAATTAAAAAAATCTGAACTAGCAATGGCTAAAAAACTCTGTGCTGATGCTTGGCAATCTGTGCTTAATGCACATGTAAAACCCCTCACAACACATAAAATCTCGTTTAACTAAATAGATACAATAATATAAGAAGATTGAACAATAATCAATACCTCGAATGGAATGAGTCACCAGGAAGAGCTTTTGATCCTGTAGAGTTCAACCTCCACTTCAACACCATCCCAGCTTAAAACTTGACATGATCAACGTTTTTCTTCCTCCCTGGAGCGGAAGGTAATGTAATTTTGCCATAAATCACCTGGTACTTGATTTTGTGATTGAAATCTCAATTGCTAATTTAGCAAATTCTTTAATTTCCACAAAAAGAGGATGATATTCATTTTTCATGTTCATCAAACTATTCATATCATCATCCTCAATTCGTCCTCCTTCGACTCCATCGAGATTAGTGATTCTTCTTTCTTCTCCTCATCATCAGTTGTAGTATAAGAGAATCTTTATTCTTCTCTTCACCATCATCAAATAGGATTTTTGCAGAAATTTTGTTAAATTGTAGGGATTTCACTCAAGTTCGGGTCTAAGGTAGCGGGCCAGCTGGGTAAATCACACTTTGGTACCCTGCAATTCCAGTGGTCACGTGTTGAATTATTCATATCTGTGACTTGTCACTAAAAATTTTCAGTCTTGATTAAAAAAAATCCAGTCTTTTCTTTTCCGTCCAAAATACTCGAACTCACAGAGAATCTAATTCCATAAAGATTTCAATCTCTCGGTCACAATCTCATCTTCATCCGCTTCTGCAACTCAGCACCTTGTAACCCACGTCGTCACTTATTTATTATTCCATAAGCAAGCACCACTGCAATTGGAGATTGAGGATTGAAAATGCGGTTGTTGAAGGTTGCAGCCTGCAATTTGAATCAATGGGCTATGGATTTCGATTACAATATGAAAAACATCAAGGAATTCATAACTAGGGCTAAAGAAGCAGGCGCTGTCATTAGGCTTGGCCCAGAGCTCGAAATTACTGGCTATGGTTGCGAAGACCATTTCTTGGAACTCGACACCGTTACACATGCGTAAGTTTCTTACTTCAATCTGTGTTTATCTATATTATGAATGTTTTAAATGATTGAGGAACTGAATTTGGCAAGTATCATTTCACTTGCAGGTGGGAATGTTTAAAAGAGATTTTAGTTGGTGAGTATCATTGTATGCGCACATGTGTCTTCAGAGAATACCAAAAATGACTAGCTTTTATATAGTGGCACTCACCATGCAGCACCTATGATTACTAACCATATTACTGGAGCACTGCCAGTATAAGGCAAAAACGGACCTTTTACTACGAGCTGGCACATGCAACCAACAATAGCAGCTACAGAGGAGCTATCAGCCCCGCCAGAAACGGGAAGTAAAAATCCAGAAGCTCCACTTCTTCGTAAATAATCCCATAGCCAGCACCCAGGTCCGAAAGCTATTTCATCTTCAGGAGAATGATATCTGATCTAAAAATGGTAGAAAAAAAGTAAAACAGCAGAAATCTGACCAAATAAAACCACAATTGATGACATTGTCCGTCATTTAAAACAGCTCAAGAAACCCATTTATTGCCATGGGGAGGGGAGGTGAGTGGCAGAAGAAGATAGAACTCATGCTAGATGATGACGATGAAAATACAAAATTAATGTTAAATATATTCTTTCGTGTAACTACAAAGATAAAACAGTAGTTAATGCTACAATATCTATAAAAATCTCTTCTTTTATCAACAAAAAGAAGAAAAGGAAAGAAAAGTAGTGAGTGCTAAAAATTGTGGTCTTTTCATCAAATAATCTTGATCTGGATGAATTTATCTTAACATGGACTGACCTTTAGAGGACTTGAAAGGGTCATTTGGAGGTTAAAAGACTTGCAAAGCTTGTAAGGCACTTTAACAGAAAATACTTTTGGCTTGCTACTTGCTTGCTCTTGAAAACTACTTATAGATCCTCTAAGATTTGCAACCTGGCATTGTATACATGAAAAAATGTATTAGAGTTGAAATAAGAAAACAGATTTACCATTTTAAAATGATCCAAAAATATGAATGTCTAAGCAAATCTCTATTAACAAATTTCAAGTAAAAAGTTGCACAATTGAAATGAGGAGTCCGGCATTGTATGCGCACATGTGTCTTCAGAGAATACCAAAAATTACAAGTATACAATGACATTAATGGGGAAGAACTTTTCTCCCCCCGGCAAGTAAGGTATAACTGGAAATACAAAGATTATTAATATAACAGCATACCGCATCTAGATCTATTTGAGCAACCACCACCTCAACATCCTTCAAAGAAAACTGTGAACTTTGTGCGACAACATCCCCATTCACAACGATACAAGAACATCCATCTGCAACATATCAAATGCTTGCTCTAAAAGCTTGTTTATTAATTGTAATACTATATGATATTAAGTTTTAGTAGAAAAGGTGGTGGCTCCTCATAAAAACAGCAAAGCCAAAATATTTCAGTTCTCTATGTTAAGTGGATGTTTATTTGTTTATTTACTGGAAAACCAAGCAATCGAATATCAACAACTAAATTAGAAAACATGGTTAAGTCTCTACCGTAGTAAAGACGACTACCATCACATCCTTGGTGATTTGTAAACTCCTCCTCGAGTAGGAGATGCATAATTCTACTTGGACGCACCGAATGTCAGAGATAAAGGACTACGCCATCAGCTCAGAAGGCTTGCAAGTCAATCAAGCCTGCTGGGTATCCCATAAAAATTATACCAGAAACGAATTTCTTTAAAACAAAAAAATGGGTTTAAATTTTGTGTTAATTGGATACTCAATTTACTTCATTGAGGAAGTCCATTTCCAACTTAAAAGTCTACTAAAGTTCAATTACTTTAATATCAAGTAGTATTGTTGCTACTTGATTGATTTGTTGAACTCAAAATCACAATTGTTCTGTGATATTAACTTTCACTCTAAAAGGAAGGGTAAGATGCTAGTTCACATGGGTCATAGAGAAGACTAAGTCATGCTGAGAAGTTAAAAGTCCATACTAAATGAAGAAGATAATGTCCAATGGAGGAGGAGGAACAATTTGATTGAAGAAAATGAGAGAAGGAACTCGAGCATCACAAGCTTGTGTTTCCATTCACTGAAGGTGTTAATGCTAGCAACTGGATCGAGGATTGTAAAGAAACAAATTGTGAAAGAGCTCTCATATATGATGAGTATGATGAAGAATCATTCACTGAAGGTGATAATGCTAGCAACTGGATCAAGGAGTGTGAAGAAACAAATAGTGAAAGACCTCCTATATGTCAAAGAAAAAGCATACCATAACCTTTGCAAACAATGAAAGAACACCACTTCGTTATTGTACTCATATATATGAGAAACCAAAAGTTGCAATAACATTGAGTAATTAATAATTTCAAGAAATATGATTACTCATATTGATGATCTAGTATATTAGCACAAGTTAAATACATCAAAATCTTCACAATTAAGTTATGTATGATGAGCTACAGATGAATCACACACCTGATACCCCCGCACGTAGACCACCAGTCCAATCTTGCTTGTAGCATAACAACCTTTTTTGAAGATCATTCTTGATTCCGCGAAAGGGAACAAACATTTCTTCCATGATAACTCAAAAGTTATACAATTACGGATTTTTTTTAATTCTTTTTACTTTTTTCCTTTTAACTTGACAAAGTACTAACTGGTATGAGATGGACTACAAATGACACACTCAAACTTCAAACTAAGGGTCTCGAGAGGCCAATATTAAGATAACTATATGTTCATAATCAAACTAGAAGAAAGAATGGGGGCTATGGGCACAATGACAAAGATTGCTTGATCATTACTTTCAATGTATTAATGGCCCTTGGTGAGGTCCATGAATTAGAATGTACCAGTATCAGAATAAAATTTTGGTATAACATACAAAGAATTATTTTAGTGAAGTTATAAAGAAGAATAAAAGAATAGTTAGTAATAAATGTGAATCAGATAAAGATAGGAATCTCAATCCTGCCTACTTGGATTCCAAAACTGGGTGAAAAATCAGTGATACTAGTGAAATAGATTCAGGCAATGAAGACAAACGAAACAACAAAACCATCTCCAACAACTAAGATATAAACTAGTGGTTGACTTCATAAAAGTTCAGATCCATCAAATCTGAACAGAATATGAATTTTGAAAATTAGGGGATTTCTTGCTATTATAAAACATATTTGGAAATAAACTGAAATTGGGTGATAATTTAGTAGTGTGACAAATTTAGCGAGCACAGGCTCAATCCAGGTTACTCCCAACAACGCAAAGGCATATTTCCTCTTACACTTTTAAAAAGATATACCAATAATTAATAATAAATCTTGAAAAGATCGGACTTTTATCACTGAGTAATTACTCATAAATCACCTAGTATGAGGAAAAGTCCGACTGGAGAGTCTGGTCAACCCCTCGTGACTCGTGAGTGATGACAAAGCCATTATAAGGAACTTAATACAGTAATACTTGATGTGGACAGATACAAGTGTGGGTTAGGCTACATACTAAAATTATAAATAAATAATATTTAAAAATAAAAATAAAAACACATACAAGGGAGAGAGAGAGAGTAACATTTTGTGCTTTAAAGCTCTAGAAATTTTTGGGAAGGTAAAAAGAAAGGCATAAGCGCATATAGAGAAAGAGAAGTTAAGGGACTTGAAAGGTAATTCAGCCCACTGGCTTGAAGCTCAAAACGCTTGTTCCCCATATGGAGCTGATCTCAAGCATACAAACTTGAATAGGAACACAGAAATATAAACAATTGATACAGTTGCAGAAGAGAATTAATTGAAAGTGTTGGATAATTTTAAATCATACAAATACCATCCATGATGACATGCTAACATTTACTCTGAAATACACATATAGATTCTGAAATATTTTGTTTAAATTCTTATTTGCACTCGAGACATTTAAATGTTAAATGATATGTAAAACCACAAAAGTAAAAACAGAAATTCTAGAGCAGAAATAGAAATGCATACCAAATCATCATCTTCGGTATTGTCTCCTTTTTCCACTACTCTCCCTAAGGATTATATTCTCTTCTTCAAGCTGACCACATCACTCCTTTGCAAAAGCTAGATCTGCTTTTACCGTGTTTAGCTCTCGAAGAAGAAGCTTTGCTTTGGCAGCCATTGCCATTGCCATTGCAACCTGTAACTATAACCAGGAGGCATATCATGCATCTCACCTAATATCAACATACAACTTTTTTTTAAAAAAATGTTATTTTTTAGAGCAGCATCTGATAAAGTTCATTTTATTAATCCCAAAAAACAAAACCCTTGTTGTTCTACTTTACTCCACCTCCACAACCCAAATCCACTGTATACCAACCCCCATGCATTTTGCTGACCAAAAACACAAAAACAACACTAAGCAAAAATACCCACTTCATAGATCTTCATTTTCACCAAACAATCCAATTTTTTATAAACAAACAAAATAAAAATTCTGTTAAATATAAATCCAAATGGGTCCTCCTCAATGTTCTGCTGTTACTAGAATCAACGGACTTAAACAAGCCCAAGTTTTTACTTCCACTGAATAAAGAAAGGTTACATAATTCGAGAGTACACAATAAAGAAACTAAACCCAATCCTAAGTTTTTGTAGACACAATTCATGAAGAATCTAAGTTGCAGGCATAGTCCATCGCTGAAATTGAGTTTCAATCCTAAACAATAACTATAACATACAATATGAAAATCTGCATACAGTAAAAACCTAATAAAGTTGAATGTCCTATCTTGAACTAAATTTCCCAACTTCATGCCAGGCCAAAATAATCTTCAAAACAAAAGAAAACAAAACAATACCTGCAAATCATTCAACCCCAAAATTTACTTTTTTCTCACACGTGCGCTGCATATCTGCATTCTTAAGGCTGAAATAGAACAGTAAACAACAATGAGCAAGTGTACCTAGCTTCAAAATCTGCTCAACTCAGCTTTTTAGAAACCCACCGAATCTGTTGCAAACAATATTTTATTGGGTCTGCTTGTTTCTCTGATATTCCAAGTTTAAGAAAGTTAAATAGATTTAAGCCCAAAAGACAAAACCCCAGGCCCTAGCTGTTCTACTTTACTCCACATCCCGAGTCCATTGTATACCAACCCCCATGCATTTTACTGACCAAAAACACAAAAACAACATTAAACAAAACTACCCACGTCATAGATCTCCATTTTCACCAAACTATCCAATTTTTTTAAAACAAAAAAAAAATATATATGTTAAATATAACTCCAAATGGGTGGGATATATTTTTTGGCCTTGTGATAATCTCTGCAGAAAAAATAAGACTTCAAGAAAATAAAATTACAGAAAGGAGTAGATATTCAACAAAAGTTACAACAACAAATAAAAATCATACTTTCATGCTCTGTAAAAAGGAGACATCAATGGGTATGAGACAGAGTGCAACGAGTGGTTGAGGGAGACGAGTAAAGTAGTAAAATTGAAGACTAAAACTAGAAGATATATTATCACAAATGTAAAAAATCAATGAAAAATGAAGCAAAACACTAGAATCAATGCACATAAGCAAGCCAAAGTTTTTACTTCCACTGAATAAAGAAAAGTCACATAATTCGACAGTATACAATAAAGAAACTAAACTCAATCTTATGTTTTTGCTGCCACTAACAAAATAAAGAAACGGCACATAAATTACATGCATAGGATATTCAAGAAAGCCACATAATTCATGAATAAGTTGTAGGCATAGTCCGACGCTGAAATTGAGTTACAATCCCAAAGAAAAACTATAGCATATAATATGAAATCCGTACCTTCAAACAAAACAGCTAAAGCAAATGAAAGCGTGGAACCAAATCAGACCCCAATCATGGAGCCTCCACTACGCTACCAAAAATCTCAAATAATACAACAGAAAACTAGTCCTCTTCCTAATAATTAATAGAACATTAATATAATGCATCGCAAGCACTAAAATATAAGTCAAGCACTAATATTTTAAATCTTGTTTACAATTGTTGTTGATAAATAATAATATTCAATAATATGATATCCGTACCTTCGAACAAAACAGCTAAAGCAGATGAAAGCGTGAAACCAAATCAGACCCCAATCATGGAGCCTCCACTACGCTACCAAAAATCTCAAATAATACAACAGAAAACTAGTCCTCTTCCTAATAATTAATAGAACATTAATATAATGCATCGCAAGCACTAATATATAAGTCGAGAACTAATATTTTAAATCTTGTTTACAATTGTTGTTGATAAATAATAATATTCAATAATATGATATCCGTACCTTCGAACAAAACAGCTAAAGCAGATGAAAGCGTGGAACCAAATCAGACCCCAATCATGGAGCCTCCACTACACTACCAAAAATATCAAATAATACAACAGAAAACTAGTCCTCTTCCTAATAATTAATAGAACATTAATATAATGCATCGCAAGCACTAATATATAAGTCGAGCACTAATATTTTAAATCTTGTTTACAATTGTTGTTGATAAATATTCAATAATTGCAATCAAACTGTGAGCACAAGTCTTTTAAGTTTTAAGACAAATAAAATGGGCCAAGCAAAATAGAAACAATTTCATTGGGCTGATGGATAAAAGTCTAACCTCTTTTGCATTGTGAAAAGTATTTATCTTTTGTATCAGCCAACTAAATTATGAAATATGATATCAAAAGGAACTGTTAAATTCACTCCACTTTCATAGCTAGCACATTTAACATCTACTACAACTGATAAAAAAAACAAAAACATAAAACATCTCCTTATTAAATAATATATCACAGATCATATGCTAGAATGAAGCAATTGGAGGCGACATCTTATGTTTTGTTAGGATATACCTATTTGTCACAAGGAACGAAGAAGTACTATTTTGTTATAAAACATTTTAGATGTCCAAAATAACGGAAAAAGGGTTAGGGAAATCAAGCGGAATGCAACCTTCGCTGAAGTGGGTAAATGCCCTTTACAAAAATAAGTTGGCATCTAACATTGCACTTAAATAGACAACTTGCCCCTCTAATTAAGTTGTTTCCAGATTAGTGCAAGCAGCTAAGTTTGAAATGGCTAATACAATAATAATAGATAGGACTCCTAAAATTATCCATTCTGAGGAAGCTATTCAAATATTATACATGAGACACAGGACAACTGTGGTAAAAAAAAAATGTTATATACACTTTTACAAATAGCTTATAAAAAAGATCAATAGAGAAATAATCCACAAAATTGAGAAATACACATTTTTTATTAACTAATTTCAAGTAATACATTGAAAAGTATTTGGTACATTATACTTACACGCATCACGACAAGGTAACATGTTGGGAAATCCAGTTCAACGCATCAACCAGTCTCTTAATCTCCCCTTTTTCTACCATTTCAACAACTCCCATCGAAATAAGCTCGGAATTGAGCAAAGCCACGAATTGGGAGGGTTTTACGCTCTCCCAGAAGAAACAGAGAAAGAAACCGCGGGAAAAAAAGGCGCAGAACAGCCAGAAACGTTATTACCGCAGGGAACCCATATAACCTGAGGGAGCCTGATAACCCTCCCAATAATGGGGCTCCGACCCGACTGTACGAACTGTAAAATCACCGAACAGTAACTGGGCGCACTGTACAGCAGCATCGAACAGCAGGGGAGGCCTAACCGCTGGGAAAGAAGAGCGGCGCGTGAGGGTGCGTCCTACCTCCGATTTGGTCGATCTTCCTCTGACCTCCGATTTGCACCACCTGAAACCAAAGCCCTAAGTAGCCAAGTGAACTGTGGCTTCTTTACTTGGTCCTTGGTGTCCAGGTGTGGCTGCTGAAAGTAGGCCTCATTTGTTTAGAACTAGTAGTTTTGTCTGGTTGAAGCCTTTGTGACACTGAACACGAACAAGAAGATTATTGTTTCTACTTTCTAGTTGGTGATATATTTAAAGAGCATGCAGACGCCTGTGTTTTAGTACTGGAGTAATATATTACCAAGAGAGAGTTGATGTTTGTTTCCTTCTTCTAGTCTACTTGTGTTGTAATTTAGAGGGAAAATGTTTTGACATTTTCAAGTTTGTCTTTTGTCACGGTATAGTAGAATACTAGAATGGATGCTGATATGTCTATGTTAAGTTATTTTTATTTCATTCATTCCTCTATTTTATTTTCTCAATCTAAACGTAACATAAAGGTGTCAACACTCTCTCTCTCAATTTCACGAATTACGCGTATGATTTTCGGTAATAAAATATTAAAGATAATATAAGAGAAAAATAAATAAAAAGTTAGGATTTGAGGCTTAAAATTGAATAAGAATAAAGATAAACTATAAATGTCATAAAATATGGGAGGTGTCAATGGTGAAATCATGAAAGGAGTAGAGCGAGAAAAAGGATGGAAATTGATTTGGGTGAAAATTAAAAAGATAACATGTGCGAAGTGGATAGTTATTTTAAGATTTATGAATAAGTTCATTTTTTTAACCTTTTACAAGGCGTGTTATGAAGTTGGTGGTAAAATGAAAAAAAACAAGTTTAAATTCAATGTTATGAATGATTCTAATAAAAGTTCATTTTTTGTTTTCAATACTAAATCTAGCCATACAATGTGGCATGAAAGATTGTGACATGTTAATTATAAAAAAATTAAAAGATTAATGAATTTGGGGACTAATTTCAAAATATAATATAAACATAAAAATTAAAAGTAAAATATGTGTACAAGCAAAACAACAGAAAAAATCTTATAGGTTCGGTCCAGAGAAATTCAATTGTTTTAGAGATTATACATAGTGATGTTTGTGATTCAAATATACCTCCAACTAGAGCCAGTAATAAGTATATTGTACCTTCATAAATGATTATTCTAAATATAATTATGTTTATCTTATTAAAACTAAAGATGAAGTTTTCGATAAGTTCAAAATTTACAAAGCTGAGGTTGATAATCAATTAGAGAAAAGAAATAAGGTTCTTAGATCTGATAGGGGGTGGAGAATGCAGGGAAAAAGACTAAAAGAGTTTAATTAATATTGTGAGGATAATGTAATAATACATCAAATGACACCTACGTATTCACCCCAATCAAGTGGTGTAGCGGAGAGAAAAAAATAGAACTTTGATGGATATGGTCAGTGCAACGTTACTAAGGTTCGGAGCACTCGAGAATTTGTGGGAAGATACAATTTTAACTTCTTACTTTATTTTGAATCAAGTAACCGTGAAGAATAATGAAAAATCCTCTTTTTGAATTGTGGAAAAAGAGATCTCCTCAGTTAAATTGCTTAAAAGTGTAGGGGTGTTTAGCAAAGAAAGGCATTCCCGACCCAAAAAGAAAGAAAGTATGACCTAAAACTTAGACGTTATATTTATAGGATATGCTCAAAATAGTAATGCGAATAGATTTTTGGTTGTGAAATCCGAAATTATTGAAATTTATAATAAATACCATAATAGAAGCTAGAGATGCTACATTCTTCGAAAATATTTTTCCTTTTAAGTCTAAAATTGTTACTCAGCCCTCTAATGTTAGGATTCAAGATGGTGATCAAGGTTTTCAGACCCGGACGTATCATCGAACCAGAAAAGGTACCAGGCGGATGGGTAGTCCTATGTTAAATGTCCACTTTCCTTTAATAACCAAACTTTTACACAATTTTTCCTATTATACCCTTAGCATTAAATATCTCATATTTTTCTTATTCTAATTCTGTCTCCATATTCAATAAGTATAATTAGTTATGTGTTGAAAATATTTTGAATTGAAAAGCTAAAAAGTCACTCTCTCACTTACATTAGAAATGATTAATGACATATTATTATGGGCAGTTTTGTCATTTCATTCCTCTTCTTAATATGCGTGAAAAATTCACCAGGACTTTTATCCTGAGACGGATGGAGTATAATATTTAGTAAATATGTACAATTAATCAATTTATCTATAAAAAAACTAAATCTATTTGTACAATGTTTACTTTATACCATTCAAATAAATACTAAATCTATATGAAAAGAAAGATATTAAATCATGATCATAACTCAAAACTCAATAGTGGTAAAAAAAACACAAATGAACATAAACATCTCTAGGATTCATTCAAATTCAAAAATTCAACCATAAGTTCAAGTGTTTGATTAAATGTGAATGCAAACATATCTAAAATACCAAACAAAGTCAACTAAATTACTAAAATAAAATCCATGACACTTGATTCACAAAAAACATAAATCATTCTAAAGTTGAGAAGGTGATGCTTCTTGCCAATTCCCATAAGCGTCTTCATCTATTAACCCACGACTACCAATTCCACTTGCTACTCCAACTCCACCAAGTTCTTCAATTCTTCTATGTCCTCCAAGTTCTTCAAATGTAAACCGCGACAAATTTGTGAATGACGTAAAGTCTACATCAATGTCTTCTTCTTCATTCATTTCTACATAAAACAAATAGACAAGAAAATTTAGTATTGTATAACATTGTCCGAAAAATCATGCCCAAGCTGTGGGGACGTGCGTTGAGATATAGTATTGTATAACATTTTAATATATGCATACCAGTGCAATCTAGGCATGCTTTTTCTAGGCAACACACCTTTTTCGTTAAATTTCATATGCATCTCATTTATTTTAAAATGTAGAAATTACTACACCTTAATTATGTATATCTATGTAATCTGGGCATGTTTTTTTCTTGGAATACAACTAAATTTTATATGCATGTATAGATTACGCCATAAATGCTTTACATAAAAGAGCTAAATGCTGATGCAACTATGTGAGTGGGTACAAAGCGCCAATATAACTATGTGAAGTGCATTCAAATAGTTTCAGTAATGGATTAAATCACACCCTTGCATATTGATGTAAAATCTTGAAGATTTTTAGGTAATGGAATCCATACTACAAGTTGGGGTAAAATGCAAAGTCAACCAATGAACTTTAGGGGGTTTTGGGTATTGAGCCCTTTTTTTTGTCAACGCAAATTGAGCCCCTTTTTATTAAAAAAAATTGGACTTTGAGCCCCAGGCACCACATATGCGTTGTTCGCTTATGTGGCAAATGCATGTGGATATTTTTAATTTTATTTTACAGATGGCAATATGGCGACGGACATTTTTGAATTTTTTCCCAAAACCAAAATAAAATAGTATACATCACCTATTCGATTTCATCGAGTTGTCAAACATGGTACGTAAAACACTTTGTTACAACTTTATTATTATAAAACAACTACAACTTTATTATTACAACAAGAAAATGAAAATTAAATCATTATCTTCTATACAAATATAATATCTATACTCAAATAAATCCTCATCACATTTATCGATACATTATTTTACAAAATGGTGAGGACTACTAAACAATCCTTTCTAAAACCTTCATTCCATACATACCCCGACTGCATCTCGCTTATATTCTCGCCTCCCCGAGAAAAATGGAACAAAAGGAAAAGGGTGAGCTCAACTAGCTCAAGAAAGAATATTATGACTAAGATAATATACAACAAATTATCGTTAGTCTTCAACAGGAAAAATATAATAGTAATACAATAGACAACAAATTTTAAATCAATATTCGCAGCAATGAAATAATAATTCATTAGAAGAGTTAAGTAGAGAATGCAAACTACTATCTTCTATGTATGAATTTAAAAGTTCATCGCTCATCTTTTATCCCCTCAGAACATCAATCAATATACATCCGAATCAAATATTCATCTTTGCACCATGTGCCAAAGATATTCATCACTGGTCATGTTCATTTAAACACTGCTCATCTTTGCACTACGGCCAAAGATATTCTTCAGAAATCATTCATCTTTGCACTATACAGCCAAAGATATTCTTAAGAAATCATTCATCTTTGCACTACAGCCAAAGATATTCCATAATATCATCATTTAAGACCGAGGATGATGAAAAATATTTTTTTTAAAGAAACGAATCCAAAGGAAACAAAATGACAAGGATTAAGGATTAAGGATTCAGATTTGGTTTTATCCACGCCCAAAAATACTCAAAAATAATCATAGTGGTGTAAAATTCAAGAATGATCAAAACATGGATACAATCGAAAGTTAGTATCCGTAATAGATGTTTTGGACTTAAAAGAAGAAATTTTATTTTTCTATGAATAAGACCAGATACGTGAATAGTGTCAGATACGTGAATAAGTGCCGATACGTGAATAGTAACTCGACACCAAAAGATAGAAATTCCACAAAAACATCTTCACGCTTCATTAATAGCTTAATAGTACTCGTGAATAAGAATAAGAATCGTGAATAAGAATCTCATTTTAATAAGAACTCGTGAATAAGAACTCATGAATAAGAACTCATGAATAAGTAACCCGATATGAAAAAGTTCCAAATTTGATAAAAACTTCAGATCAATATTTCAAAGATAATGATATGAAGAAATAATATCATTACGAAAAAAAAATAATATCCCTTACCTCGAAAGATCAAGATTTTAATTGTAAACAATGTGTATAAAGGTCAAGACTTGACTTGCACCGCCTAGCAATACTCAAAGTATACTCAAAATACTCACAAGAATACGCCGATAATATAGAGAGAGAAAACTTCAGCTCGTGTGATTTTCAATTCTAACCCAAGACCCTATTTATAGAAAACGCTAGTAACACCAAAAGTAAAATTTAATAAAATAATAATATATTATTAAAAATATTCAAGCCCCTTTTAGAAATCTGATCCCAATCATTTTAACACATGCCAACCTTCTAGAAAGAAATGATAAAAAACGTTTTTCATAAAAAAAATAATTTAAACTTCCAAAATCAATTATTTTGAGCTTCGTAACTTCAATAATTCATAATAAATAGCCCTTTCATCAGAAAAATTCGAATCTCATGAGTTTTTATAGGAAATTCAATTTCTACAACTTTGCAGTAAGAAAGTTTTTCCAAATTCCAAATAGAAATTGACCAAATCCACAAACCAAGCGATTTTAAAGCTATAATCAAATTTCACCAATAAATGGGGTCCACCGACATGTTTAATATGTTTTAAACATTTATTGCAACAAAAATACTCTTCCTCCTCAGATACTCATATATCCCACATTCGTTGTAAAATATCACCATTAATATATTATTAAAATAATATATTTAAACGAATTATTTTATCGTAAAAGATAAAATATTAATTTTCAACAATTGTCATTTTAAAATTTTTTCCATCTATATCCACATAAAATCAATATTTTCCTCATCATATAAATCAATAATTAATTATTCACAAATAATATTATGTAATCACAATATCGACAACCGTGCGCTCCTCAGAAAGAGGGGCTTTCCAATAAGAATTTCTTTCATCGGGCGCCGCAATTAGTGACCAAACCTCTCCTTAGATGTAACTTTCTAGACATTGCCAATAATGTTATCTAATAATATTATTCAGATAATATGAATTATTGCTTCGATAATGAAAAATACGTGTAATGACAATTATCAAACAACAAAGAATATAAAATATCAACGCAAAGAATTATTAACTCAATAAAATATCGAATAAAGAATTATCAGAACCATTATCGAGTAGTGCCTTCACGTAAGAATCAATAATTGGTGCAATACCGTGCTATCGCTCAACAACGCAGACAGTGTGTTTTAACCAACCGGTATTCCAACAAAGATAATTCAGAATAACTACGCCGCTATTTAAAAACAACTTATATTTGTCGCTTTCTTCATCCAATCGCTCACATGGGCCCACACATGGTCGCTACTGTCGCAGCATTTAATATTCCCGACAAAGCATTTAATATTCCACCACCAAACTAATATTCCCCGACGATAATGAATATTTTATAACCACTGCTTATTTTCAAATATTTCATGATTTAACCCTTAACTATCCACATTAATCAAATCAACCCTTACTATTTCAAAATAATAAATAAAGGAAATTCCTTTTTTTAAAAAATTTTGGGGTCTTACAACCTCCCTCCTTATGAAATTTTCGCCTCTAAATCGACGACGCACTGTGTGTGTTTCAAAAGGTGAGGATACCTCGCTTTCATTTCCGCTTTCCAATTCCCTGTGTCATTTCCTCTATAAGATGATTCCTCCACAAAACTTTAACTTGTGGTATGAATTTTCATGCTGTAGGACATGCTCCTTCCTATCCAAGATCTTCGACAGTACCTCCTCACACGTTAAGTCTTCTGGCTATCTCGTCTGGTTCTAACTCAATAACGTGGTTCGGTCTTTCACATATTTATTTAAGTACGTATATGTGAAACACATTATGAACACGTAGACATACTTGAGGTAACGCAAGTCTATAGGCTACATTTCCTACTTGGCCAAGAATTTGAAATGGACCAATAAATCGTGGATCGAGCTTTCTCTCTTCCCAAATCTTGTAACTCCCTTCCACGGAGCAACTCGCAACAATACATGATCCCTCACATTAAATTCCACGCCCTTTCGATGAAGATCCCGTGATAACTCTTTTGTCGATCTTGTGCCGCTTTGTATACGCTTATTTTAATCATTTGGATCTTTTTTCAGAGTCATACGCATTTAACTCTCGGGTCCCAACAATGTTGCTTCACCCACCTCATCCCAACATATCGAGAACTACATTTTCGCCCATATAATGCTTTCAATGGAGCCACACCTATACTTGCTCGATAATCGTTGTTGTAGGAGAATTCCACCAATGGTAAATACTTATCCCAACTACCCTTGAAGTCTAGGACACGTAGTCTTAATAGATCTTCAAGAGTTTGAATAGTCCCTCTCGATTGTCTCGTCTGCTTGGGGATGGTATGTCAACTAAATCGCAAACTGCGCTCCATAGCTTTTTGCAAGCTAACCCAAAATCTTGAAGTGAATCTTGGGTCACGATCCAAACTATGGATACAGCATGCCATGCAACCTCACAATCTCATTCACGCATATACTAGCAAGACGCTCAAGGAATAAGTCTCCAGACGCAAGCAAGAAATGAGCAGACTTGGTTAATCTATCAACAATAACCCAAATAAGATTGATGCCTTGAGAAACCGTAGGAAGACCCCAGAACGTAAATCCATAGTAATGTGTTCCCACTTCCATTCCGAATCTCAAGTGGTTGCAACGGACCCTTAGGTACAAGATGCTCCGCCTTTACACGCCGGACAAGTTAAACACATCGAGATAAACTTTGCAATCTCTCTCTTCATATTGTTCCACCAAAATGTATGTCAAGATCACGATACATTTTAGTACTTCCGTGATGGATTGCAAATGGCGATTGTGTGCCTCCATCATAATCTTCAGACTTCAAATCGTAGTCGTTAGAACACAAAGTTCTAGAGTGGACTCAAGTATTCCTTCTTCATCAATTCTCGCCCTAATAGCTCCTTCTTGTACTTTCTTCTTCATACGATCGCTCCTGCCCATGGGCTCGAGCAACCTTAACTTTTTCTATTAAAGTTGGCTCTACGCGATACTTGACATCATCGCACTCGCTCCAAGATATGATCTTTACTCAACGCGCCGCCTACCACGCTCGCTTTTACTGTGATGGTATCAATAGTGTGGTCGTAGTCTTCAATAGCTCGAGCCAACGTCGCCGCCGCATGTCGAGTTTTTTTTGAGTGAAGAAATATTTAAGGCTTTTTATGGTCCGAATATATCTCCACTTTCTCCCCATATAGATAAGGCTCCATATTTTTAGCGCTGAAAACGATCGGCCGCTAACTCTAGATCACGAGTAGGATAATTCCTCTCATACTCTTTTAAGTTGTCGCGAGGCATAAGCTATGACTTTCCCACGCTGCATGAGAACACATCCTAACCCTTTGCTCAAGTATCATCAGAGATAACAAATCCATCCAACCAGATGGTATTGTTAGAACAAAAGCCAAATAAGTCTCCTCTTAAGCTCTTGGAAACTTTTTTCGCATTCTTCGCCTCCAAACGAATTTTGTATCCTTCCGAAGTTAGCCGAAGTTAATGGAGTAGCGATTCGAGAAAACCTTCCACTAATCTCCGATAATAACCAAATTTAAGCCCAAAAGCTACGTGATTTCACCACCGACTTTTGCTGTTCTAACTTCAGATTGCTTCAATCTTCACGGATCAACAGATACTCCATGTTTCGACACCACGCGCCCAAGGAATGCTACTTCCTCAAGCCGTAACTCGCGATTTCTTCAATTTGGCATATAGTTGGTTTTCACGAAGCCTTCGAGTACCAAATTTCAAATGGTGCTCATGATCTTCACGGCTTTTGAATATATGAGGATGTCATCAATAAAGACAACAACGAATCGATCCAAATATTCCTTGAATACTTGGCTCATCATATCCATGAAAGTCATAGAGCATTAGTTAGTCCGAAAGACATGACTAAGAATTCATAATGCCCATACCGAAGTTCAAGGCGCCTTTGAATATCCTCGCCTAATCTTCACCGATGATATCCGTAATCTAAGATCGATTTTTGAAAAGAATTGTGCCCTCAGAATCGGGTCAAACAAGTCATCAATACGAGGTAGAGGATACCTATTCTCGATGGTGACATGGTTCAATTCCCCGATAGTCAATACAAAGTCGCGATACTCCCCGCTTTTTTTCTTCTTTACAAATAAAACAGAGCACCCCAAGGAGATGTACTAGATTTAATGAAACCGATGTCCAACAATTCCTCAGAGTTGGACCTTTAACTCCTCAAGTTCAATAGAGCCATTCGATATGGGGTTTTAGAAATGGGCTTTGTATCAGTTCAAGATCAATAAAGAATTCAACTTCACGCTCGGGGTAGACCGAAGTTCTTCGGAAATACGCCAGAAAGTCAATATAACAACAGAATATTATTCAAATTTGACGTGTCTTTATTCAAATCCATAACATGGGCTAAGAAAGCTTCGACATCCGCTTTTTAATAAACGAATAAATTTTATGATTAGATATGATGTTGATCGATTTTAATGGTTTAGTTGTTGAATTGCATAACAAAGTGGTTAGAATATGAAAACTAACAACCTTATTTAAAACAATCAATTTTGGCATGATGAGTAGTTAACCAATCAATCCCTAAAATCACATCAAAAGCAAGTATCTTTAAAGAGATAAGGTCAATGTGTAAGGTAATGGTGCCAACTTGAATCAAACAAGATTTATAAACAAAGTGGATGTGATGAAAGTTTCTCCTAACTGAGTTTCCACAGATAGTCAAAGTCTAATTTCTCCTGAGTCAAGTTTAAACGCTGAGCACACGCAGAGAGATAAATGAATGGGTAAGACCCCAGATCAAGTAAGGTATAAACTTCGCAAGAATTTATAAATAGCTTACCCGTGATCACCTCGCTTGGGTTCCTCGACATGACCAACCACAACAAACGCCTTCCCTAATCGCTGACTTTGACTTTTTCGGGATACTTTTTCGAGTCACCGCCTCGCCGAACTAGGTTTCGCCATCGCATAATCTCGAGCGATATGTCCTTCCTTTCCACAATTATAGCATACCTTGAACTGTCAGGCGCTTTGACCGATATGTCCCTCTTTTCCGTGATTTGTAAATATACGACCGGTGGTCGTTTCTCCTCCCTTAGAACCGGGGCTTGTCACGCCAAGACCGCCATCTTCACATGGTCGTTGTTAAATCTCCTCTTTTAAAATCTCCTCCCGACTCGCTTCTTCTATTTTCACGGCTATGATTACCACCAGAGTGGTTACCATTTTGTCCGTCTGCTTTTCTCCGCAGTTATCATTATTCTCGCTGATCGCTATCTCTCGATACGATCCTCGTCAGGGTCCTCAATTGACCGTGCATTCGTTATCTCGCCTAATAAATTGAGCCCCGCTTACAACATCCGAATAAAGAGAAAATTTATGAGAAATGAGATATCGACGACGCCGGGTTTCAAACCTCTAAGAAACATCCGCCTACACGCTCCTCATTCTCCACCAAATGAGGTGCAAAACTCGATAACTCGCAAACTTTGCCTCGCATCGAGACACCGCCATGTTGTTTTGTTCCAACTGATGAACTCCACTTCCTTCATACGATTTAACACTTTCGTGAAAGTATTTGTCATTAAATAGCTTCAAACGCCTCCCAAGACATGCCGAAAAGGGCCGGATGGGTACGCTTCACGCACTCCCCACCAAGAGTCCGCTTCGCCATTTTAACATAAAGGTGGCGAATGGAACCTTCGTTCTCCGCATCCCAAGACATCGAATATCTGGTAATTTGTTTGACCCATGTTTCCGCCCATGATCGGATCCGCTTTCCTTAAATTCGTGGTCCCAACTTTCGAATCGCTTGGTCAGGACAACCCGTGAATTGCTATCATTTCTCCTCAGATTTTGAACACGAAGTTTCCTCGTCTCGATTTTGCATGAATCGCAAAAACTTCTAAACATCCCCTCGCTCATCATCTCGCTTCAATGGTGTTGTTCATGAGGGAACATTGCCACTGTCAGACGCTCTCCTCGCTGGTGAGTACAGCATCTCCACTGGCCTCATTTCCATTGTTAATATTCTCACGACATTCTCAAACATCGCCATAAAACAAGGGTTAATTAAGGAAATCAATATATCACATAATATCCCTATATATCGACCAACTAACAAATAAGCTTAGTAGACACACTAGCTAAGGATTTACTCTGCCTCCCTCCTAGTTCTATTCCCGATCTCCGCCAGAGATCATATCCCTAAGCTCGATACTAATCGTGACGCCCCAAAATAGGTATACATCACCCATTCGAAGTTGTCAATACATGGCATGTAAACAACTACAACTTTATTATTACAACAAGAAACTCGTGAGTTTGAATACAAATATTATCTTCTAGATAATATCTATACTCAAATAAATCCTCATCACATTTATCGATACATTATTTTACAAAATGGTGAGGACTACTAAACAATCCTTTCTAAAACCTTCATTCCATACCCGACTGCACTCGCTATATTCTCGCCTCCCCGAGAAAAATGGAACAAAAGGAAAAGGGTGAGCTCAACTAGCTCAAGAAGAATATTATGACTAAGATAATATACAACAAATTATCGTTAGTCTTCAACAGGAAAAATATAATGTAATACAATAGACAACAAATTTTAAATCAATATTCGCAATGAAATAATAATTCATTTAGAAGAGTTAAGTAGAGAATGCAAACTACTATCTTCTATGTATGAATTTAAAAGTTCATCGCTCATCTTTTATCCCTCAGAACATCAATCAATATACATCCGAATCAAATATTCATCTTTGCACCACAGCCAAAGATATTCATCACTTGGTCATGTTCATTTAAACACTGCTCATCTTTCAGACTAGCCAAAGATATTCTTTCAAATCATTCATCTTTGCACCACTGTGCCAAAGATATTCTTAAGAAATCATTCATCTTTGCACTATGTGCCAAAGATATTCCATAATATCATCATTTAAGACCCGAGGATGATGAAAATATTTTTTTTTAAAGAAACGAATCCAAAGGAAACAAAATGACAAGGATTAAGGATTAAGGATTCAGATCTTGGTTTTATCCACGCCCAAAAAAATACCTCAAAAATAATCATAGTGGTGTAAAATTCAAGAATGATCAAAACATGGATACAATCAAAGTTAGTATCCGTAATAGATGTTTTGGACTTAAAAGAAGAAATTTTATTTTTCTATGAATAAGATCAGATACGTGAATAAGGTCAGAGATAATGAATAAGGCCAGATACGTGAATAGTAACTCCGACACCAAAAGATAGAAATTCCACAAAACATCTTCACGCTTCATATTAATAGTACTCGTGAATAAGAATCGTGAATAAGAACTCGCTTAATAAGAACTCGTGAATAAGAACTCATGAATAAGAACTCATGAATAGTAACCCGACATGAAAAAGTTCCAAATTTGATAAAAACTTCAGATCAATATTTCAAAGATAATGATATTGAAGAAATAATATCATTACGAAAAAAATAATATCCCTTACCTCGAAAGATCAAGATTTCTAAATTAAACACCTGACATATAAGGTCAATGGAACTTGCACCGATAGCAATACTCAAAGTATACTCAAAATACTCACAAGAATACGCCGATAATATAGAGAGAGAAAACTTCAGCTTTCGTGTGATTTTCAATTCTAACCCAAGACCCTATTTATAGAAAACGCTAACACCAAAGCGTAAAATTTAATAAAAATATATTATTATTAATAATATTCACGCCCTTTAGAAATCTGATTTCAACATTTATAACACATGCCAACCTTCTAGAAAGAAATGATAAAAAACGTTTTTCATAAAAAAAATATTTTAAACTTACAAAATCAATTATTTTGAGCTTCGTAACTTCAATAATTCATAATAAATAGCCCTTTCATCAGAAAATTGAATCTCGCGAGTTTTTATAGGAAATTCAATTTCTACAACTTTGCAGTAAGAAAGTTTTTCCAAATTCCAAATAGAAATTGACCAAATCCACAAACCAAGCGATTTTATTGTGCTATAATCAAATTTCAACCAATAAATGGGGTCCACCGACATGTTTAACATGTTTTAAACATTTATTGCAACAAAAATACTCTTCCTCCTCAGATACTCATATATCCCACATTCGTTGTAAAATATCACCGTTAATATATTATTAAAATAATATATTTAAACGAATTATTTTATCGTAAAAGATAAAATATTAATTTTCAACAATTGTCATTTTAAAAATTTTCTCCATCTATATCCACATAAAATCAATATTTTCCTCATCATATAAATCAATAATTAATTATTCACAAATAATATTACGTAATCACAATATCGACAACCGTGCAGTAGCCCTGTGAAGAGGGGCTTCCAATAAGAATTTCTTTCATCGGGCGCGCGCAATTAGTGACCAAACCTCTGTAGATGTAACTTTCTAGACATTGCCAATAATGTTATCTAATAATATTATTCAGATAATATGAATTATTGCTTCGATAATGAAAAATACCGTAATGACAATTATCAAACAACAAAGAATATAAAATATCAACGCAAAGAATTATTAACTCAATAAAATATCGAATAAAGAATTATCGTAACCATTATCGAAGTAGTGCCTTCACGTAAGAATCAATAATTGGTGCAATACCGCTGTGCTATCGCTCAACAACGCCAGACAGTGTGTTTTAACCACCGGTATTCCAAACAAAGATAATAATGTGAATAACTACGCCTGCTATTTAAAAACAACTTATATTTATTCGCGCTTTCTTCATCCAATCGCTCACATGGGCCCCAACACACACATGGTCGCTACTGTTGCATTTAATATTCCCCGACAAAGCACAAAGTTAATATTCCACCACCAAACTAATATTCCCCGACAATAATGAATATTTTATAACCACTTGCTTATTTTGAAATATTTCATGATTTAACCCTTAACTATCCACATTAATCAAATCAACAACCCTTACTATTTCAAAATAATAAATAAAGGAAATTCCTTTTATTTAAAAAAATTATTGGTGGTCTTATCCAGAATGAAGCAGGGAGCTGGAGTTGTGATTTTATTTTTATTTTTGGGAAAATTGGCATATGCAGCAGTGTCTTGACTGCTGAAATTTGGTCCCTTCGTGAAGGCATCATCTTGACTTGGGATATGAGAATTTCAAACATTGAAGTTGAAACAGACTCAAAAGTTGCGGTTCAGCTTATCAACCAGGAAGATGTCAAGAACCACTCAAATGGAAGCTTGATCACAAAATGTTGACAACTCTCAAGAAAATAATGATATTTGGCAGAAGCTACTTTGCTATCCCCTTGGTAAATCAAAGCATAGCCTCATTTCATTTTTCTTTCCAATCAACTACGAAGGGAATAAGGACGAACAACAACATATTTATGCAACCACCCACAAATATCCAAAAAATAATATACACTTTCAAATCAAACATGTAGATAAAGTGATCGATTAGCTTTATAAGAAACATGCACTCTATATTTATGCAGCCACAAAGACAAAAAAACAGGATTCATTTTAAACCAAAAGTGTAGATATTGAACAGTCCAATCCCACCAACAAAACCCATGTTATAACAATAAACGGAACCCACAACAACAAAAGCATGTGATGAAAGTCCCACCAAACGCAATTTCCCATAAATTCTATACACTACAGGAACTAGAAAAGCAGTACACTAAAAGAAGCAATTTCCACATTCACATTGCCCTCCTTTTTGTCAGAAGTGATGTGCATAAGTATCCTAGTCATCTTCATCTCCCAGCCCGTACTCACTGAAATGGTTGACCTTGAACTTCCACTCACCCTTGACCGGATCATAAGAGACAAAATCAGCGCCTTGGTCCTCAGCCTTCTTACTGAGCATGTCTTTGTATTTATCAATTCTGGGCCCTTCTGTGTAGTGACAGCCTGTCTTTTTGTCAAAACATTTTATGTTGAGAAGAGTTACCACAGCAGGCTTGTTAAGCCCTTGTCCAACTGGAGGCTTCTTGCTCTCATCCATATAGACAATTACCTCTCTGTGATTAAATTGGATAAGCGACTCCAAATCAAGCCGGCGCACATCTGTCTCCCCAAGGAACTTGATGCTTCCATACCCATGGCGCCCGACAACAAAGTCTTTTACGTGGTGGCAAAATCCTGGTTCAGCCCTTTCTTTTGCCGCCAGCTCCTGGATTCGAGGTTCAGTGTAGTAATCTGAGTGACGAAGCTTAGGCATCAATGCCTCAATGTCTGCCCCATGTTCATAAACAATTGCAGCCTCACCAGCCCTTTGGCCTGTTAGAGTAATGTAAGAGTCCCCTTTCTGGATCAAGTGATCATCACAGACACCATTAGACTTCTGGCATATTTTAACAGGATTACCTAGTTCCTTGATAAGGCTACTTTCAACTATATCTTCTTCTGCAAGGACAATTATGAGTAAGATACAGGGCCATTAACTAGTGAATTTTGAATTCCAGCTCTAGTTTTTAGCTTTTACAATTTTGTAATTAAATGTAAACTCAAGTAACACACAAGTAATCTGCTTTTTGACAAAGGCATGTTGCCCATTACCTTGGATGGGCACAACTAGGTCACATGCGAAGCTGACAAACTTTTACCGATCTGATGTTTTCAGAACGCCACATAACAATGTTAAAGAGTATGGGTCATCATTACCTTTATCCCTTTGGTCAACCATAGTTGAACCACGAGATCATTTTTTCCCCTCTTTATTCCTTGTGTTTGATTTTTCATAATGTTATTATTGTGACAAATATATTATTCCTCCATCCCATTATTTTTGGACTTTCCAAAATTTGAAGATGCATATCCACAAAGATAGCATCTCATAACTACTTGAGTCGTTTCAAGGTGTTGCTATACAATATTTGCGAAGGTGACAAAAATTAAAAAGGTAGCGAGAATAAAGATAAATGCATAAAAATACACAGTAATACATACGCACATTATCCATTACACACCTTGCCAAAGAGGAAATCCAACCCCTCGACTCTTTTCGAGAAGGGGTGAGGGCGATCAATGGGCAAGAACACTATGATTCAAGAGCTGGAAAGTCTAATGCATGTTACACACTTGAGACAATCAAACCAAAGTCGTATAAAGATAAAATTCAGTACTAACACTATAGAACAAGGTAGCACATTATATGCACCGAAGCTAGTTAGGAGCTTAAAAATATGTAAAAAAATTATCAAAGAAGAACAAGAAGATGAATCAAATAAGTTCACTAAACACACAATCTAGTGCACATAACATTGTCCAAATGATAAAACAGACATATCAATTTTACATTTGAATAAAGTTGATATTGATGTTGTCTTAACTCAAATGGTTAAGCACACATCTTCAATATAATTTAAGTACAATTTAATTTAAATAAGTATATTTTAAGTGCAAGCTTTTTTTTCAAGCCTTACTTAACTATGTACTATATAGGTTAATTTAAGTACAATTTAGTTTAATTAACTATATATAAAGTACATTTTTTAAGTTATGCTTAACTAAGTGCTATATTGGTAAACATTTTAAGTACAAATTAACTTTAACAAAGTATATTTGAAGTACAATATTATTTCAATTTTTTAAGGCATACTTAACTAGATACTAAATAGGTACTCTACTGTTCCTTAATATAAGTAGTTTTAGAGTTGTGCACAAGTATTAAAGAAATGATTGTATAACATTAAATATAATATCAATTGTCTTTATTGTCCTTGTATTGGAAAAAGAGAGTTATTTATTGGGTAAAAAATAGTGAGAACCAAAGTTATATTTATTACTTTGGGTAATATTGAAAACTAAGCAATTAATGCTTACTTGAAATTCTCAAATGACTTATATTAAGGAACAAAAATAATTCTCTAAAACTACTTATATTAAGGAACGGAGGGATTATAATTTATAGAGAAAGGTTTTTTTTGTCGTCTCACTTTTATAGCTTTCAGCATATTCAATTTTATTGTCTTGGCGGCGTTTCTCCCCTATACGCTATGATTTCTCCTTTATTTGGCCCAAAATCATTACATTATGCCCGAGCTGCCAAAATTTCACTTAAAGTTACCCTTTACACGAATAATTCCTAATTTTGCGATGTCAAGATTGTGGTTCGACACCGACTGATAGCTAGCTAACTGATATGCTCATATTTCGACGTAATGACCAATATTTTGAACAATGATCCAACTCCACCTAGGGTTTATTCAATATTTTCAGGGAAAACTTTTATGAGGAAAATGCTATATTTTCTGATATTTGGTTGGCAAAATGAAAATGGGGGTGAAAATGTTTTTCCCGATTTTGGTGTCGGACAACGAATTGTACAATTATGCTCATTATAAATATATATAAATTTCATTTTGATTTATTTACATTATGAAATAATGTTGAAGTACTCGAATGACACATTTGACTCTATTTGCCAAAGAGAATTTTTTTAATTTTAAGTACAAAAGATTAAAGTTAGTAAGTTATAAATAAAACCAAAATTATGCAGGACAATAAAATAAATAAAAAGTATCCAAATCAAAAAATAAAGTTCATAAATAAGAAAATATAAACTGAAATAAATCATCTATGATGACAAATTTGCTTCGCATAATTTATCAAACACCAAAATAAAAGCAAATTTATCATTAGATCAAAGATGAAGTGTTAAATATTTGAAGGTATAACTATAGAATAAGAAAATTATACTTTAAATGTTTAAAAATAATTAATTGCGAATGTCATTGGATAATGTTCTAAATCTTCAAAGATGAAGCAATTAAAAGTTTTCAACTTTCCAGGATTAAAAAAATTAAAATTTTAAAGAATATATTATTCAATATGTAAAAACAAAAAAAATTATACATATACCTCTAAAAATAAAATCATGTAAATTTTTATTAGAAATAATAAGAGATAATGAAATGAAAAAGAGAGAGAAGAGCTAGGAAGCAGAACCGGTCAGCGCCTAGCAACTAGTGCTTTTTGAGGAGAAGGGCTTGGGCTTCTTGTTGAACGAGATGGGGGCTTTTGACTTCCTTTCCTTCCTAGTAACAGTCTTACTCTATAAAATGAATTGGAGCATCTCCGCACTTGATATCTGATTCTCGGGGTCTTACGGGATTCTCTCCTTAGTAACTGATGTGTTTTAAATTATCTATAATTATTTTTTAGTATTGTTTATGACTTCATGTCTACAAAAGCATGAAACTTATATTATTTGTGAGATGTTTGTTGTTTTCTCTTGGTATCTATTTAATTGAATGTTTTATCATTACACATAATTATACACAAATATATACATATTTAATAATAAAATATGTCCCGAATTCCCTCGCACCCAAATTCCTATCTTTTGAGATTTCGCAAATCAGTGTATTCTCGTATGATGCATGCATATCCATGCTTCTTAGGAGAAGAGTGTTACTGAAGGTAAAGAGAGATGGAGAACACTAAACGCACTTGGGCACTTTCTGAGAAATGACTTGCAGATTCAAATTAGCAGTCAATCTCCGGAAATAATGAAGGGATTTTTTGTTGACTTGAAAATACTCAAGGCCAACTACATTTTCCATGACATGCCAAACATTGGAAAATCCATAATACATTTTCCTTGTATCAAACGTTCTCCGAAAGCTTAACAAAAAAAATATGAGCTTATAGCTATCTAATTTACTATTAGCAGGACAACTCCTCTTAAGCCCAAAAACCCCTATAATTAGTTTTGCCGGACTATCTTTTAGTTCTATTATTAAAGACTTGTGTACTGAATCAATACGTAAAATGCAAGATACAAAATGTATGGACAAATTACCATTCTCAAGTGCTCGAGACAGATCCTTTGATGGAGTTCTTTCTTCCCGATTAGCTCTTCCTGGCCACTGTTCCATCGGGCGAATTGCCAAGGCCCTAGGGTTTTCCCTAGGAATAAACAGAGCATCTGCCTTCGGCGTACTAGGTGTCTCTTCATCATTGCAGAAAAATGGAACCTGCAAACAATAATTAAATGATTAGTGCAAGTAAACAGTTCTGGTCATTATCCTCCTAGCAGGTTTAGATGGTTTAGTATGGATTACAAGTAGAAACCAAACAGGAACTCATACAAGGACAATCATCACCTTTGGACCCTCTTTTTTAGGATGATATTTCCTTGCAGGGAACCTAATCCGCCTTTGAGAAAGGTGTCGAGGAGTTAGCAATGATGATATCCTAACAGGAGCAGGCTTGTCAAACACCTGTTTCAGGGGAAAGATATTAATGATCACATACTAGATAGATCTCAAGCTTCTGATATTCAGGCCAAAGATTCAAAAATAGCACTGAACCAAAAATAAAGATCAAGGTGGATAAATTTTCAACTAATTTCGGACCAATATTGGTCAACCAATGAAGAGAAAGAGAGATAACAGTGACCAAAACATGTTACTGTTTCTTTGGCTGCAGTAGATTATTATACTCACAGGTAAGTTAGAAATTCCATATTGAATTGAAGGTGAAGTCCCAGCATGACCAATTGACATCTGAGGGACTGCTGGTAGAGTTCCAAAAGGATTTGAAACAGGAGTTGGTTGTGCAACTGCAGTGTTCTGAGTTGCAGACCTGCCTCAGCAATGATTACAAGCCAGTGATGAAGGAATAAGAGAAAGCATAAATGAAGGTGCACTTGACAAAGTTAATAATAAAGCAGAATTCAATTAGAAAAATTGCACAAAATGAAGACGGTATCTAATGCTAATCCAAAGTTGGACAGAAAAACTGCTAAGAAAATATGAAGGCTGTTAGAAGATATTGTTACCATAATTGTAGTTCCTATATTAGTGTGTACACATTACTATAAATTAGGGATTATCATACTTGTGTATATAAATTCATGTAATTGAGAGTAAATCAATTAAGAAAGTTATTATCAAAACCTCTGTTTCTTCTTTCTTCATGGAACCAGAGTCGTGCTTCATTAACAGAAGCCTATCTCGCTGCTGCTAATATTTTGCATCAGAAACCTATGAGAAATTGAGCCCATATTAGGGCTCTACACTGCCAGGCAACCACCACCAAAGAATCATCTCCGGCACCAACTACCCCACGCGCCCTCACGCGCCTGCTGCCGACGCCACGTGCCTCCTTCTGCCGGCGCGTGGTACTTTCTTTGCCGACGTAGCCAGTTTTGAGGTGTTCGTTTCTCTCTCCTCTTCTCATTTACGGTAGTTGTGTCTTGGTCGATTCAGTTTTCTTCAGCTTCAAACATAAATTAGTGAACTGCTCTTATTTGGTGATATTGCTTTGTGACTAGCTGCCTATTTGTTTTTTTTGAGCCTTTAAACCATCCTTGTTGATATTTCCTTGGATACTTTTGTTGCTCCTACTACATTATCATGGCAAAGTCTAGTTCCATTAATAGTGGTGGTTCTACTGAGATAAATAAAGGGCAGTTGATTAGAAATCATCATCTTAACTCTGCTTTGGTTCTCAGCCCATTTAAGTTGGATGAAAATAATTATCTAGTTTGGTCTCAAGCATGTCGCATGTGAATTGAAGCTAACCGTATGTAGCACTTCATCAATGGTACAACAACCATGCCTACACAAGCAGGTATAGCCCAAGAAGAATGGAAATCAGATGTGAAAACATGGATTTTTAATTCAATAGAACCTAGTATGAGGAGTAGTTACATGTTCTTAGACGACATATGAGCTTTAGGAGGGTATCTCTTAAACTTTCTCTGTTTCTGGTGATATGTCCAAGGCATATGACATCCGTAAACGAATCCGTGAGCTGGGTCAAGGAGAAAAGTATGTGGCACAGTATTTTGCAAAAATTAATACACTTTGATAAAAGCTTGATCATTACCGGGTTTTTTCATCCAAATGTCTAGAAGATGCAGTTGCTTATCAAAAGTTTGTTAGTGACAATGTTCTAAAAGGCGCTAAGGAAGTGAAGCGAAGTTGTATGCGCTTAGATTGGGGGCCTAAAGCGGATTTTTTTATTTTAAGACATTTTTAATATTTTATCTTACATTATTCTAACAAAACAATAATATAAAACAAAACAATCTATAATAAAGATAATAATTAAATTATAGAATTAGTAGTAATTGCACTTAAGTAGTAAGATATATATTCATTGCTTGAAATAATTAAATTATAGAATTAGTGTTACTAGTAAGTAGAAACTAATAAATAGTATCTTCATATCTTCATATATATAATTATATATTTACTTCTTTCTCTCTCAAAAATTTAAATAAATGTTATTTTTAAAAATTAGTTTGAAGTTTATTGAATGAGACATTTGATATTATTAATTATGAAATTATTCTTATTTTCGTAATTTTCAAAATTGAGGACTTAAAGAAAATGACAAATACCATATACTAAGTATGACTAACATATCTTTAACGTATTAGTTTATTCATAAACAAAATTGGTATTAAATAATAAAATTTAAAATTTTAAGAATTCAATTCAATATTAAAACTTAAGAAACTAAACATAAATTTAAGAATTATCTTTGAATTAAACTAAATATTACAAATGTATCATCATTTATATAATTTGAGGTTGGTACAAGTTCAAAAAATACAACTATAATAAAATTATTCATTTTGACTTGATCTTATTCACTTCTTATTGTGTTTTGATATGCTCCAACTTGCATTAAGAATATGGTAAATCATTAAAAAAATAAATATATCAAGATTTGGTTTTGGTAGTAATTTAAAAAAAAAATCTTCGCCTAGGCCCGCATTCCCGCCTAGGCCGCCTAATTGGCTAGAGAGCTTTTTTCACCGATTTGACCTTAGGCAAGGCGCCAGACCCCCGCCTAGGCCGATTTTTAGAACACTGGTTAGTGAAGATAGAGTTGAGGATTTCTTGGCCGGTTTGAATATAGAATTTGATCAGTTCGAACACAGTTGATTAGCCAGACACCTTTTCCATTACTGCGAGAGGCTCGTGCTAGAGTTCAACAAGAGGAAAGTAGGAGTCGGGTGATGGTTCTAAATTATGTTTCGTATCCTAAGTCTGGCTCCACCATTCAGTCTCCTGTTAAGAAAGAATCACGCGAATGTGATTACTACAGGGGGAAGAACCATAACAGGGATCGTTGTTTTAAGCTTCATGGACATCCTAAAGGACAAGGAGGTTGGTTTGGTAGTGGTCGTGGATCTCAAGCCTATGTGACTACTACAACACTTCCTTTTGATGCATCCAGTGCTTCAGACGCTACTACTGCACTTACTACTAAGGAAATCTCAACTTTTCGAAAATTTTATTCCAAATCTACTTCTCATTATGCCCAGTCAAATATACAGTCTTGTGCTTTTAATGTTTCATCACCTTGCCCTAGTTGGATCATTGACATGGATGCTTCCGAGTATATGACCGGATCCTTCACCCTCTTTACTTCATACACGCCTTGCTCTGGAAAAGGCAAGGTTCAAGTAGCTAATAGTTCCCTTTCTTCTATCTCAGGAAGTAGTTCTGTAGTTTGTACTCCTTCATTAACATTATCATCTGTTCTTTATATTCCTTCATTTACTACAAATCTATTATATGTCCAACATCTTTCTGAATCCTTAAACGGTTCAGTAATTTTTTTCCCCAACTCGTGTTTTTCAGGACTTAGTGATGGGGCAGAAAATTGGCACTGGTAGTGCAGTTGTCTTTATTATTTAGATGCTCCCTCTTCTAACATAGTCTCTACTCAGGCTCTTTACTCTACTTCTGACTCCAGGCTGACTTCTCTACATCAATGGCATCGACGTTTGGGACATCCATCTTTTTTCATATTAGTCTTTATTTTCATCTTTAGTTAAGCAATGTAATAAAACTCAGTTGTTTGTGTGAACCATGTGAATTGGATAAACACAAACATTCTGCTTATTCGCTATTAACAAATCGACATTACGAATCTTTTGTTATTATACATCATCGATGTGTGGGGACCCTCTCTGTTGATTTCCCGCTCGGTTATAGATGATTTGTTAGCTTTATTTATTGTCATTCTCGTGTCACTTGGATTTATCTTCTTCGTTCCAAAAATGAGGTGTTTGATTGCTTTCAGGAATTTCATAAAATAATTCAAACCCAATTTGAAGCTAAAGTCAAAATTCTCCATAGTGATAATGGTCGTGAATATAGTACTAATAATGCTTTTGCATCTTATCTCTCTCAACATAGCATCATTCTTCAAACATCTTGTCAAAACTCCAAAACAAAATGCAACAGAAAGGAAAAATCGACACTTACTAGAGGTAGCCCGCACTCTTATGTTCACAATGAACACCCCTAAATTTCTATAGAGAGATATTATTTTAACTGTTGCATTTCTTATAAACCGACTTCCTTCTAGAATTCTTAGGAATAAAAGTCTCATCTCTTTTCTCCAACACCCGACAAGTCCTCCTTCGCCTCGAGTTTTTGGTTGTATACGCTATATTCATGATAAATCCCCCACTCGAGGAAAATTAAATCCCAAGGCTCTTAGGTGTGTTTCCATTGGTTATTCTCCAACCCAAAAAGGTTATAAATGTTATTATCCTCTTTTAAACAAAGTATTTGTCACTCGGGATGCAACTTTTTGGGAATTGTAACCATTTTATTATTCACCTTCTCCTCAGGGGAGGATGTTATTGATGAGGAGAACTTTCCTCCTGAGGCTGGTATTACAAGTTCTACTATACCATCTTATCCTATAAATTCTTCTCTTGTTCCTGTTGCTTCTGATAATTCTACACAAGGGGAGTTATAGTTACAAGAGTCATATGCTAGACAGAATGAGCTTGAGTTATATGTTTGAAGAGGCAAGAATAAGGTCACCGTTTCTGCACCACTATACTAACCCTACTCAGAACCTAGTCTTGATAATGCTAATGGTGAGAATCATAATCCTACGTGTTCTTCTGGTGATACTGACATTCTTATTGCTCTTAGAAAAGGGGTTAGATCTTGTACTCAACATCCTATCTCTAATTTCTTAGCCTATAATAAATTATCTGCATCCTACCACTCATTTGTTTTTTCCTTGTCTTCAATATCTGTTCCTCAAGGGTGGAGAGAAGCAATTAGTGATGAGAATTAAAAACAGACTATGATAGAGGAGATGAATGCCCTAAAAAAGAATGATAGTGATGAGAATTGAAAACAGATTATAATAGAGGAGATGAATGTCCTAAAAAAGAATGATACATGGGAACTAATTACTCATCCTTACAGAAAAAACCAGTTGGTTGCAAATGGATATATACAGTCAAACAGAAGCCAGATGGGACAATTGAGAGACTCAAAATCAGGCTAGTTGCAAAAGGGTATACTCAAACCCATGGAATTGATAACCATGAGACATTTGCTCCGGTGGCAAAGATGAACTTTGTTCATACCATAATCTCAT
The DNA here is from genome assembly GCA_020205615.1 of Panax quinquefolius. Classification (NCBI taxonomy): domain Eukaryota; kingdom Viridiplantae; phylum Streptophyta; class Magnoliopsida; order Apiales; family Araliaceae; genus Panax; species Panax quinquefolius. The sequence continues at coordinate 250,754 of CM035153.1, forward strand.
GTGCAGCAAACTTTGGCTAGGATATTCAGCAATTGGATGATAAAAATGTGTTCCTTCATGGTGACTTGGAGAAGGAAGTATACATGAAAATACCCTCTGATTTTGCTTCATTTATCACCGAGGGTAAGGTTTGTAAGTTGCAATCTCCCAGAGCCTAGTTTGGTAGATTCCACAAAGCAATGATAAGATTGGGGTACAAGCAGAGTCGAGTAGATCATACTCTATTTGTCAAACAGATAAAAGGTAAGACTACCATTCTTATTGTTTATGTTAATGACATTGTGGTGACAGGGAATAATAGAGAAGAGATAGTTAATCTCAAAGTAAGTCTGGCCAAAGAGTTTGAGATCAACGATCTTGGTCCTTTGAAATATTTCCTTGGTATTGAAGTTTCAAGATCTTCCAATGGGATTTTTCCATCTCAAAAGAAGTATGTACTCGATCTCTTAACAGAAACTGGAATGTTGGGATGTAAGGCTACTGATTCTCCTATTGAAGTTAATCATCATTTAGTAGGTGGCACAGGACCTACGGTTGATAGAAAAAGATATCAACATTTGGTGGGACGATTGATATACCTTTCTCATACTAGACCTAATATATCTTATGTTGTGGGAATAGTGAGTCAGTATATGCATGATCCTCAACATTGTCACACGAAAACTGTTTACAGAATTCTGAGGTGTCTCAAATATGCTCTTGGAAAAGGTTTATTATTCGCACCACATGGTCATATGAGAGTTGAAGCTTTTTCCGACTCAGCTTGGGTTGGCTCTATAGATGATCGTCGTTCTACATCTGGTTACTGTTCATTTGTTGGAGGTAATCTTGTTACTTGGCACAGTAAAAAACGGTCTGTGGTGGCAAGATCCAGTACTGAGGCTGAATATCAAGCTTTTGCCTTGGGTATATGTGAACTAATGTGGCTACGAACCTTGTTAGAAGATTTGGGTGTTACAACTAAAAGGCCTTTGCAGTTATTTTGTGATAATAAGGCAAGCATTAGTATTGCAAACGGCCCAGTACAAGACGATAGAACGAAGCACATTGAGATTGACAGACACTTCATCAAAGAAAAGTTAACTAGTGGACTTATTTGCTTACCTTTCGTCAAAACAAAATATCAGTTTGCTGATTTGACCAAAGGTCTTAGTAGTAAGACGTTTCATCTATTATGTTTCAAGTTGGGTATGCAAGACATCTATACACCAACTTGAGGGGAGTGTTAGAAGATATTGTTACCATAATTGTAGTTCCTATATTAGTGTGTACGCATTACTATAAATTAGGGATTACCTTACTTGTGTATATAAATTCATGTAATTGAGATTAAATCAATCTAAGAAAGTTATTATCAAAACCTCTGTTTCTTCTTTCTTCAAAGGATATATACTAAAAAATAAACCAATTTTGGACAAGAACTAAGAAAATGTTAGGTGAAGATATTTTACACCTAACTGCTTTAATTCAATTTTCAATTAACAGAAACGTTGTTGCACGATGGGAACTTCCCCATGTGGGGAGAAATAACAAAAAGGAATTAACTAATATGAAGCAATGTTGTGTCCTTTTGCATGACAAGTGCCTAGAATAGGAATTGTAAGGAGGACATAAAGAATTAGCCAAAACATACAGTTGTCCAAAGTTACTCTGACCGAAAATTCCTGGTGTGCCACCAAATCCAGTCAAACCAGCTGTGTCATAAGCAAAAAAGAAATATATATATATATATATATATATATATATAGTGATCTGTAAAACTGTATATAATTATATATAATATCTGAAAAAGATTAAATACAATAAATTTACCTCCTTGAGTTTGACCAAAATTTCCAAATCCAAAAGCACTGGGATTCTGAGAGGGTTGAGACGGTTGAAAAGGTGCTGAAAGAGAGGGCTATGCAGCCAAAAAAAAAATCTTGAATTGAATTATCAGAAGCATAATAACCAAATCCAAAAAAAAAAATCAACATATCATATTGATTAAAAAGATAATAAGAATATGACAAAACTAATGAAATACCCACTGTAGTTGGCAGATTTTACTGATTACACCATTGAACTTTTAATTTTTCAAATTACCCCACTAAAATAATTATTATTTTGAAATTGGGTCATTCCGTTAAAAAAAATAAACGGACGTTAATTTTTTATCTACAAAACTAATGAATTACCCATTGTAGTTGGCACATTTTACTGATTACACCATTGAATTTTTAATTTTTCAAATTACCCCATTAAACTAATTAAAAATAATTATTTTAAATATTTTTAAAAATAATTATTATTTTAAGTAAAAAATATTAGAAACTTTTTTTTCATAAAATGAGTAAAGTTTCATAAAATATAGATTCAAAAAAATTTAAGTGGTTTTAAATTAAATTAATGTCTACTTAATTTTTTAATGTAATGACCCATTCTTAATATTAGAAATTTAAAAATAAAAACTAAAAATAGAAATTAAAATTAAAAAAAATAGATTCAAAAAATAAACTTTATTTTCAAAGAAAAAAAATTTTTTTTTTAAATGAAGGTTTCATAAAACTTAATTTTTTAAATCTATATTTTATGAAACTTTACTCATTAAAATGAAAAAAATTAAAGTTTCTAATATATTTTAATTGAAAATAATAATTATTTTTAAACATATTTAAAATAATCATTTTTTAATTAGTTTAATGGAGTAATTTGAAAAATTAAAAGTTTAATGATATAATCAGTAAAACATGTCAACTACAGTGGGTAATTCATTAGTTTTGTACATAAAAAATTAACGTCCGTTTATTTTTTTTAACGGAATGACCCAATTTCAAAATAATAATTAGTTTAGTGGGGTAATTTAAAAAATTAAAAGTTCAATTGTGTAATCAGTAAAACCTGTCAACTACAGTGGGTATTTCATTAATTTTGCCATAAGAATATCATAAATATCTTAGAAGACTTTTCTTAAGCTAAAACGAGGGAACCCATACTCTAAAGAAAAAGCAATAGAATGTACTTGTGATATATGTTAAATTCATAAAGATATCCATAACTAAGATGTGTCAATCCCCCATAGTAGGTAAAAAAACCTTCCTATAACCAATTCAATAAGGTTGACGTCCCTGTACAGCTGTTCCCATAAAAAAGATTTATGAGAACGACTTTACAATATAGAAATCTCATAAAACGATGAGTCTATTGCGATAAATTTGTGCCGAATTACAATTGCGAAACATATCAATACATAGGATTGGACTTCTTATACGAGGGTCACACTTATTACACATCTCTCCAAAAGAATTATCACTAATACTTATCCACATGACTGACAATCAAAATGTCGACGTAAATATTTGCAATATATATCATTTTTCTAAAACTATTGGATTTAAACTTATATATCGTAGATTTAGTTCCACAATGCCATTTTGTTTGATAATATAACAAGACCAGGGATCCCATCCCTTTCTATTTACAGCATTATCTCTTGTATCTATTATATAGCATTACCGCCGCCATTGTATAATATGATGAGCTATAGTTGGAATATATGCAAACACAAAAAATATCCAATGTTTAGTACTTGAATTTTTGCAATTTCTCTCATACTCAACCACACTGAAATCCACCTCAGAACCCTTCTAGCATTAGTTAAAATGAAATCTACTCTTTGGTCCAATTTGTATCTTTTTCATGGAAAAATAAATAAAATAGGTTATTAAAGAAATAACTGAATTTCATCAGCAACTCACCGTTGTTTGACCAAATCCCATTGGATTGCTATTTGTTAGCAGTGATGGAGTGCTAGAGAAAAGGTTCCCACCAAAACCAGTAGATGGAGTACTAAATAAACTTGATTGACCAAACGCTGAGGTACTCTGACCAAAGGAGGAGGGGTTCTGGCCAAAAGCTGAACTTGATTGTCCAAGCGAAGGTGCCGTTGACTGGAAGAGAGGAGATGACTGTGTATTGACAAAATTTAACCCAGAATTAAATGTGGGTGTTGTTCCCTGAGCTGATCCTGAACCAAAAATAGATGTTGAAGATCCAAAACCAGATGAGCTCGATGAACCAAAAAGAGATGCAGAAGTACTGGCTCCAAATGCATGAGTTGATGAACCAAATATGGAAGGTGTTGTCGATGATGTTGACCCAAAAGGGTTTGCGGTAGACGAAGTTCCAAAGCCTGAAGAACCAAATGCAGGAGAAGAAGAGGATCCAAAACCAGGAGTACCAAACGCTGGAGTTTTTGGAGCAAATGGGTTGGGAGCTGTCGCAGAAGGAAATGAATTGGCAGATGACTGACTAAATGTGGATGAGGAACCAAATGGGTTTGACTGCGTGTTGGAAGAGCCAAAGCCAATTGCACCAGCAGACTGACCAGCAGGACTCGGCCCACCTAAATAAATTACACAATATTATCATGTTAAGGTATACAAGTTGTCTAAGCTTTTAAAAAATTAGCTCACTTGAGAAGCACCTTTATCTCCCAGCTGATAATCCTCCCATCTAAGCTCTTCATGGCTTTTATCTTTGTAAATTGGCATGGCTGATATCGACTCCAGCTTTCCAGCAGGCTGTGTACCACTGCCACTATCTACCTCTGCTGTTGGTGTATAAGCAGACACTCTACTTCCCCCACGTTGACCTCCAAATGCAGATGGCCCAAAACCGGGGCTCCCAAACGCGGGAGTAGTTGCCTGAACCCCTGCTGCATTATAGTGTATTAATAAATAGCACGTGTGAAAATAATCAAGAAGAATGAGAAAACTCTGGCAAATTTCATCCTACACTAATATGGAAATCACATTTCTAGAATCAGTTTAACTAGAGTCTAGGATTCATAAGGCACCCATACACTTGTAAAAAAGGCTCACCAAACGAAGAACTTTGAGCTCCAAATGGAGAGGGAGAAGTCCCAAATGGACTGCTTCCAAATGCAGAAGTGGATTGGCCAAATCCTGGAGTCGACCCAAAGCTGAAGGAGGGAGTAGAAGTGCCAAAAGCAAGGCTTGTTGAGGCACCGAATGCCGGAGTGCTTGAAGCACCAAACGCTGGAGTGCTTGGAGCGCCAAATGCTGGACTGCTTGAAGCTCCAAATGCTAGACTGCTTCCAAAAACTGGAGCACTAGACACACCAAATGCATTTCCTGTGCTACCAAACATTGGACTAGCTGTAGAACCAAAGGCTGGGGTGCTCGTAGCACCAAAAGCTGGCAAGCTTGTGGCACCAAAGGCAGGGGTGCTTGAAGAACCAAATGCTGGAGCACTAGGCGAATTAAACATAGATTGACTTGATGCACCAAAAGGTGTAGAGGATCCAAATAAACTGCTCCCAAATGCTGGTTGGGATTGTTGAAATGTGCTTCCAAAAGGACTTGTTTGGGTAGTGGAGGATCCAAAGCCTCCAAAAGCAGGCTTCTGCCCAAATACGGAAGAACCTGCATTTAAGATTAAAAGATAGTCATGCAAATCAGAGTATGGGTCAGTCAGAGTCATGCAAATTGGTGGTTTTTGATTTGAAAAAGATGATCAGAGTCGTGCAAAACTCAGGAAATAAGGGCAAGAAATTCCCAAACCAAATAATGTATCAGTTTCATATGCCAAGGATACCTGCATCGGTGAATACCATGTACCAGATGAGTATGTCAGAACTTATGTAGTGGGATTATATATCTTGAAGCCATCTGAAATTGAAAAGAAATGGGAGGGGGGGCTGAGATCTAACACTAGACTCTAACTCGTTGTAACGCCTGTCTATTTGAATTGCCACCTAACACAGAGAATTTAGTGAATGACTAGAAAAAGTCGTCTTTAATGTTGTACTGGTAACATTGTAAGAAAAACTTATTCTGAACGGATATGAATAGAAGTCCTAATTCAACAACATCCCAGCCACAGACTGAAGAAATAGTTTACATTGAAATCCTGGAGATGATGCTGCAGGACTAAAGAACCGAATTATAATGTGCTACAGGATGTTCCCAACTACTATTCAATGGAAGGCAATCCAAAATTTGTAAGAAAGACTCGCAAAACACAAACTTGCGAACAAAAATTGAAACAATACCTCTTTCAAGTGAGAAGATGGAACAAAAATTTAAGTTACATTTTCGATTTGAGATTGTGTTTGGTTTTACAAAGACATGCCACTGCCATTCATGTAATGTGTTATTGGCCACTGGCCAAAACTGTTTGACAACTATGATTCCCATCTTAGCCTAGTGAATACAAAGTGGACCAAAAATGATATAGACCTTGCTACTCTGACCATTCATCACCTCATTACAACCTGAGACATTATTTCAAGTGTCTTCTAAAGAGACTTTATGTAAAGACTGTGGATTAAATACAGGTAATGTTAAGTGAATGCAGCAGGTAACAGTAGCAACTACCAAGACAAAAATGTTTGCTTGATAACAATTTACTCCTTATGCTCGAATTGCTTACTGAAAAGCACAAGAAAAGCACATGTCATATTTGAATTAAGGGTCCTCATAACCCCAAAAATCTTTTACATATATATTAGTTGTACGTGGGTTTCATCCAGTCTTTCTTAATGCTTCTTAATACAATTCTTATTTAATTACTAATTGGAAAGGAAACAAACATACTGGGTAAATGAATTATATTATTTAGCTTAATTTCAAACCTTTGTTTAATGTCTGACTATTGAACTTCCAGCAAGGAAGTTAAAAAATAAATTGATTACATAGGACCCTAAGAAGCACTCGCTCTGTCAAGTTTTCTAAGCAACACACTGATAGTAAGTTAGTAACTAATGTTGGGGAAAATATAATATACACACACACACACATATATATATAAGCATATGTACATGAAAGATGAGTCGTCTCTAGGAAGTTATTATAACATTAGAATGCTTAGAATTCCAAAAAAAAAAATCAATGATCAAACATAAATAATCAGACAGAAGGATAGAGTGATAATTTCAAGAGTTAAATTTAGTATATTCCATTAAATGTACTTGCCACCAAATGAAGACGATGAACTACCAAAAGCTGGGGTTGATGAAGCTCCAAAAGTAGGCAGTGAGCTTCCAAAAGCAGGAGATGATGAAGCACCAAACACCGTCGTGGAACTTACTGGCGAAGAAGCTTGGGTCGCCCCAAACACGCCAGTCGATGTGCCACCAAAAATGGATCCCCCTGTCTGTGAGCCAAATGGGGTTGTACTACCGAAGGGTTTTGGAGCAAATGGATTGCTACTTGCGTTATAAGTCTGTCCAAACACTGGTTGGGAGGCAAACGGGCTGCTAGATGACTGCCCAAAAGCTGTTCAATGTTCAAAAGGATTAGTACCAAAAAAATTGGGTAAAGAAAAAAAAATTCAATTGTTGAATCACTGATGAACTCCAAGTAACTGCGTAAAATAGCACCGTAGATAACCGTAGATCACTGAACATACAATACAAATGATCACATAAGTGCATGACCACGTCTACCATAAAGTGCATGACCACATCCTCCATAAAGTGCTGAAAACATGGGTATCCATGTTTTGTTCATTAGGAAAAGTAATTGATGCCAAAATTAAATTTTGGAAAAAAAATTTTGATAATTATATTTACCATGCTCATAAGAAGCCTGAAGGAACTACAAAAGTAATTGAAATTCGGACTTTTATTCATCTACTGACTTAACTAAAAAGGTTTGAAGGCAATAAAATCCCCCACTAAAGGCATAAAAAAGACGAAAAGGAGATAAAATATTAACTAGCAAAGTAATTTATGGGCATAAGAGAGTTCAACGATTTTCTTTCCAGGACAGTACAATTAATGAATTCATATATTTTAAGATTAAATTCTTTCCGAACTCTTGTGAGGGGATGGAAACACAGAGCATGAACAAACACCAAACTATATGTATCGAAAAACTAAAAAATTCATTTAAAAAAAACTTACGATTGCTTGAACCAAACATTCTTCCCGTAAATACTTCTATACTCCAAAACCAGTAACAGCCTCTGGATCCAAAAGTGAACTAGAATCAGAAATCAAATGAAAAGCCGCTTACTCATAAAATGGTTATAATTACGGCGGGGGAATTACTCAACCTAGGAAAGTTTGTTTTCCTCAGCCTCAGCTTAATATGGTTTGATTTACAATTAAGTATACATGTTAAAATCATGATATCCCGGACAAAGCCAGTAATAATATGGAAAATGCATTCAAAGCTACCTGGAGGACCAGTGGCGGAGGTAGATAAAAATTTCAAGGTGGGCAAAGATTTATTTAGGCATTATAAACCTCAAGGTTGTCAAAGTTTGATGTTAGTGCAAATTGTTTTTCAAAATCATGGACAGAAAATTTCAACATAAATACACTATTATTGCCACTACTCTAAAATAAAATTAAAAAATATCTTTTATGGGAAATTGTCAAGATTGTGATATAAGCAGCTCCGACCATGTGAGGGAGTAAACCTGTCGGGTTTCAAGTTCATCTGACCTCTACAACTCTTTTTCTTAAACCTATATAGAAACCAAAAAAACGTTTTCAAACAAACTTGAAGCAGCATATATACAGAGAACTAACCGACAGTGATAATTGATGCCACCGATGCCGATCTGTACGCACACCAATTCCGTTGCCTCGACCCAGACGAGCGAAAGAAAGAAAAGAGTGAAAGTAGACGGGCGATTATAAGGTCCGTGAATAGGTCACACTAGTATGGGCAAAGAAGACCAAGCCGTGTTTGATACTTACGAAGTTTCATTCCTGCCCCTAGTAAAATCGCCAAATTTCAAAATTAAAATTTAAAATAAATTTATTTAATTTTGAATAATATAATAATTAATATTATAAACAAATTAGCAAGTGTTAGCAAAAAAAACTTATTATTTTATAAAAGATTAATATCCAAAAAATATAAAATTGAAACTGTTATTTTTAGAGGTCTAGAATGGGGGATTGAATAGATCTTTAAAACTTTTCCAATTACTTATTTGAGCATTGCCAAATAATTAATTAATCAATATTATTTATGCACGGCAAAATATAAGTTTGAAAATTTACTAAGAAATCTCAGTTCTAAAATAAATCTTATGACTAGACAAATACATAACTGATATAGCAGTTATAATTTGCATAATGTAAATAATGTTAAGTAAAAGACATAAGAGATTTTAAATGCTCAGAAACTAAACAACTCCTAGTCCACTGATATCCACTAAGGATATAGGCCCAACAGACCATTTTACATCTAAACCACTAAGGTTGCTTCGAGTCACTAAGTCTCGGCAATTCGGTCACAAAGACCAAAATCCTTTGACCCCAATTCGTTCATGCAGACCAGGATCCACCGACCCCAATTTGATCTCAAAAACCAGGATCCACCGACCCCAATTCTTATTGTTCATGTTTATTAAAGGTGTAGCTTAGATGACATGTAAGCTCTTCTTCTAATGATACTTAACAACATTGTTATGATCATCTCCTTGGTGCTTTTCTGAACTTTGATGTTGAAGCTCGATCTCTTTTGGACATCAACAGCTACTCATGATCACAGTTGATATGTTGCTCAGTTACTCAATTAAGTTTTGCATCTTCTTGTGCTTAGCAGTTTTGAACAATTATATTATTTGACACCTTGGGATATATTATTTGAACAATTATATTATTTGACACCTTGGGAACAATTCTTGTGCTCAGTTACTCATTTCTTTCTAATGATATATTATTTGACACCTTGGGATCTTCTTCTCGCAACGATTATTTTTCCAATCCTTTTGTTAGATCTGACTTGACTCTACGATATGTTGACTTAAGAATCGTAGGGTTTATCTATATGTTCTGCTCGTCTACTTGTCTTTCTATCTTTGATAGTAGAGTGATAGAAATCGTAGAATTATGCTCTGCATTATCACCATGATTATGACTTTAGCTTCTGTCTTATTACCTGATTGCTTTATTTTATATGAACTTGATCTCCAGACTTCTCTTTGCTTTTTAAACACTTTCATAGCTCTTTCGATTCAGAAAACTGTTCTTTTATTCTATAGTTCTCCTAGGTTTTCTTCTTCACCACTCATGGTTTACTCTATGAAAGTGAAAACGTCTTTATGATATGTTTATCTTCCAAAGCTTTAAGTCATCAGCTGCTACTTTATAAACTTCTCATTGTTCTGTGAACAATTATGAGCTTTATAACCAGCCATAGTATATTCACTATATTTGCAATGTACCCTTCATAAAGTCCTTTTGGAGACTCCTTTTGGTGAAAACTATACTCGGATATCATCAAAGCATATTCTTATACTATTGGTTTTTTTGTGAGACCCCGAATTTTATGAAATGAAAGTATTCAATTTTCTTATAATTATTCTATTTAGTAAATGGTTAAATTGATAAAAGGTTAAAGTTAAGGGTGATATGTGAAAATATTTCAAAGTAAGCAAGTTGTCATAAAATAACTGGTAGTAAACGTACAGTAATACGTGTGGTTGCATAGTAGCACACAATATTAATTATTGATGTTTACGTGAGAAGTCACTCAGTTATACTCAATTATTGCTACAGTAATTGTTGCATCATATCTCTCATATTATTGATTCAATTATTGTCACAAGATCATTCGTGATAATATGATATATTATTAAATCAATAATTGAGACAGCAACAAAGTTATTTATATTATTATTTGTAATATCGACAATGTCTGAAGTTCTATCAAGGAGAGATTTGGTCACCTAATTGCTACCAATAAGGAGAAATCCTTATCTGAAAGCCCCTCTTTCACAGGAACGAATTCGGTTGTTAAATATTGTGAGTTATAATATTAATGATGAATAAGTTCGTGTTGATTAAAGATGAAATTGATAGTTCCATTGTGTTGGGATTATTAGTGTTAGTGGAAACCAATATTATTTCGATAATAATTGATGTCTGAAAGTTATATTGACCAATCGGATAAATGAGCAATTAATTGCTATTAATTCACATGATTATAACTATTTGTTCACATGTGTGTACTATTGAATCACATTCATTTACTATTAGGGGAGTTGGTGCAAGTTTGATAATACTTGCATGACTAAGTTAAAAATAGAGGTATAGATGAAGGTACTATACAATAATTAATTTTTTCACATGTTTAGAACTATTGAGTCACATGATTTACTATTGATTCACATGATTTACTATTAGGAGAGGTGGTGCAAGTTTGATAATGCCTGCATGACTAAATTAAAAATGAAGAAAAAGATGAAGGTATTATACTGTAATATTTTGAGCCCCAAAATGTGTAATTATGGAAACTATATTTTCCTATAAATAGAAGCTCATTCCTTCATTATTTTTCACCAATTCACTAAGTCTCACAAGAGCAATTATTATAGAGAGAAATTATAGAGAGAAAGAAGAAGAGAAGTCTGCTACCTCACTATTCCAATATCTAGTTTCTTCTATAGTAAGGGATATTATTATTATAGTAAGGGATATTATTATTATTATAGTAAGGGGTATTATTCTTTCGTATTTATGAAGAGAGTTATTTTCTTTCAATACTCGTAAGGGTTGTTATTCCATTCTTTATTATTATGTTGGAATAACATGTCTATGCGAAGTACCGCATACATGGTGAAATTCTTCTGTTATTCCATTCTTTATTATTCTGTTGGAATAACCTGTCTGTGAGGTCTATCGCATGCATAGTGAATTTTGTTGTTATTCCATTCTTTATTATTCTGTTGGAATATCATGTCTGTGCGGATTACGCGTGACTGGTTCTATTCTTTATTATTTTGTTGGAATATCACATGCGTGCGATTACGCATGACACGGTTCCATTCTTTATTATTCCGTGGGAATAACTTTGTTTGTGCGATCTATCGCATGCCCGGTGAATTCTTCTCGTTATTCCATTCTTTATTATTCGTTAGAATAACTCATCATGTGGATTATCGCAGTATGGTGAATGATTCTTCGTATTCATTCTTTATTAAATTGTGGAAATGATCTCGCCTCACGTGGATTCTGCATGGCGGTGAAAATCCATTCATAGATTTCAGATATTCTATTATACTCGTATGAGATATCATTTCTTTTGTACTCGCCATGGAATATCATTTTCTTCGATATTTTTTTACGAGTTACTATTCACAAGTTAATATTCACCGAAGCATTATTCACTCTAGTATTATTCACTCGGTATTCGGGGCACTTTTCGTTTTGAAAGATCATTCACGAGTTACTGTTCACGGGTTACTATTCACCGAATATTATTCACTCGGGTATTTGGGGTACTTTTCATGTCGAGGTACTATTCCTGAAGTACTATTCATAGGATACTATCATGGGTAACATTTTACTCGAAAAATATATTTCTTTTCGTCCAAATTATTTTTGGTACATGAATATTATTCTTGAATTTTACTCCACAAAGCGAAGATCATGTTGACAATTTGGATATTTTAAACTCGGATAAATTTAAAGTCTTTAATATTTATCCTTGATTTCGCTTGATTAATGCTTATATCATTGTCATCATCCTCATGCTTATATTATGATGAAAGTCATCTTTCGCTCACGCTCAAAGATGGATTTGTTGATTATTGGTTTCTTGTTGTATATTTTTGGCTTACGTGCAAAGATGGATTGTTGATTATTGATTTCTTGTGGACGCCCCCAAAATAGGTATACACCACACCCATTACGAAGTCGCCAAATACATGGTACGTAAACAACTACAACTTTATTATTACAACAAGAAACTCGTGAGTTTAAAATACAAATATTATCTTTTAGACAATATCTATACTCAAATAAATCCCCATCACATTTATTGATACATTATTTTACAAAATGGTGAGGACTACTAAACAACTCTCTCTAGAACCTTCATTCCATACCCGACTAAGATTCGCTACATTCTCGCCTCCCGAGAAGAAAAATGGAACAACAAGGAAAAGGGTGAGCTCAACTAGCCCAAGTAAAGAATACTATGACTAAGATAATATACAACAAATTATCGTTAGTCTCCAACAGGAAAAAATCGATAAAATACAATAGACAACAAGTTTCGGATCAATATTCGCAATGAAATAATAATTCATAGAAGAGTTACATAGAGAATGAAATCTACTATAATCTATGAATTTAATAATCCATCATCAATATTTTATCCTCAGTAACATCAATCAATATTCATCTCAAATCAAATATTCATCTTTGCACTACAGCCAAAGATATTCATCAATCCATCATGTTCATCTCAACACTGTTCATCTTTGCACTAAAGGCCAAAGATATTCATCATTCATCATGTTCATTTAAACACCGCTCATCTTTGCACTAAAGCCAAAGATATTCATCAATCGGCCATGTTCATCTAAACACTGCTCATCTTTGCACTAAAGGCCAAAGATATTCTTCAGAAATCATTCATCTTCGCACTCTGTGCCAAAGATATTCAATAATATCATCATTTAAGACCGAGGATGATGAAAATATTTTTTAAAGAACGAATCAAAGTGAAACAAAATGACAAGGATTAAGGATTAAGGATTCATACTTGGTTTTATCCACGCCCAAAAATACTCTCAAAAATAATCATAGTGGTGTAAAATTCAAGAATGATCAAAACATGGATACTATCAAAGCTAGTATCCGAATAGATATTTTAGACGAAAAGAAGAAATTTTATTTTTCGATGAATAGTGTCAGATATCGTGAATAAAGTCCAGATATCGTGAATAGTTCTCAGATATATCGTGAATAAGGCAGATACGTGAATAGTAACTCGACACCAAAAGATAGAAATTCCACAAAAAAAAACATTTTCACGCTTCATTAATAGTACTCGTGAATAAGAACTCGTGAATAGTAACTCATGAATAGTAACTCGTGAATAAGAACTCATGAATAAGTAAACCCGACATGAAAAAGTTCCAAATTTGATAAAACTTCAGATCAACATTTCAAAGATAATGATATCAAGAAATAATATCATTATGAAAAAAAATAATATCCCTTACCTCAAAGAATCAAGATTTCTAAGGAAAGGCTCAAGTGATCTTTGAATGAAACTTGTAGACCTGAACAAAGAACTCTCAAAGTATCTAAATACTCACAAAATACGCTCAATAATATAGAGAGAAAGAGAGAAAACTTTGTTTCGTGTGATTTTCAATTCTAACTTAGCCCTCTATTTATAGAAAATGTTAGCCTCACCAAGGCAGACTTGACTGCACACCGATGGCTTTACTCGCTACTATTGCCACCCACCACATTTGAAATAAAATTCAGCACATTTTTTCACCAACCACAAGTGGGGCCCACTCAATTCTAGAATTTTCCACCAAAATCAATTATAACCCTAATTTCCGAATCACCACCTCTTAAAATTCATAACAAATTATCGCTCATCTTTAACGGTTCAAAATTTGTGGACATATACTCAACTTATATATGTATAACATATCCAAAAATTACAACGATCCAACTATTTCGGATTAAATATTATAACTCACACAATAAAGCTATAATAACACCGATTTGATCTTTTAATACCTCCAATCCGGACAAAATACAAATAAAACATCTCAACATTAATTCCTTCATTAATAACCACATAAATAAATCCATCATTTATATTCATATAAAATAAATATTTCCTTATCATATGAATCAATAATTAATTATTCACAAATAATATTACGTAATCACATTTATGACAACCAGTCGCCTCAGAAAGAGGGGCTTTCAATAAGGATCTCTCTCATCTTGGCGCCGCAATTAGGTGACCAAACCTCTCCTTAGATGTAACTTTCTAGACATTGCCAATAATGTTATCTAATAATATTATTCAAATAATATGAATTATTGATCCGATAATGGGAAATATTGTGCAAATGACAATTATTGAACAACAATAATATAAAATATCAACGCAACAATTATGAATCAATAAAATAAAATATTGAATAAAGAATTCATCGTGAAAATTATTGAGTAGTGCCTTCTTACGTAAGGATCAATAATTCAACAATATCGCATGTAATACGCGTGCTTCTTCAGCAACCACGCCAGACATCAGTATTTTAACCACCGGGTATTCCAACAGTCTTAACGGTGAACAACTACGCCAAGTTATTTATAACCACCCAAACTTTGTCGCTTTTCCTCATCCAATCGCTTTCCGTTATGGGGCCCACACATAGTCGCTACCATTGTATTGAATATTCCCGACAAAGATCTAATATTCCACGACCAAACGAATATTCCCGACAAGCATTTAATATTCCACGACCAAACGAATATTCCCCGACAAAAATGAATATTTTATAACCCTTGCTTATTTTGAAATATTTGTGATTTAACCCTTAACTATCCACATTAATCAAATCAACCCTTACTATTTCAAAATAATAAATAAAGGAAATTCCTTTTATTTAAAAAAAATTTCGGTCTTACAACCTCCCCTCCTTATGAAATTTCGTCATTCTCGAAATCGACGACGACGCACTGGTGTTTCAAAAGGTGAGGATACCTCGCTTTCATTTTCGTTTCCAATTTCCGTGTCATTTCTCTATAGCATGATTCCTCCACAAAACTTTAACTTGTGGTATGACCTTTCTTGCGCAGTAGGGACATGCTCCTTCCTATCCAAGATCTTGACATGTACCTCCTCACACGTTAAGTCTTCTGCTATCTCGTCCTGGGTTCTAACTCAATAACTTGGTTTGGTCTTTCACATATTTACGAAAGCATGGATATGTGAAAACACATTATGAACACGAGACATACTGGAGGTAACGCAAGTCTATAGGCTACATTTCCTACTCTGGTCAAGAATTTGAAATGGACCAATAAATCGTGGATTTGAGCTTCCTCTCTTCCCAAATCTTGTAACTCTCCTTCCATGGAGCAACTCGCAACAATATATGATCCCCTCACATTAAATTCCACATCCTTTCGATGAAGATCCGCATAACTCTTTTGTCGATCTTGTGCCGCTTTGTATATCGTTGTCGAATCATTAGTCATCACGTATTAACTCGGGTCCCAACAATGTTGCTTCACCCACCTCATCCCAACATATCGAGAGAACGACATTTTTGTCCATATAATGCTTCGAATGGAACCATGCCTATATTTGTTTAATAACTATTGTTGTATGAGAATTCCACCAATGGCAAGTACTTATCCCAACTTCCTTTGAAATCTAGGACACGTAGTTTTAATATATCTTCAAGAGTTTGAGTAGTCCTTTTCGATCGCCCATCCGTTTGAGGATGGTATGCCAAACCGAATCGTAAATTGCGCCCATAGCTTTTCTACAAACTAACCCAAAATCATGAAGTGAATCTTGGGTCACGATCTAAAACTATGGATACTTGGCATGCCATGCAATCTCATAATCTCATTTACGTACATACGAGAAAGACGCTCAAGGAATAAGTCTCCGAGACGGAAGAAATGAGCAGACTTGGTTAATCTATCAACAATAACCCAAATAGCATTGATGCCTTCGAGAAACCGTAGGAAGACCCGCAGAACGAAATCCATAGTAATGTGTTCCCACTTCCATTCCGGAATCTCAAGTGGTTGCAACGGACCCTTAGGTACAAGATGCTCCGCCTTTACACACGTTGACAAGTTAAACATCTCGAGATAAACTACGCGATCTCTCTCCTCATATTGCTTCCACCAAAATGTATGTCAAGATCACGATACATTTTAGTACTTCCAGGATGGATTGCAAATGGTGTATTGTGTGCCTCCATCATAATCTTGTACCTCAAATCAGAGTCGTTAGGAACACAAAGTCTAGAGTGGACTCAAGTATTCCTTCTTCATCAATTCTCGCTTAGGAATAGCTCCTCTTGCATACTTTCCTCTTCATACGCATCATTTCCGAGTCGGTGGCTCGAAAGCAGCCTTTAACTAAAGTCGATTATACTCAGATATCATCACGTGGGTACCTAGAGTTTTCATCTCCATCTCTATTATTTGTAAATTATACTGAAATTAGTCTTTGATAATATCGTGACTCAGATTTCAGATACGATCTTCTACTCAACACGCCACCTACCACGCTCGCTTTTCCAGATGGCATGGTCGTAACATGTCTTTGAAATGAGTCTCCTCTCGAGTTCTTCAAGCTCTTCCCACATTCCTCGCTTCCATTCGAATTTTGTATCTCTACGAGTCGGTGCGATAATAGAATAGCGATTCGAGAATATCCTTCAACGAATCTCCGATAATAACCAACTAAGCCTGAAAGCTACGTATTTCGATCGACTTAGGTTGTTCTCAACTTGTGACTCATATCCCAACCTTGGATAAAGACGTCATAATGACACCTATCGCTTTACTATCGCACGAATATGACGTCCCCTATAGAGAGTCTGGCTTAGGTGAATTCCACAAAGGAAGTCACAAGATAAAGGCTCAGGTACCAAATTCTATAGTTGAATTTTTAACTCCTGAAGTTCAATAGGAGCCATTCTATATGAGATTTTAGAAATGAGTTTTGTACCGGGTTCAAAGTCGATACAAAATTTAATATCAGGCTTTGGGAGTAAGCCAAGAAATTCTTCAGGAAATACATCAGGAAAAATCAATAACAACAGGAATATTATTCAAATCTGACGTGTCTTTATTCAAATCCATAACATGGACTAAGAAAACTTGACATCCGTAATAAACGAATGACTTCATGGCTTGATATGAAAATGTTTGATTACAATGGTTTGATTGCTTGAATTCAATAACAAAGTTGCTTAGGAATATGAAAACTAACAACCTTACAAAAGCAATCAATTTGGCATGATGAGTAGTTAACCTTAAAATCACATCAAAAGCAAATATCTCTATAGAAATAAGGTTAACGGTAATGTGATAGTGCCAACCTGAATCAAACAAGATTTCTAAACAATGAGATGTAATGAAAGTTTCTCCTAACGGATTCTCCATAAATAAGTCAAAGTCTAATTTCTCCGTAGTCAAGTTCAAACGTTGAGCGCAAGCAAAGAGAGATAAAAGAATGGGTAGAACCAAATTATCTAGTAAGGTATAAACTTTCAAGAATTTATAATTAACTAACCCGTGCTAACTTCGTTCGGGTTCCTCGCATTTTGACCGGCCACGACAAACGCTTCTTCCAAGAAGATTGACTTTGACTTTTCCGGGACATCCTTTTTGAGTCACCATTCACGCTGGATCGGGTTTCGATATCGCATAATCTCGAGCGATATGTCCTTCTTTTCCACAATTATAGCATACCTTGGAAGGCTTTGAACAGGTTGACCTTATATGTCCCTCCTCTCCACATCTCGTAGCATCTGGCTGGCGATCGTTCTCTTCCCTAGAATTTGTTGATGGTGCCGATGTTGTCGCTAAGCGTCTTCCCGTCATCGTTAAATCTTCTCTTTTTAGATTGGACATCTCTTTCCATAATATCAACGCGTCGTGCGGCTTTTTACCCATGCATCACTCATTCTCACTGCTCGCTTATTTCTTCTTTCATTTTCAGATTCAAATTTTTATCATCTTATACTCGCCAAAGAGTGCTTCATTCAAGCATCACGATCGGGTAACACAAGCTTGAATCGTTGCATCCTTTTGCTCCACGCATCGCTCGCAATTCTTTAGCTTTCGCTTCTTCTAACTCATGAATACGATTTTGCAATTCTATATTTCGATCATAAAATACCTCTAATAAACTCTCTTCAGTACCTCTTCTTCCTCTTCTTCCTCACTCTCATTGTTACCTCTGTGATTATCTAAGATGCAACTATCAATTCTTCACTCACCACATGGATATCTCTAATTCCTTCTTCACTTTGACATCACATTATCCGGTTGGCGATTAGAGGTGTCTCCACGATCTCATTCACTCCATTGTTAACGTTCTCAAAGACCATTCTAAAAAAACTATCATAAAACAAGGGTTAATTAAATAAATTAACAAATCATATAATACCCCTATAATATAACCAACCAACAAATAAGCTTAGGTAGGACACACTAGCGAAGGATTTACTCGTCTCTCCCTCCTAGTTTTATTCCCGATCTCGCCAGAGATCATATCCCTAAGCTCGATATTAACTGTGACGCCCCAAAATAGTATACATACACCCATTCTCGAGTCGCCAAATACATGGTGCGTAAACAACTACTGACTTTATTATTACAACAAGAAAGCTCGTGAGTTTAAAATACAAATATTATCTTTTAGACAATATCTATACTCAAATAAATCCCCATCACATTTATTGATACATTATTTTACAAAATGGTGAGGACTACTAAACAACTCTCTCTAGAACCTTCATTCCATACCCGACTAAGATTCGCATTACATTCTCGCCTCCCCGAGAAGAAAAATGGAACAACAAGGAAAAGGGTGAGCTCAACTAGCCCAATAAAGAATACTATGACTAAGATAATATACAACAAATTATCGTTAGTCTCCAACAGGAAAAATCGATAAAATACAATAGACAACAAGTTTCGGATCAATATTCGCAATGAAATAATAATTCATAGAAGAGTTACATAGAGAATGAAATCTACTATAATCTATGAATTTAACAATCCATCATCAATATTTTATCCTCGTAACATCAATCAATATTCATCTCAAATCAAATATTCATCTTTGCACTATGTGCCAAAAGATATTCATCAAATCCATCATGTTCATCTCAACACTGTTCATCTTTGCACTAAAGGCCAAAGATATTCATCATCTCATTCGTGTTCATTTAAACTTGCTTTCATCTTTGCACTCTGTGCCAAAGATATTCATCAATCAGTCGTGTTCATCTCAAACACTGCTCATCTTTGCACTAAAGGCCAAAGATATTCTTCAGAAATCATTCATCTTTGCACTTCTGTGCCAAAGATATTCAATAATATCATCATTTAAGACCGAGGATGATGAAAAATATTTTTTTAAAGAACGAATCCAAAGTGAAACAAAATGACAAGGATTAAGGATTAAGGATTCATACTTGGTTTTATCCACGTCCAAAAATACCTCAAAATAATCATAGTGGTGTAAAATTCAAGAATGATCAAAACATGGATACAATCAAAGCTAGTATCCGAATAGATGTTTTTGGACGAAAAGAAGAAATTTTATTTTTCGATGAATAGTGCCAGATATCGTGAATAGTGCAAGTATCGTGAATAGTTCAGATATCGTGAATAGTCAATAGTACGTGAATAGTAACTCACACCAAAAGATAGAAATTCCATAAAAAAACATTTTCACGCTTCATGAATAGTACTCGTGAATAGTAACTCGTGAATAGTAACTCATGAATAGTAACTCGTGAATGAAGTAACTCATGAATAGTAACCCGAGCATGAAAAAGTTCCAAATTTGATAAAAACTTCAGATCAACATTTCAAAGATAATGATATTCAAGAAATAATATCATTACGAAAAAAATAATATCCCTTACCTCAAAGAATCAAGATGACGGAAGGAAAGGCTCAAGTGATCTTTGAATGAAACTTAGATTGAACAAAGAACTCTCAAAGTATCTAAATACTCACAAAATACGCTCAATAATATAGAGAGAGAAGAGAAAACTTTGTTTACGGTGTGATTTTCAATTCTAACTTAGCCTCTATTTATAGGAAAATGTTAGCCGTAGGCCAAGACTTGATTTTGACTACACCGATGTGGCTTTTACTCGCTACTATTGCCACCACCACATTTGAAATAAAATTCAGCACATTTTTTCACCAACCACAAGTGGGGCCCACTCAATTCTAGAATTTTCCACCAAAATCAATTATAACCCTAATTAAAGAATCGGTCACCTCTTAAAATTCATAACAAATTATACGCTCATCTTTAACGGTTCAAAATTTGTGGACATATACTCAACTTATATATGTATAACATATCCAAAAATTACAACGATCCAACGGTCGGATTAAATATTATAACTCACACAATAAAGCTGTAATAACACCGATTTGATCTTTTAATACCTCCAATCCGACAAAATACAAATAAAACATCTCAGCATTAATTCCTTCATTAATAACCACATAAATAAATCCATCATTTATATTCATATAAAATAAATATTTCCTTATCATATGAATCAATAATTAATTATTCACAAATAATATTATGTAATCACATTTATGATAAACCAAGTCGTTCCCGGAAAGAGGGGCTTTCAATAAGGATCTCTCCATCTGGCGCCGCAATTAGGTGACCAAACCTCTCCTTAGAGCATGTAACTTTCTAGACATTGCCAATAATGTTATCTAATAATATTATTCAAATAATATGAATTATTGATCCGATAATGGAAATATCGCAAATGACAATTATTGAACAACAATAATATAAAATATCAATGCAACAATTATTGAATCAATAAAATAAAATATTGAGCAAGAACTACCGTGGAAAATATATGAGTAAGTAGTGCCTTTCTACGTAAGGATCAATAATTCAACAATATCATGCAATACCGTAGTGCTACCGTGCAACCACGCGACATCGTATTTTAACCACCGGGTATTCCAAGCGGTCTTAATCTGCAATAATAACTACGCGTTATTTATAACCACCCAAACTTTGTCGTTTTCCTCATCCAATCGCTTTCAGTTATGGGGCCCACACATAGTATGGCGTTGTTATCGAATATTCCCTCGACGATGCATTTAATATTCCACGACCAAACGAATATTCCCGAAGCAGATTAATATTCCACGACCAAACTAATATTCCCGACAAAAATGAATATTTTATAACCACTTGCTTATTTTGAAATATTTGCGTATTTAACCCTTAACTATCCACATTAATCAAATCAACCCTTACTATTTCAAAATAATAAATAAAGGAAATTCCTTTTATTTAAAAAAATTTTGGGGTCTTACATTTACAGTTGTATATCTTAGGCTTACGTGCAAAGATGGACTGTTGATTATTGGTTTTACAGTTGTATATCTTTGGCTTACGTGCATAGATGAACTATTGATTAATGAGTATATTTGGCTTATGTGCATAGATGGGCTTTTATTAGTATGATTATGACCGAGGATCATTCGGTATAATCATGACCCGTAATGTTATAGATGATGTGGTAAAGTAAATCATTGTACGTAGTGCATTGATGGACGATTATTGGTATGATTATAATCAGGGATTATTCGGTATAATCATGACCATTGATGATTACATGAACGATCATGATTCGATGATGTGGATTATTTATTGTCGAGTCTCGGCGATAACATATTGATTACACACTTTTAATTAAGTAAAAGATAGTAGATATCGTACTACTGACTCTTCTAAAATACAGTTGTATGTCTTTGGCCAGTAGTGCAAAGATGAATTGTTAATGAATATCTTTGGCCGTAGTGCAAAGATGAATTTATTAGTATGATTAAGAGTAAGAATTGTGATTTGGTATAACCATGATGAAGATAGGTGATGAACATTATAGGTGATGAACATTATCTTCGTCCTGGGTGCAAAGAGGAATTTAGAATCACAATTATGATTATGAGTTATTCATATGATTGTGGACAGGAATTGTTGATTGATGTTACAGTGATAAAACATTATTGGTGGACTTTTGACATGGAAAAGATAATAGACCTGATGGTCTGTTTGACTCTTCTAATGGATTGCTCGTTCCGCTGCAACTATGGTTGAAAAGTTTTATCATCTACCATATGTTCTAAATCTCTGATTTATTACTGATGAAGGCTATTGATGATGTAAATTATCTCTAGTCATGATATTCTTTACTGGGCTAGTTGTGCTCACCCTTTTTGCTTCACAATTCCTTTCAAGTAATAAGTGTGATGCCCCCAAAATAAGTATACTTCACCCATCTTGAGTCGCCAAATACATGGTACAGAACTCAACGACAAACTTAATTATACAAGCGTGTGTCGTGCAAAATACGACAAAACATAGGCGAGAGTTTAAACACGAATATTGCCTTAGAAAATATCCACACTCAATGGAGTCCTCATTATAATTATTATCACTTTATTTTATAAAATAGTAAGGACTACTATAGCCACCATCTCGGGACCATCACTCCATTCCACGACTCGTCCCGGCTATATTCTCATTTCAAGAGAAAAAGTGAAAGAAAAGGGTGAGCTCAACTAGCCCAGTAAGAAATATTATGACTAAGATAATGCAGAATAAATTATCATTAGCCTTCAACAGTGTTAAACTGATAAAATACAATAAACATCAAGTTTAACTGCAGCGGAATAAGCAATCCATTAGAAGAGTCAAGTAGAACATAATGTCTACTATCTCCTCTAGATTAAAAGTTCATCGTTAATATTTCATTCCTGTAATACTCATCAACAGTTCTTTGTTATACCTAAGACAAAAAGAACTATCATTACCTATCTTCACCTAAACCACCAAAGATTATAGTTAAATCCACAATTCATATTTATAATCATGTAAATCAACAGTTTCTTCTTGCCACAAAGGCTTAATATAACGTTTACTCAATATCCTTACCCCAAAGGCTAAAGATATTCAAATGTAATAACAATGATCATACCAATCGATTTATACACCTTGACTACGGGCCAAAGATATTCAACTATAAAACTAATGGTCATGATCATAGCAATCAATCAATTCTGTCGATTGCACTTTCTGACCAAAGACATTATTTGTTAACTAATGGTCATGATCCGCCAATCACATCATAGAATTATCCATGCACTTCTACGGCCGAGGATATTCGTTATTATCACCAATGGTTATGATCGTATATACACATCATCCATCTTTGCACGTAAGCCAAAGATATACAACTATAAAACCAATAATCAACAGTTCATCTTTGCACGTAAGCCAAAAATATACAACTGTAAAACAAATAATCAACAGTCCATCTATGCACATAAGCTAAAGATGACTTTCATCACAATATAAGCATGAGGATGATGACAATGATAAAAGCATTAATCAAACAAAATCAAGGATAAATATTAAAGACTTTAAATTTATTCAGAGTTTAAAAATATCCAAATTGTCAACATGATATTTCTTTATGGAGTAAAATTTAAGAATAATATTCATGTACCAAAAATAATTTGGACAGAAAAGAAATATATTTCTCAGGTAAATAGTACCCCGTGAATAGTAACTCGTGAATAGTAACTCATGAATAGTAACTAAGTAAATAGTACTCAGTATTAAATACATAGTAAATCAGTATACATAAATAATGTCATCTACATGAAATAGTGCTATATCATGAATAATTATCGTATTATCGTGAATAGTAACCTCGGCACAAAAGATAAAGTTTCACAATAAAATCCATATCAATATTTATAACACCTTAATCCAAATGTTATAAATCACTTAATAATCTCATAATCTAATATTATTAATATTACCACAATATTTTAATCAATTCTTAAACTTATAAACAATTTATTTTAATTATTTACACATTACTAATTAATGCATTTAATCATCCTAAAATGCCAAACTCATAAGATTTCATCACCAATAACCAAAACTCTCATCAAAATTCTGTATATACCTTATATAGGATTCTCAAGCCATAAAATCCCATTTTTCAATTTTCTTACTTCACATAATATATTTAATTCATTTACTCATAACTAGTCCATTTTCATGAAAAATACCAAATCAGTACAAACAAATTTTTTTTTCTGGGATTTAGCAGAATATAGTCCCATATTGAACATATATTTTCTCGGAATTTTTAAAATTCATTTACTATTTTTCATATGACTAAAACTGCCGAATATTTAGACATTTATAAAAAATTGTACTTTTATCCAAAAATTCCGAAATTTACAGGGTATACTGCTGTTATATAGATGTACTTCAAATAAAAATTTCACCAATTTTGGAGTTAACCACAAGGAGTTATAAGGGTTTACTTTTAAAATAGTCTTTTCCCATAAAATTCATAACTCCTAATCTATTCATCCAAAAATCACCATTTTTGGACACAACCTAGAAAAATCATCAAATTATCATTTCAAATTTTTCCAGATTTTTTGAGGGTCGAAAAAATTACGAAACTGCAAATGGATTTTCACCCGCTATACGGTAATCCGTGAGCATGATCATTTCCACAATTTAATAAAGAATGAATACGAAGGATCATTCACCATGTATGGTAATTCACATAGGCAGTTATTCAGCGAGAATAATAAAAATGGAATAATGAGAAGAATTCACCATGCATGCGATAGGCCGCATAAACAAGTTATTCCCAATAGAATAATAAAGAATGAAACGGATCATGCGTAATCTGCTTTTACGCACGATATTCCAACATAATAATAAAGAATGGAACGGTCGTACGCAGAATCCATACGAATGGATATTCAATAGAATAATAAAGAATGGAACCAGATCATACGTAATCGCGCATGCATGCAGAATATTCCAATGAGAATAATAAAGAATGGAATAACAATAGAATTCACCGGGCATGCGATAGAGCCGCATGAACGAGTTATTCCAATGAGAATAATAAAGAATGGAATAACAAAAGAATTTCACCATGTATGCGGTACTTGGCGATCGATGAGTTATTCAACATAATATTAAAGAATGGAATAACAACTCTTACAGTATTGAAGAAAATAACTCTATTCATAAATATGAAAGAATAATACCCTTTACCTTAGAAGAAAGCGGATCTTTAGAATAGTGAGGTAGCAGACTTCTCTTCTTCTTCTCTCTATAATTTCTCTCTATAATAATTGCTCTATAGCTTTAGTGAATTAGTGAAAAATAGTGAAGGAATGAGCTTCTATTTATAGGAAAATATAGTTTCCATAATTGCACATTTTGGGGCTCAAAATATTACAGTATAATACCTTCATCTTTTCCTTTATTTTTAATTTAGTCATGCAAGTATTATCAAACTTGCATCACCTCCCCTAATAGTAAATCATGTGAATCAATAGTAAATCATGTGACTCAATAGTTCTAAACATGTGAAAAAATTAATTATAGTATAGTACCTTCATCTATACCTCCATTTTTAACTTAGTCATGCAAGTATTATCAAACTTGCACCAACTCCCCTAATAGTAAATCATGTGAATCAATAGTACACACATGTGAACACATAGTTATAAGCATGTGAATTAATAATAATTAATTGCTCATTTATCCGATTAATTACTCGATTGGTCAATATAACTTCCAGACATTAATTATCATTGAAATAAATATCAATTTTTCACTAGCACCAATAATCCCAACACAATGGAACTATTAATTTCATCTTTAATCAACACGAACTTATTCATCATTAATATTATAACTCACAATATTTAACAACTAGGTCGTTCCCAGGAAAGAGAGGGCTTTTCGATAAGGATTTCTCCTTATTGGCGTGCAATTAGGTGACCAAACCTCTCTCTTGTGAACTTCAGACATTGTCGATATTGCAAATAATAATATGAATAACTTTGTCATCTCAATAATTGATTTAATAATATAACATATTATGCGGATGATCTTTGTGACAACAATTGAATCGATAATATGAGAGATATAATGCGAGAAATTCTTGTAGCAATAATTGAGTATAAGCGAATGATTTCTCACCTAAGCATTAATAATTAATCTGGTGTGCTACTTATGCAACCACACACGTATTCTTGTATTTTTTACCATCGAATTATTTTCATGACAACTTGCTTACTTTGAAAAATTTTCACATATCACCTTAACTTTAAACTTTTATCAATTTAACTATTTACCAAAATAGAAAAATTGAATACATTTATTCATAAAATTAGGGATCTCATAATAAGAGTGTGTATTTGGGTGGCGGGGTAACAGGAGAATAGTAAGCGGTGGTCTATATAGGTATTTGAGGTTCTCCTAAATAGTATGGAAATAATTTTATTGAGAACTTTAGATAAGTGTGTCGTATTATACACGTTATTTGATATTTAATTTTGGTGAACTTAATAGGGTGAGGTGAACCCAACTTTGGAAGGGTGCTTTACCACTATCATACAAGATGTCTAATGACATACAACCTCGTGTTATCATAAGACAAGGTTGTGCACGTCCACTTGCTGAGTATATCTACGAGCACTACCTATATGATCTTGGAGTTTGGTTGAAATATAATTTTCAATTGCAGACAGTGGAGATAGTTATATGTCAAGAGAAGACTCACCATTGGAAATAACATGATAGTAATCTTCTCATTTTTCTTTGGGGTCTATTGGGTAAACCAAGGATAATTCTGTGGACATATGATATCTATCATAACCTTTACGCAGCATGGCCTCCCGCATCACGAAGGTTTCTTTGAGCACTTCCCAAAGATTTTAATTTCTAAAACAGTTTTTGACTGTACTTTTATGTAAAATACCATTGTAAGGTTGTGGTCGATGCACCATGAGAGTTACATACATTTGTATTAAAACTCACAGTTTAACTGTGGTCGTATTATGCACGATAGTTCAACAGTTGTATAAATGAAGTTTGTATTTAATTTTTATAGTATGATATCTGGCGACTCAGAATGGGTCGTGTGGACCTATTTTGGGGGAGTCACATTTTTCTTGTGTGATCTTCACCTTATATCCATGGCACAAAAGTAAGTTTTATAATCGCATTTAGCTCTGCAGTCAGCTTTATGTACAAATCTTTATAATTCTGAGGCTGACTTTACGATCTTGATTTTATTAAACGATTTTGGAATTATCTTACGATATGACTTTCATCAAGTGTCTGCTTGAATTATTCTACGTTTAGTCTTTTCCAAAAGAGATTACTTGACCTTACTATTTACTAATTGCTTTGTAAGTTGGTCATTACTTTGCGAAATGATATTTACGATAAGAGTAACAACTCTGTTATTTCTCCTTTAGCTATGAGATAACTTCGCAGCTTTGAGACCATGCCATCTATTCACTTTACGAGCTGATCTTCGTCTTACGAGATAGAGTGAACTTTACCATTCATATGATGTTTTACGAACAATTAACTCTGTGATGTATTTTCACACTACAAAACTGGCAGAGTAACTTTATGATCAATTGTGACGCCCCTAAAATAGGTCAACACAACCCATTCTAAGTCGCCAAATACATGGTATAAAATTCAAATACAAACTTTATCTATACAACTATTAAATATCGTGTAAATACGACAAAACATAAGTTGTGAGTTTCAATACAAATATTGTCTTGTAGACAATATTTAAACTCAAATAAAGTCATCAATATAATTATTGTCATTGTAATACCCGAGAATTTCTACGTCTTATTAAATGAATATATTAATGGAAATATATTTATGTGAATATAAGTGTTAATGTTTTGTAAGTTGAATAATTCAATTGATTCACATTAGGTTAATACGAATTGAGAAGTGTGGAATTGACAATGAGAATTATGAAGTGCCTTGTGTGGCATAGTGTAGAATAAGGAAATTCACTAAGTAAATTAAACGAGGAATAGTCATTAAGAGGAAGATCAATTGTGTATGGTTAAGTGATTAATGTGGAGTAGTAACAAACTCGTTGAGATGCCTTGTGTGGCACCGTGATTAGAAATAATAGTGATGGTATTAATGTGACGCCCCCAAAATAGGTATACATCACCCATTCTGAGTCGCCAAATACATGGTACAGAAAAACAACTACAACTTTATTAATACAATTGTCGTGCAAAATATGACAACACATACTGTGAGTTTAAATATAAATATTGTCTTCTAGACAATATCAACACCCAAATAAAGTCCTCATTACAATTATTGATGTACTATTTTACAAAAATAATAAGGACTGCTAAAATAAACATACAGGACCATCACTCTATACCCCACTAGTTTTGCACATGTTCGCGCTCACGAGAAGAAAAATGGAACAAAAGGAAAAGGGTTAGCTCAACTAGCCCGATAAAGAATATTATGACTAAGATAATATACAACAAATTATCCTTAGTCTTCAACAGGGAAAAATCTGATAGAATATAATCGACAACAAGTTTTAGATCAACAACTGCAGCGGAAACAACAATTCATTAGAAGAGTTAAATAGATAATCAAATCTACTATCATCTATGAATTTAAAAGTCCATCATCAATATTTTATCTCTGTAACATCAATCAATATACATCTTGCATCAAATATTCATCTTTGCACTACGGGCCAAAGATATTCATTCATATCACCGGTTGGTCGTGTTCATCTCAACACATTCATCTTTGCACTATGGGCCAAAGATATTCATCGAGTAATCATACATCTTTGTCTTCTGAGGCCAAAGATATTCATCAAATATCACCATTAAGGATGAGGATGATGAAAACATTTTAGAGAACGAATCTAGTGAAATAGAAGGACAAGTATTAGGGATTCGTATTTCGGTTTATCCAAATTCAATAATACTCCATAATAACCAAGTGTGAAGTAGAATAAAGATCAAAACATGGATACAATCAAGGATAGTAACCATAAAAGACATCTAGGATGAAAAAAGAAAATTTCATTTTAAATTGAATAGAGTAAAGTATTTGTGAATAGTCTTATATCGTGAATAATCTTGTATCGTGAATAGTAACCCCGACACAAAAGTTCCAAATTTGATTAAAAGTTCAAACCAACATTTCGAAGATAATGATATTGAAGAAAATAATATCATTTAAGAAGAAAATTGTAAGACCCGAAATTTTTTAAATAAAAGGAATTTCCTTTATTTATTATTTTGAAATAGTAAGGGTTGATTTGATTAATGTGGATAGTTAAGGGTTAAATACATAAATATTTCAAAATAAGCAAGTGGTTATAAAATATTCATTTTGTCGGGGAATATTCGTTTGGTCGTGGAATATTAATCGCTTTGTCGGGGAATATTAAATGCTGACGAAGTTGCGATGATGTGTTAGCCCCATAACTAAAGCGATTGGATGAAGAAAGCGACAAATATAAGTTGGTTAAAAAAAACGGCGTAGTTATTCAATTAAGATTGTTGGAATACCGTTGGTTAAAATACGATGTCTGGCGTGGTTTTTAAAGTAGCTTTACGGTATTACACAGATATTGTTGAATTATTGATCCTTACGTAAGAAGGCTTTACTCAATAATTTTTACGGTGAATTCTTGTTCAATATTTTATTTTATTGATTGATAATTTCTTTGCGTTGATATTTTATATTATTGTTGTTGATAATTGTCCTTTTTGCATTATCTCCATTATCGGATCAATAATTCATATTATTTAAATAATATTATTAGATAGCATTATTGGCAATGTCTAGAAAGTTCATCGAGGAGAGGTTTGGTCACCTAATTGCGGCGATGAGGAGAAATCCTTATCGGAAAGCCCCTCTTTCACAGGAGCGGCACGGTTGTCATAATTGTGATTCTGTAATATTATTTGTGAATAATTAATTATTGATTCATATGATAAAGAAATATTTATTTTATGTGGATATAAATGATGGATTTATTTATGTGGTTATAAATGAAGAAATTATTGTTGAGGTGTTTTATCGATATTTTACCAGTTGGAGGTATTAAAAATTAAATCGGGGTTTTGAGATATATTGCGGGATTATAATTTTTAATCCGACCGTTGGATTAATAGTAATTTTGGATATGTTATACATATATAAGTTGAGTATATGTCCATAAATTTTGAACCGTTAAAAATGCACGAATGATTTGTTGTGAATTTTAAGAGGTGTCGGATTCGGAAATTAGGTTTATAATTGATTTTGGTGGAAAATTCTAGAATTGAGTGGGCCCCACTTGTGGTTGGTGAAGAAATGTGCTGAATTTTATTTCAAATGTGGTGGGTGGCAATAGTAGCAGGTAAAGCCATCAGTTGTGGTCAATCTGCTTGGTAGGGCTAACATTTTCCTATAAATAGAGGCTAAGTTAGAATTGAAAATCACACGAAACAAAGTTTCTCTCTTTCTCTCTCTATATTATTGGCGTATTTTGTGAGTATTTAGATACTTTGAGAGTTCTTTATTGAGGTACAAGTTTCATTGACATCACTTGAGCCTTTCTTCCAAGAAATCTTGATTCTTTGAGGTAAGGGATATTATTTTTTTTAAGTAATGATATTATTTCTTCAATATCATTATGTTGAAATGTTGATCTGAAGTTTTTATCAAATTTGGAACTTTTTTCATGTCGGGAGTTACTATTCATGAGTTACTATTCACGAGTTCTTATTCACGAGTTCTTATTCACGAGTCTTATTAAGTAAGCGTGAAGATGTTTTTGTGGAATTTCTATCTTTTGGTGTCGGATTTACTATTCATGTATACTTGGTCTTATTCACGTATCTGGCCTTATTCACGATATCTGACCTTTATTCACGATATCTGGACTATTCACCAAAAATAAAATTTCTTCTTTTGTCAAAACATCTATTTTGGATACTAGCTTTGATTGTATCCATGTTTTGATCATTCTTGAATTTTACACCTTTTGTGATTATTTTTGGGGTATTGTTGGACATGGATAAAACAAAATCACTGAATCCTTAATCCTTAATCCTTGTCATTTTGTTTCACTTTGGATTCGTTCTTTAAAAATATTTTCATCATCCTCGGTCTTAAATGATGATATTATTGAATATCTTTGGCACTGTAGTGCAAAGATGAATGATTTCTGAAGAATATCTTTGGCTGTAGTGCAAAGATGAGCAGTGTTGAGATGAACATAATGAGTGATTAATATCTTTGGCTTTTGTAGTGCAAAGATGAGCAGTGTTTAAATGAACATGACCAGTGATGAATATCTTTGGCACTGTAGTGCAAAGATGAATATTTGATTCGGATGTATATTGATTGTTATTCTGAGGGATAAAAGATAGGCGATGAACTTTTAAATTCATACATAGAAGATAGTAGTTTGCATTCTCTACTTAACTCTTCTAATGAATTATTATTTCATTGCGAATATTGATTGAAAATTTGTTATCTATTGTATTCTATTAAATTTTTCCTATTGAAGACTAACGATAATTTGTTGTATATTATCTTAGTCATAATATTCTTCTTGAGCTAGTTGAGCTCACCCTTTTCCTTTTGTTCCATTCTTCTCGGGAGGCGAGAATATAAGCGATGCAGTCTGGGTATGGAATGAAGGTTTTAGAAAGGATTGTTTAGTAGTCCTCACCATTTTTGTAAAATAATGTATCAATAAATGTGATGAGGATTTATGTGAGTATAAATATTGTCTAGAAGATAATATTTGTATTTAAACTCACTGATTTCTTGTTGTAATAATAAAGTTGTAGTTGTTTACGTACCATGTATTGACACAACTCGAGAATGGGTGATGTATACCTATTTTGGGGGCGTCACAAAAATAACATCCCTTACCTCAAAGAATCAGTACTTCGGAATGAAAGGTCGGAAGTGATGCTGAATGAAACTTGTACTGAACAACAACTCTCAAAGTATCTAAATACTCAGAAAATATGCTCGATAATATAGAGAGAGAAAGCTTATGTTTCTGGTGTGATTTTTAATTCTAACTTAGCCCTCTATTTATAGGAAAATGTTAGCCCGCCGAAGCAGACTTGACCTGTTACCTGATGCCTTTATCTGCTATTATTGCCACCCACCACATTT
Source organism: Panax quinquefolius (assembly GCA_020205615.1). Classification (NCBI taxonomy): domain Eukaryota; kingdom Viridiplantae; phylum Streptophyta; class Magnoliopsida; order Apiales; family Araliaceae; genus Panax; species Panax quinquefolius. The sequence goes on from CM035153.1 coordinate 283,351, forward strand.
GAAATAAAATTCAGCACATTTTTTCACTAACCACAAGTGGGGCCCACTCAATTCTAGAATTTTCCACCAAAATTAATTATAAACCTAATTTCCGTATCAGTCACCTCTTAAAATACATAACAAATCATTCGTTCATTTTTAACGGTTCAAAATTTGTGGACATATACTCAACTTATATATGTATAACATATCCAAAAATCTAGCGATCTAACGGTGGGATTAAAAATTATAACTCACATGATATATCGTAAAAAATTGATTTAATTTTAATACCTCCATTCAAACAAAAATCTTGATAAAACACCTCAACATTAATTCCTTTAATTATAACCACATAAAATAAATAAATCCATCATTAATATCCACATCAAATAAATATTTTCTTATCATATAAATCAATAATTAATTATTCATAAATAATATTATAGAATCACAATTATACAACCGAGCGGTTCAGGAAAGAGGAGGCTTTCTATAAGGATTTCTCCTTACTGGTGCATAATTAGGTGACCAAACCTCTCCTTAGACCAGAACTTTCTAGACATTGCCAATAATGTTATCTAATATATTATTCAAATAATATGAATTATTGATCTGATAATGGAAAATACTGTGCAGTGATAATTATTGAAACAACAATTATAAAATATCAACTTATGACAATTATTGAATCAATAAAATAAAATATTGAAAAGTAATTACTTTGTAACAATTATTGAGTAGAGCCTTACGTAAGAATCAATAATTCAAAAAAAAATGCGTGCAATACTGGTAATCTTCTTTGTGTAACCATGCGTATTCTTGTTTTAACCATAGAAGTATTGAGCGATTGTTAATTGGTAACAACTACGTCGTTATTTATAAAAACTCAAACTTGTCATTTTCTTCATCAAAGCGGTTATTACATTATGAGGTCCACGAATGGTTGCAAATCATACGAATATTCACCGACAACAAGAATATTTCACGACCAAACGAATATTCCCCGACAAAAAATGAATATTTTATAACCACTTGCTTATTTTGTAAAATTTGCACATTTCACCCATAACCAAAGTATTATATCAAATTAACTCCTTATTATTTCAAGATAATAAATAGAGAAAATTTAATTTTTATTCATAATAAGATGGGGTCTTACAACCTCCTCTCCTTATGAAATTTCGTCCTCGAAATTGACGTACGTACCTGGTGTTTCAAAAAAGTGAGGGTACCTCGCTTTCATTTCCGATTCCAACTCCCATTTTATTTCCTCAATTGCATGGTTCTTCCATAAAACCTTAACTTATGGTATAACCTTTGTTCGTAGGACATGCTCTTTCCTATCCAATATCTTGACAAGTACCTCCTCGTACATTAAATATTCGTTTATCTCGTCTGGTTCTAACTCAATGATGTGGTTCGGGTCATCCACATATTTATGTAACATCGATACATGAAAAACGTTATGAACACGCGACATACTTAGCATTAAGGCGAGTCTATAGGCCACAGTTCCTACTCAATCGAGGATTTCAAATAAATCGAAGGTTTGAGCTTTCTTCTCTTCATCGACTCTTACTTCTAGAATAACGCCTTCTTGCACCTTCTTCTTTATATTCATCAGCTCTGGTGTGTAGCTTGAGCGGCTTTAACGTTATCGATTAAAGTCGATTTTACTCGTATATCATCACATGGGTCCCTCAAGTCTTTAACTCTATCTCTATCGTTTGCAAATTATACAAAATAGGTCTTTATGTTCAACAATACCGCACTCGTACTTGCGTACGATCTTTTACTCAACGCGTCAGCTACCACGTTCACTTTTTCAGGATGGTATGGTCAGAACAAGTGCCAAAATGAGTCGCCTCTTGAACTCTTGGAAAATCTTCTCGCATTTTTCGCTCCATACGAATTTTGTATCTTTCCGATAGTAACCAATTAAGCCTAGAAAGCTAGATATTTTGATTACTGACTTAAGTTGCTCTCATATGTGATTTATATCCCAATCTTGGATTGCACGTCACAATGGCACCTATCGTTTTACCACCACACAAATATAGTGTCCCCTACGGAGAGTCTGGCTTTGGTGCATTCCACAAAGGAAGTTACCAGGTAGAGGCTCGGGTACCAACTCTTGTACTTGGGTTTTTAACTCCTGAAGTTCAATAGGAGCCATTCGATAAGAGATTTTAGAAATGGGTTTTGTACCGGGTTCAAAGTCGATATAAAATTCAATATCACGCTCTGGGGGTAGGCCAATAAATTCTTCAGGAAATACGTCAGGAAATTCACTAACAACATAAATATCATTCAAATCTGACGTATTTTTTGTTTAAATCCATAACATGGCTAAGAAAGCTTGACATTTGTTTTTCAATAAACGAATGACTTTATGGCTTGATATGAAAGTGTTTGACTTCAATGGTTTGATTGTTTGAATACGAATAACAGGTTGTTTAAGAATATGAAAACTAACAACCTTATGAAAGCAAACAATTTTGGCATGATGAGTAGTTAACCAATCAATCCCTAAAATCACATCAAAAGCAAGTATCTTTAAAGAGATAAGATCAACAGGTAATGTGATGATGCCAACTTGGATCAAACAAGATTTATAAACAGTGGATGTTGTAAGACCCCAATTTTTTTTTAATAAAGATGATTTTTTTATAAATATCATTTTTGAATATTATGGAATGAATTTGATATAATGTTATAGTTGTGGGTAATATTTATAAATTTTTCTAAGTATGCAAGTTGTTATAAAATATTCGATTGGTCGAGGAATACTCTTTTTGTCAAAAATATTCGTACAACGGCACAATCATTGGTGGACCCCACAATGGAATTATTGTCGGATTGAGAAAACGACAAAAATATTTTATAAATAACGGCGGAGGTGTTATTGTTAAAACTGTTGAACTACCCGGTATTAAAAGTAAAGTAACACGCGTGGTTGCATAGTAGCACACGGTATTGATTATTGATACTTACATGAGAAATCACTCATTTATACTCAATTATTGCTACAGTAATTGCTGCATCATATCTCTCATATTATTGATTCGATTATTGTCACAGTATCATCTGCATTATATGTTATATTATTAAATCAATAATTGAGACGACAAAGTTATTTATTTTATTGAATTGCAATATTTACAATGTCTAGAAGTTACATCAAGGAGAGGTTTGGTCACTAATTCATGGCGCTTGATAGGAGAAATCCTTATTGGAAAGCCCCTCTTTCACAGGAACAACTTTGGTTGCAAAATATTGTGAGTTATAATATTAATGATGAATAAGTTCGTGTTGATTAAAGATGAATTTGATAGTTTCATTGTGTTGGGATTATTTGTGTTAGTAGAAATCGACATCTATTAGATGATAATTGATGTGCGGAGGTTATATTGTTCAATCGGGTATTCGGGGAACTTTTTGTGTCGGAGTACTATTCACGAGTTATTATTTATGAGTTACTATTCACGAGTAATTCACGAGTTATTATTCATGAGTTACTATTCACGATTCTTATTCACCCGATTCTTATTCACTCTAGTATTGTGCGTTCGGGTATTTGAGTACAATATTATTCCGTGAGGAGATGTGCTAATTTTTTAGGATAGTTGGTTGAAGTTATATTAGTGAATCAATATGGATGGATTTGGTGGAAAGTTATAATAGTGAATCAATATGGATCATTTGGTTTAAAGTTTTAATAGTAAATCGGTATGGACCGTTGCTTTAAGTTTTAATAGTAAATCAATCTGGCCGTCTAGTTTAAGAGTAAATCAATCTGGGAATAGTTAGAATTAGTTACTTATTCAATCCATTCTTCTATAAATAGAAGCTCATTCCTTCATTATTTCTTACGAATTCTTTGAAACTCTAGAGAGAGAAATTGTAGAGAGAAAGAAGAAGAGTATTCTCGCTACTTCACTACTTGATATCCGGTGTCTTTTACGGTGAGGGTGTTATTCTTTCTTATTCATGAAAAGAACTTGTTATTCCATTCTTTATTATTACATTGGAATAACTTTGTATCTGTGACATACTCTATACTTGGTGAAATCCTTATGTTATTCCATTCTTTATTATTACATTGGAATATCACATTTTGTGCGCTTTTACGTCGGACTTGGTTCCGTCTTTATTATTCATTGGAATAACACATATACGAGACTCCTATACTTGGTGAAATCTTTATGTTATTCCATTCTTTATTATTACATTGGAATATCACATGCATGCGTTTTCTGTGGGACACGGTTAAAATCTTTATTATTACTGTTGAATAACACGTATCACGTGGACTCCCTATACTTGGTAAAATCCTTATGTTATTCCATTCTTTATTATTACATCGTTGGAATATCACATACATGCGTTTCTGCTTGGGACACAATTCCGTATTTATTATTACGCCGGAATATCACATGCGTGCATTTACGCCGGACACAGTTCCGTATTTATTATTACATTGGAATAACACATGCATGCGATCTATCGCATACTGGTGATTTCTTTTGTTATTCCATTCTTTATTATACTAAGTTGGTTAAAGTTTTAATTTTTATACTCCATGAAATTAGTGGAATATCCTTGATATTTGCGCTTCATCCAGTATATTTTCATGGAAATATTCTTCTGAGCATTCTTGAATTTTACTCTGCAAAGAAGTATCATGTTGACAATTTAGACATTATTAGTTCCTGAATAAATTAATTCTTGAACTTGTTTTATTGAATTCTTATATCATTGTCATCATCCTCATGTTTATATTATGTTGAAAGTCATACGTGGCTTTGTAGTGCATAGATGGACTTGATATGATTATGATTGGGGATTAATCGGTATAATCATGGACCGTAATGTTACAAATGATGTGGTAAAAAGTTCTCATTGGCCGTAGTGCATTGATGGAATGAGTTGTTGGCATGATCATGACCATTGATGAATATACGAATATCCTTGGCCGTAGTAGTGCATGTATAATTTGTGGTCGTGACCTAATGAATATCCTGGCCGTAGTAGTGCGGGGATGATGTGGATTATTTATTAAAGTGAGTCTCGTGATAAAAGTGATGAAAAACTTTTAAATCATAAAAGATAGTAGATTTTATTCTCTACTTGACTCTTTTAATGGATTGCTTATTCACTGCAGATTAAACTTGTTGTCTATTGTATTTTATTAGTTTAACATTGTTGAAGGCTAATGATAATTTATCTGCATTATATTAGTCATAATATTTCTTCTTTGGGCTAGTTGAGCTCACCTTTTTTTCTTCATTCTCTTGAGGAAATGAGAGCGTAGCGAGGGACTAATCGAGGAGCAGTGATGGTCCGGATGATAGTATTAGTAGTCCTCACTATTCTGTTAAATAGCGTGACAATAAATGTAATGAGGACTTATTCTGAGAGTGGATATTGTCTAAACGACAATATTTGTATTAAAACTCACAGCTTTCTTGTTGTATATTAAAGATTGTATTTGTATTCTGCACCATGTATCTGGCGACCCAAGATGGGTGATGTATACCTATTTTGGGGGCATCACAGATGTAACGAAAGTTTCTCCTAACGGAGTCTCCACAGATAAGTTAAAGTCCAATTTCTATGGAGTCAAGTTTAAACGTGGAGCACAAGCAGGAGAGATAAAGGAATGGGTAGAACCGGTATCTAATAAGGTATAGATTTCGCAAGAATTTATAATTAACTAACCCGTGATACCTTCGTTTGGGTTCCTCGCATTTTAGGCAGTCATGATAAACGCTCTTTCAGAAACCGCCGACTTTGTTTTGTCCGCATCCGACTTTGGTTCCTCCGTCCCAGCTGGACTTGATTTCGCTAAAGGACAAAATCGAGTTATGTGGCCGTCTTTTCCATAACTAAAACATACCTTGAAAGGCTATGAACAGTTTAGACTTATATGTCCCTCCTCTCCGCATCTGTAGCATCTAACTGGCGGTCTTTCTCCTCCCCTAGAATTTGTTGCTAGTGCTGGTGCTGCTGCCGACGTCTTCTCGTCATCGTTAAATCTTCTCTTCTTGAAATTTTCACTTGAATTATTTCTTCTATTATCTTGGCCATGATTACCACCGAAGTGGTTACCATTTCTGGCATGATAATTTCCTCCACGATGGTTATCATCTCTCTCAGGTGGTATTTATTGTCACCGATATAATACAGTTGTTGCCCCTCGGTTGAACATACTCACTATCTCGCTCTAATAACTGAGCCCTGTTGACAACATCTGAATATAAAGAAAATTTATGAGAGATAATATATTGTCGAATCTCGGGTTTTAGACCTCTCGAAACATCCGTCATCGTTCCTCATTTTCTACCAAATAAGGTGTGAACACGGATAACTCCATGAACCGCCTCGTCTTTGGGAAATCGTAATGTTGTTCTGTTCGATCTAATAAACTCTACCTCCTTCATATGACGAATACTTTCGGGAAAGTACTTGTCATTGAAAACGATTTGAAATTTTTCCCAAGACATGTTGAGTGCGGTGGTGGTTAGTACGCTTCACGATTCCCACCGATGAATCTGCCTCACCACGGAACATAGCTACGTTCTCATTTCTATTTGAAGAGAATATTGAGGTGAAAGAAAGGTGAGCTCAACTAGTGGTATGAAAATATTATGACTAAGATAACAGAATAAATTATCATAAGATAATGTAGAATAAATTATCATTAGTCCTCAACGATGTTAAATTGATAAAATCAATAGACATCAAGTTTAAGCTGCGGTGAACATGTGATCCATTAAAAAGTCAGTAGAGAATAAAATCTACTATCTTTTATGATTTAAAAAGGTTTTCATCACTTTTATATTTGAGACTCGACAATAAATAATCCACATCATCCACACTTTCTGCCGAGGATATTCATTAGTATCGCGACCACAAATTATCCATGCACTACGGGCGAGGATATTTGTGTATTCATCGATGGTCGTGATCATGCCAACAAGCTGTCCATCGATGCACTTCGCCGGCCAATGAGGGACTTTTACCACATCATTTGTAACATTACGGTCATGATTTATCGAATAATCCTGAGTCATAATCATACCAAGTCCATCATACACTACAGGCCACAGATGACTTTCAAAATAATATAAACATGAGGATGATGACAATGATATAAGAATTCAATAAAACAAGTTCAAGAATTAATTTATTCGGGAACTAATAACGTCTAAATTATCGACATGATACTTCTTTGTAAAGTAAAATTCAAGAATGCTCGAGAAGAATATTTCCATGAAAAGATCTTTGGATGAAGCGCAAATATCGAGAATATTCCACTAATTTCATGGAGTATAGAAGTCGAAACTTTAACTTAGTTGAGTATAATAAAGAATGGAATAACAAAAGAAATCACCATGCATGCGGTGCCCGCATAGGCGAGTTATTCCATCAGAATAATAAACGGAACGGAACGGTCGAGGCGTGTCCTTGCAAGCGAGGATATTCAACAGAATAATAAAGAATGAAAACAACAGAAATCACCATGCATGCGGTACTTACGCATAGGCGAGTTATTCAACGAGAATACTAAATAGCGGAACGGTCGGGGTAAAATTCACACAGACGAGGATGTTCAATGAAGAATAATAAAAAGCGGAACCGGTCGGCGTAAAAAGCATGGAGGATATTCATAACAGAATAATAAAAAAGCGGAACCGGTCACCATGTATCGGCGCGTAATGCGAGCAGGATATTCAATAGAATAATAAAGAATGGAATAATGAAGAATTTCACCAAGTATAGGGTAGCCGGCGTATCTGAGTTATTCAGCGAGAATAATAAAGATGGAATAATAGAAGTTCTCTTCATGAATACTGAAAGAAATAATACCCTACTAGTAAAGAAACTTGATATCGAGTAGTGAAGTAGCGAGAATACTTTTCTTCTTTCTCTCTATAGTTTTCTCTCTAGAGTTTCGGTGAATTAAGTAAGAAATAATGAAGGAATGAGCTTCTATTTATAGAAGAATGGAATGAATAGTAATCAATCCATGAACGGTCCAGATTGATTTACTTTAATCGGATGGTCCATATTTAAAGCAAAATCTTTTAAATAAAATATAATATATTCTATTTATAATCTAATAAAATGAATAACTTTTAAAAAGATTTTACTATGCAAAACCTTATTAAGAAACACTATCTTATGCAAACACTATGCATAATAAAATATAATATATTCTAATTATTATCTAATAAAGCAGATAACTTTATAAAAGTATTACATTTTATATAAAAAATATTTTACTATTAGCCTAATAAAGCGAATAACTTTATAAAAGTATTACATTTTATATAAAAAAATTTTTACATTTTATTACGTTAATAATACGAATAAAATAAAACAAAACTTCATCATCATTATTATTATTCACATTATTAATCGACGACGGTCGTTTCCGAGGAAAAGGGGCTTTCGATAAGGATTTCTTCTTATTGGTAGCATGATTAGGTGACCAAACCTCTCCTTGCGAGAACTTCTGAGACATCGTTAATAATGCGAATAATAATATTAATAACTTCATCATCTCAATTATTGATTTAATAACATATAAAATATAAATGATAATTGAATCAAAACGTGAGATCTTGAGTGACTTCTCACATAAGCATTAATAATCAATATCGTGTAGCTTTAACGACTGCAGCGTATTCTTTGTACTTTTACTATTTGAGTAGTTCAGGGTGTTTTGATATTAGCGGTAAAACTTCCGCGATTATTTTCATAAAAATATTTTTGTCGTTTTCTCGATCAAATGATAATTACATTTGTAGGGTCACTGATGATTGTCTTCGTCGTACGAATTAAAAGCGAATATTCCACTGACCAATCGAATATTATATAACAACTTGCGCATTACTTTTGCAAAATTTATAAATATTACCCACAACTATAACATTATATCAAATTTATTCCATAATATTCAAAAATGATATTTATAGAAAATTCATTTTATTCATAAAAGTTGGGGTCTTCTGATCTCCCCTTCTTAAATTTAGCCCTCGAAATTAGGAGTGCGTACACGGTATGTCGAAGAGGTAAGGATACCTTGATTTCATTTGATTCTAACTCCCGGTCATTTCCTCGACATCGTGGTTCCTCCATAAAACTTTGACTTGAGGTATAACCTTGGGGCGTAGAATATGTTCCTTCTTATCCAAGATTTGAGCAGGAACCTCTTCATACGTTAAATCTTCCGCTATTTAAATCGGTTCTAACTTCGATAATATGGTTCGGGTCTTTCACATATTTACGTAACATGGATATATGAAAAAGCGTTATGAACACGAGGCATACTTGGCGGTAAAAGCGAAGTCTATAGGCTACGATCCTACTCGATCGAGGATTAAAAATGGGGCGATGAATCGAGGATTGAGCTTTCCTCTCTTTCCAAATCTCGTAACTCCTTTCCATGGAGCAACACGTAACAACACATGATCTCGATATCGAATTCCACGTCCTTTCGATGAAGATCGGCATAACTCTTTTATCGGTCTTGTGAGGTTTTTTATCGTTTGTCGGATCGTTTGAATCTTTTCCGTAGTCATACGTACCAACTCGGTCCCAACAACGTTGCTTCACCCACCTCATCCCGGCATCTTTGGAGAAGCGACACTTTTTTCTTCCATACTGCGCCTCGAATGGAGCCGTGCGATACTTGCTTGATAAGCTGTTGTTGTAGGAAAACTCCACGATGGTAAGAACTTGTCCCGACTTCCCTTGAAGTCGAGGACACGGTCTTAATAAATCTTGAGAGTTTGAATAGTCCTCTCGATTGTCCGTCAAATGCGAGGATGATATGCTTAGAACTAAATCGTAAATCTGTGCCCATAGCTTTTTGCAAACTAACCCAAAATCGTGAAGTGAATCTTGGGTCTCGATCGAAACTATGGATCTTGGCATACCATGCGATCTTACAATCTCGTTTTATATACATCTGAGAAAGGCGTTCAAGTGTATAAGTTTCTCGTATTGGTAAGAAATGAAGCGAGACTTGGTCGATCTATCAACAATGACCCAAATTGCATCTATGCCTTGAGAAACCTTGGGAAGACCGATGCTTGAAATCCATGGTAATGTGCTCCCACTTCCATTTACGGAATTTCAAGTGGTTCTGATGGACCTTTTGGTACTTGATGCTCGCTTTGACTTCGTTGACAAGTTAGACACCTTGAGATAAATATTGTTCTCTCTCTCTTCATATTGCTCCACCAAAATGTATGGCGAAGATCACGATACATTTTGGTACTCCCGAGATGGATTGCAAGCGGTGTGTTGTGCGCCTCCATCATGATTTTATACTTTAAATCGAGGGTCGTTAGGAACACTGAAAGTGCAGTTGACTCAAAGTATTCCTTCTTCATCGATTCTTGCTTCGGCGTAGCACCTTCTTGTACTTTCTTCCTCATATGCATCGGCTCAGTGCGTAGCTTGGCGGACTTTAACTTTATCGATTAAAGTCGGTTTACTTCGTATATTCGCCATCATCACATGGGTCCACAGAGTCTTTAATTCTATCTCCATCCTTTGCAAGTCATACAAGATGGGCCTTTGCGTTGACAATATCGCACTTGTGCCGCATATGATCTTTACTCGATCGTCGGCTACGTTTGCTTTTCGAGGATGGTATTGGATGGTATGATCATAATCTTTCAGCGATTCAAAGCCAGCGTCATTTGTCGCATGTTGAGTTCCTTTTGAGTGAAGAAATATTTGAGGGCTTTTATGATCGTAAAGATCTCCACTTTCTCCCCATACAAGTAATGCCTCCAAATTTTAAGTGCGAAGACAACATTACTTGACTCTAGATCATGAGTAGGATAATTCCTCTCATATTCTTTGAGTTGTCGAGAGGCATAGGCTATGACTTTCCCATGTTGCATGAGAACACATCCTAACCCTTTGCTGAAGCATCCTTTGTAGATGACAAATCCCTCAGAGGCGGATGGTATTGTCGAGCAGGTCTTTGAAATGAGTCTTCTCTTGAGTTCTTGAAAACTCTTCTCACATTCCTCGTTCAATGCGAGAATTTTGTATCTTTAAAGTCAATTTGAGTTAAGGGAGTAGCGATTAGAAAACCCTTCTACTGAATCTCAGATAATAACCGGCTAAAAAAGAGAAAGCTCTCGTACTTGATCCTTGATTTAGGTTGCTCCCGACTTTGAATAGCTTTGATCTTTCTTTGGGTCAGCGGATATTCCATGACTTGATACCACGTGCCCGAGGAATGCTACTTCCTCAAGCGAGAACTCGCATTTCTTGACTTGGCATAAAGCTTATATTCACGAAAGCTTTTGGAGATATCGACCTCAAGTGTTGCTCATGATCTTCACGACTTTTGGAATAAATAAGGATGTCATCGATAAAAAGGCGACCACAAAGTGATCAAATATTCCTTGAATACTCGGTTCATCATATCCATGAAAGCGGCGGGGCATTAGTCGATCAAAAGACATGACTAGGAATTCATAATGCCCGTCTGGGAGTTACGAAAGCCGTCTTTGGAATGTCGCCGGTTCTAATCTTCAATTGGTGATATCGGAGCGAAGATCGATCTTTGAAAAAAGAATTTGGCGCCTTCTGTTGGTCAAAGCAGGTCATCAATACGTGGCAATGGGTACCTATTTTTGATGGTGACATGATTTGACTCCAGATAATCAATACAAAGTCGCATACTCCCATCTTTCTTCTTCACGAATAGAGCAGGAGCACCCGAGGAGAAATCTAGGGCCGAATAAGCCCGATGTCTAACAATTCCTGCGGTTGGGTCTTTAACTCACGAAGTTGATAGGAGCCATTCGATATGGGGCTTTGGAAATAGGTTTTATATCGGGTTCAAAGTCGATACAAAATTCAATTTCACGCTCTGGGGTAGGCGGGAAGTTCTTTGGGAATCGTCGGAAATTCATTAACAATAGAAATATCATTCAAAAGCGGCGTATTTTGTTTAGATCAAGTGACATGAGCTAAGAAAGCTTGACATCCGTTTTTAATAAGCGAATAGCTTTATGGCTTGAGATAGCGGTGATTGATTTTAATGGTTTGGTTGCTTGAATTAGCATAATAGGTTGATTAGGAATATGAAAGCTATGACCTTACGAAAACAATCAATTTTTGCATGATGAGTAGTTAACGATCGATCCACAGAATTACGTCAAATCAAGTATTTTCAATGAAATAAAGATCGACGGGTAATGTGAAGTGCCGATTTGAACAAACAAGACTTATAAGCGAGTGGATGTAATGAAGGTTTCTCCCAGCGGAGTTTAACGAGATAAGTCGAAAGTCTAATTTCTCGGTCAAATTTAAGCGTTGGCAAGTAGGAGAAATAAAAGAATGGGTAGAAGCCGGTATCAAATAAGGTATATACTTCACTAGAATTTATGATAAGCTTACGTGATGACCTCGTTCGGGTTCCTTGCTTTCTAGGAGGTCACGACAAAACGCTCTCCCTTGAACAACTGGGTTTTGTCTTATATGGGAATGACCTTTCTTTGCCTCCATCCAATTTGGACTTGTCTTGATTTGCGACAAAATCGGGCTAGGTGTGTCTTCTCTTCCCCAATTGTAACATGCTTTGGAGGGCATCGCGCAGTTTGGGTGATGTGTCCCTCCCTCCACATTGAAGCATATATGATGGTGGTCGTTCTCCTTCCTTAATGACAGTCTTTGATCTTGGCGTCTTTCCATCATTGTTGAATCTTCTTTTCTTGAAATGTCCATTCTTATTGTTTTGGCCATGATTACCACCAAAGTGGTTACCATTTACGGCATGTTGATTCCTCACGCTTATTGTCCTTAGCCGATGTTATTATCCTTTGGTATTATCATTTTTTCATTTGCTCTCTCTTTTGGTTGGGTTGACTCATTATCGCGCTCGATAAGCGAGCCCTATTAACAACATCGAATACAAACACGGTTTATGAGAGATAAGATATTGGCGTATCTCTGGGTTTCAAACCTCTTAGAAACATAGCGTCATTCTCTCCTCATTATCAACCAAATGGGATATGAAAGCCAGGGACAATTTCGGCAAACTTGGCCCGTCTTTGTGACACGGTCGTGTTGTTTTGTTCGGTTTAATGAACTCTACCTCTTTCGTGTAGCGAATACTTTTGGGAAAGTACTTGTCGTTGAGCAGATTCTTGGAACTTCTCCCGAAGACATCTTGGTCTGCGGCGGGTTGAGTCGCGTTTCTGATTCCCACCGATGTCTGCCTCTGCGCAACATGAAAGTGGCAAAAGGAACCTTTTGCTCCTCGGAGCAACCCAAGACATCAAATATCTTGTTGATCTGCTTTATCCACGTCTCGCCTTAAGTGGTTTTGGCTCTCAAAAAAAACTCGGTGGTCAGCTCCTTGAAGCTGTTTGGCGGTGACCGTCAGAGAGTTGCCGGTGTTTTCCACTGCATTTTGGGCGAGGGCGCTCTCGCTTTGATGTTGCATGAATTGCATGAAGCCTCGGAACATTCCATCGTTCATCATTTAGTCGGTGTTGTTGTTTGCATTAGGATTATCGCCTTCACGATGCACATTATCACGATTATTGATCTGTGGAGACTCAGCGGTCTCTGTGCTCCATTGATGTTCTCAACATTCTCGGATGCCATTTTCAAATCTTGCCACAAAACAAGGGTTAATTAACATATCACATATTATCCCTATACTCGTAGGCCAATTAAATACCAAATAAACTTAGGTAGGTCATACTAGCGAAAAATTCCCGTCTCTCCTCTCTAGTTCTTATCTCACATCTCGGCCGGGGATCGTATCCTAAGCTTTGATACCATTTGTGGCGCCCCCAAAATAGGTATACATCACCCATCTTGAGTCGCCGAATACATGGTACTAAATTCAAATCAACTTGATTATACTGACGATCGTGTAAAATACGACAAAATACATCTTTGTGAGTTTTAATACAAATATTGTCATCTAGACAATATCCACACTCAATTTAGTCCTCATTACATTTATTATCACACTTTATTTATGAGAATAGTGAGGACTACTAGACACCATCTCGGACCATCACTCTCTGGTTCCCCGAGCTAGTCCAGCTACGTTCTCATTTCAAGAAGAAACGGTGAAAAAAAAAGGGTGAGCTCAACTAGCCCGATAAGAAATATTATGACTAAGATAATGCGAGAATAAATTATCATTAGTCCTCAACGATGTTAAGCGATAAAATACAATAGACATCAAGTTTAAGCTGCGGTGAACATGCGATCCATTAAAAAAGTCAAGTAGAGAATAAAATCTACTATCTTTTATGATTTAAAAAGGTTTTCATCACTTTTATCATTTGAGACTCGACAATAAATAATCCACATCATCCACGCTTTTCTGACGAGGATATTCATTAGGGTCACGACCACAAATTATCCATACACTACGGGCGAGGATATTTGTGTATTCATCGATGGTCGTGATCATGCCAACAATTTGTCCATCGATGCACTTGAGCCGATGAGGACTTTTACCACATCATTTGTAACATTACGGTCATGATTACAAGAATAATCCACAGTCGTAATCATACCAAGTCCATCCCATACACTACTGAATACGAGATGACTTTCAAAATAATATAAACATGAGGATGATGACAATGATATAAGAATTGATAAAACAAGTTCAAGAATTAATTTATTCGAGGAACTAATAACGTCAAATTATCGACATGATACTTCTTTGTAAAGTAAAATTCAAGAATGCTCGGAAGAATATTTCCATGAAAGAATCTTTGGATGAAGCGCAAATATCGAAAGAATATTCCACTAATTTCATGGAGTGTAGAAGTCAAAACTTTAACCAGTTGAGTATAATAAAGAATGGAATAACAAAAGAAATCACCATGCATGCGGTGCCGCATAGGCGAGGTTATTCCATCGAAGAATAATAAATAACGGAACGGTCGGCGTGTCATGCCAAGCGGGATATTCAGCAGAAGAATAATAAAGAATGGAATACAACGAAATCACCATGCATGCGGTACTTGCATTATAGGCGAGTTATTCAACGAGAATACTAAATAGCGGAACCGGTCGGTGAAATTCACACCAGCGAGGATGTTCAAAGAGAATAATAAAAAAGCGGAACCCGAGGTCGGCGTAAAGCCTGACGAGGATATTCCAACAGAATAATAAAAAAGGCGGAACCGGTCACCGTAAAAAGACGAGGATATTCAACAGAATAATAAAGAATGGAATATGAAGAATTTCACCAAGTATAGGGTAGCCAGCGTATCTGAGTTATTCAATGCGAATAATAAAGATGGAATAATAGAAGTTCTCTTCATGAATATGAAAAAGAAATAATACCCACTAGTAAAAGTAAAAGAAACTTGATATCGAGAGTAGTGAAGTAGCGAGAATACTTTTCTCTTCTTTCTCTCTATAGTTTCTCTCTACAGAGTTTTGGTGAATTAAGTAAGAAATAATGAAGGAATGAGCTTATTTATAGAAGAATGGAATGAATAATAACCAATCCATGAGCGGTCAGATTGATTTACTTTAATCGGACGGTCCGTATTTAAAAGCAAAATTTTTAATAAAAAATAATATATTATTTTATTTATAATCTAATAAAGCGAATAACTTTTAAAAAGATTTTACTATCAAAAACTATGCTGAAAACTTTATACAAACACTATATGCATAATAAAATATAATATATTTTAATTATTGTCTAATAAAAGCAGATAACTTTATAAAAGTATTACTTTTTTATATAAAAATTTATTTTTATTAGCCTAATAAAGCGAATAACTTTATAAAAGTATTACATTTTATATAAAAGTTTTTACATTTTATTACGTTAATAATACTGAATAAAACAAAACATCATCATCATTATTATTATTCACTTTATTAATCGACGAGGTCGTTCCGGAAAGAGGGGCTTTCGATAAGGATTTCTCCCTATTGGCGTATGATTAGGTGACAAACCTCTCTTGGCAAGAACTTACAGACATCGTTAATAATGCGAATAATAATATTAACAACTTCGTCATCTCAATTATTGATTTAATAACATATAAAATATAAACAATAATTGAATCAAAGTGAGTGACTTCTCACATAAGCATTAATAATCAATACTGGTGTGCTCTTATGCAACCCGCAGCGTATTCTTTGTACTTTTACTCTGAGAGTAGTTCAAGCGGTATCAAGCGGTAAAACTTAGCCGTTATTTTCATAAAAATATTTTTGTCGTTTTCTCGATCAATCCAAATAATAATTACATTATGGGGTCCACCGATGATTGTTATGAATATTGCGTAGTCGAAAACGAATATTCACTGACCGATCGAATATTATATAACAACTTGCGTACTTTTGCAAAATTTATAAATATTACCACAACTATAACATTATATCAAATTTATTCCATAATATTCAAAAAATGATATTTATAGAAAATTCATTTTTATTCATAAAAGTTGAAGGGACTCGAAAAATATGCTCGATAATATAGAGAGAAAGCTTATGTTTCGGTGTGATTTTCAATTCTAACTTAGCCCTCATTTATAGGAAAATGTTAGCCTTACCAAAGGCAGACTTGACACATTACACGATGGCTTTACTCTGCTACTATTGCCACCCACCACATTTGAAATAAAATTCAGCACATTTTTTCACTAACCACAAGTGGGGCCCACTCAATTCTAGAATTTTTCACCAAAATCAATTATAAACCTAATTTTCGAATCAGTCACCTCTTAAAATACATAACAAATCATTCGTTCATTTTTAACGGTTCAAAATTTGTGGACATATACTCAACTTATATATGTATAACATATCCAAAAATCACAACGATCCAACGGTCGGATTAAAAATTATAACTCACGCAATATATCGTAAAAATACTGATTTGATTTTTAATACCTCCATTCCGACATAAATACTGATAAAACACCTCAACATTAATTCCTTTAATTATAACCACATAAAATAAATAAATCCATCATTAATATCCACATCCTATAAATATTTTCTTATCATATAAATCAATAATTAATTATTCACAAATAATATTATAGAATCCTGATTATACAACCAAAGAGTTTCGGAAAGGAGGCTTTCCAATAAGGATTTCTCCTTCTTGGTAGCGTAATTAGGTGACCAAACCTCTCCTTGACATAAAACTTTCTAGACATTGCCAATAATGTTATCTAATAATATTATTCAAATAATATGAATTATTGATCTGATAATGGGAAATACTGTGCAGTGACAATTATTGAAACAACAATTATAAAATATCAACGCAACAATTATTGAATTAATAAAATAAAATATTAAAAAGTAATTACTGTAACAATTATTGAGTAGAGCCTTCTTAAGTAAGAATCAATAATTCAAAAATCTTTGTGCAATACTGGTGTATTTCTTTGTGCAACCACAGCGATTCTTCGTATTTTAACACAACGGATATTCCAACAGTGTTAAGCAGAATAACTACGTCGTTATTTATAAAAACTCAAACTTGTCGTTTTCTTCATCCAAGCAGTTATTACATTATGAGGCTCACGAATGGTTTACTGTCGCAAATACGAATATTCCCCAAACAACAAAGAATATTCCACGACCAAACGAATATTTCCCAAAAAATGAATATTTTATAACCACTTGCTTATTTTATAAAATTTGTACATTTCACCCATGCCAAAATATTATATCTAATTAACTCCTTATTATTTCAAGATAATAAATAGAGAAAATTTATTTTTTATTCATAATAAGATGGGGTCTTACAATTAATTAACGAAATAGTTGTTAAGCAAACACTTAATCTATATTAATTGTTCTTTATTATTAAAGAATATTGATAAATTTCACATAAGGAATATGCTCTTAAACTAGTATGATAGTTAATTTATGATGTGAAGAAATATTATGGAGATGGATGTTGAAACTGGCTTGAAGCTAAGTTTAGTTTAGCCTTTAGTAGAATGCAGCAATGCATTGCCTCCTGAATGAAGATAAAAGTAGCGCGATTCTTGTGATGATCGATTGAAGATGGTTAATTTCTATTGTAACACTAAATTGGAACATTAATGTTATATGTGTGACATTAATAAAAATCATATGATAGGAGTATATTTTAATTACATGAGGTACCAAGTAATACAATAATATCATATAAAGTTGTAATGCTTAAATAATTAATTATCTGGGTATTCTAGAAACTGAGAAAGGAATTCAATGTTTAAATAAACATTAATATTAAATCATGTTATAATGTGGTTATGTGAGTAGTAGAGATAACCATGAAACTACCCGGACAATAATACCTAACTGCATTATTTTATTACATGTAATTTGTGACTCCCCCAAAACAGGTATACATCATCCATCTTGAGTCGCTAGATACATGGTACATAAATTCAAATACAACTTAATTATACAACAGTCGTGTAAAATTCAAAAAAAACATAATTGAGAGTTTAAGCAAGAATATTTTCATACAAATAATATCCACTACTTTCAATGGTGTCTAATTACAATTGTTATCACATTATTTCATAGAATAGTGAGGACTACTCTAAAGCCATTTATCCTGGACCATCATTCCATTCCTCAACTCGTAAAATTTATATTCTCATTTCTGAAGAAAACGAATGAAAGAAAGGGTGAAATCAATTGCAAGGAAGAAATATTATGACTAAGATAATGAAATAAATTATCCTTGGCTTCAACAAAGATAATTGTTGATAGAATCTGACAATGACAACAAGTTTTAGATCACAAATCACAATGAAAATAAGCAATCCATTTAGAAGAGTCAAGTAAAGATAAAATTACTATCTTCTATGATTTAAAAAGTTTTTCATCAACTTTATCATTTGAGACTCGAATTTTAATAAATAAAATCGAATCATCCCTACACCACGCATTAAGGATATTCATATAATCATCAATGGTCATGATTATCTTAGAATAATCCCTGGTCATAATCATACCAACAATTTGTCCATGATGAACTACAGCCGATAAGACTTTTACCACATCATTAAATCACATTACTTTACCACGATTGATTATATAGAATAATCCTGGTTATAATCATACCAAGTCCATCTACGCATGGAAGACAAAAGATGAATTTCATCACAATATAAACATGAGGATGATAATGATGATATAAGTTAATAATCAATAGAAATCAAATCAAACAATATCGAGGATAAATATTAAAGACTTTAAATTTATTCGGAGTTTAAAGATATCCAAATTGTCGATAGAGTGAGCATTCGGTTAATAGCAAGAATAGAATGTGATTCGGTTATAACCGAAAACCGAATTTACTCTGTTTTTAATATCCGAACAACTACTCGAAATACACGATAACCGAATAACCGAACTAAATATTCGGTTATTCGGTTAATAACCGAATTTACCAGTTTGCTCTTATTTGCTTAACTTAACAGTACTGAGTACACAACATGAATGATCCAACATCAATAAAAAAACAACATAATCTAAAATTTTGAATCAACAACAATCAATAATTCAACAACCAAACATCTAAAAGATCTAACAGGACAACACCAACTGAGAGTCTTGAGACAACCGAGACAACACCAACTGATTTAACAGACCAATAGGTCCAACACCAAGAACAATAACAAAAACATAAATGACAGAATAAGAGTATGAGACACCATCACACCAAGTCACCAACAGGACCAACACCAAGTCACCAACTGAGACAATACCAACAGTTACAGCAATAACAAAAATAGAAATGATCCAACAAGACAAATTACACCATAATCTGAATGATCCAACACCAACTGACTGACTGAGACACTCAACAGCAAGCTTCCAATCTGCAACAACAGTCAATGAGCATGAGACAACTGAGCCAACTTCCAAACTACAATGAATAAAAAGAAAGAAACTACATCAGTTGCAAATAAATTGATGGACTAAGCTTATTTTTCATGTATAACTTTGAAATGTGTTTATGACATTTCATGTAAGTAGAGTTAAACATAAATTGACTTTAAAATAACTTTGCATAACTTTATTTGCATAACTTTCAGCTTATTCTTCATGAAGTAATGATTATGACATTTGTGTTTATTATATTTCAAAGTTATACATGAACACATTTCAGCTTTGAAAGTTATTCTTCATAAAGTAATGATTATAGAGTCACTTTCAGCTTTGAAATGTGTTTATTTGCATAACTTTCTTCAAGAGTCAGCTTATTTTCATAACTTTATATACATGAAGAATAAGCTTAGTCCATCAAGTAACTTTGCATAACTTTCAGCTTAAAACATTTCCTTTGCAATTGACTCTTGTGTTTATGACATAAGAAAAGTTTTTTAAAAGTAGAGTTAGATCTCAGCCTCAAACATGCATATGATTACAGTTAAATTAGTGCAGTTAATAGAAATAATCAAGGAATATACTCCAGAATTGCAATAATGAATTGAGAGATGAATTTACCTCATTAATTAAGTTGAGTCGTGGTCCTCGTGGAAACATTAGCATCATTAGTAGCAAGGCTCAACTTGGAAAATGCTGAAAAATAAAAAAAATAATTAAACACATTATTTTTATAAATTATTTTATTAGTTCAATTAAATAAACATAAACAATATTTATTACCACATTCAAGTTTATCGACAAAGTCGTTATCTTCATCCACATCAATACAATTCTTTTTTTTAATCCAATCTTGAGCACATATGAGAGCTTCCACCATATTAGGAGACAATGAACTCCTAAATGAATCAAGAATGCCCCCCCCCCCCCACCCATGCTAAATGCGGATTCCGAAGCAACAGTAGAAATGGGAATAGCCAACACATCACAGGCAATACGTGCAAGGATAGGGAATCTTGCACTATTAGCTTTCCACCACACCAAAATATCGAAAGACTCATCGGCTTCTTCCACATCTTCATTTAAATATTTGTCCAACTCCAATTTTTCTCCAAGTATCACTCCGGTCCGACGCTTTTTGAACTTATCCATAAGTTTATTTGCATTTTGGGATTCCATTGACTTAGAACCTTGGGATGACATGTTACTTAAACTTGATGTGCCACTTGGCCCACTTTCTTGAGTTGAATACTTTTTTTTGTACTCATTAAACAAATCTTCCATTGCTTTCTTCACACCATTGGCAATCTCTATCCCCGTAGCCCTATTACTTGCTTGATATTCTAAATCCCTATCTTCATTATCAATATCAAAATAAAGATCTACTCCCATACCCTCCAACGGATCTTCAATTTCAATTTCATCATCTCCATACATTTCATCTAAACCAAATTGAACAAAACTCAACTTAGAACGAGGATCAAGCACAATGGGAATATACAACAGCATATTCATCTTTGTAACATTTCCCCAATACTTTTCATATTTTCTTTTCATTGCCTTGGCCATTTTTTTCAATTCTCTATCATTGCTTCTTTCCCACTCACTCAAAATAATATAAGTTTCACTTATTTCATGAAATGCATTATTTGATGTGACATAAGATGAGCCCGAAATACGCACAGTGAGATTATAAAAATGTTCTAAGAATCTCACAAATAATTTAGCCCTATTCCAATCCGAGTCCGTTTGAATATCTTGGCCCCCCATCTCTTTTACAAAGCCACGATCTACAAATCCAAATCGATCAAAAGCTTCTTTGTACTTTAAGGCCAAACTTAACATCAAGTAAGTAGAGTTCCATCTAGTTGGGCAATCTAAACTTAAGCCTTTTTTGTCTTGAAGACCACAATACTCAATACAGTCCTTAAATGACTTGACCCTAGCAGGGGATTGTTTTGCATACTTCACTGCACGCCTAACATTCTCAACAGATTTCTCAATCAACTTCAACCCATCATTCACAACAAGATTAATAAAGTGAGCTATACATCTCATGTGAATGAACTTACCACACAAGACATTGGTTTTCCAAGATGTACATCTATCTCTCAAGTAAGCATAACTTTAGAAAGTGTCATAACTTTAGAAAGTCCCCACTCTATTAGACAAGACTCAACCATTTCCCCAATGTCCTTCCCCTTATGACTTGTGATGGTTCGAAAATTTAAGATTTTCTATGCAATTTCCAATTTTCATCAATAAAATGGGCAGTAACACACATATTGGAAGTCCAAGAATCAGTAGTGAGGCAAACACGTTCACAATTTTTTCTAAGGAATGTTTTCAGCTTAATTTTCTCATTATCATACAAACGAATGCAATCTCTAGCAAATGTAAAACGTGAAGGCAACTGAAACCTAGGACATGCAGCTTGCATAAGTCGTTTAAAACCATCTTTCTCAACATGTTTGAAAGGAAGCTCATCTACAATAAGATGGTAAGTAACGGCTGACCTAACAACTTCTTGGTCAAACCTCCAAGTGGTGAGTGTACCCCCTCCCTCCCCCTCGCACTCTTTAATTCCTACAAGTTGCGGTTGAGCTTTATCCATGTTGATGGGATTTTTTTTACAAGTTCTAAACTGATTTCAAAAAGCAGTAGTGCCATTTGAAGATGAATCAGCAGCTAATTCTTTTTCACAATAAGTACACTTACCTTTGATGACATTACCATCATTATCTTTAACTGGAATGAAGTGCCCCTCAGTCCACACCTTGGATCTAGGTGCCATCCTCTTTCTTTGCAGCTTTACATTTTCTGACTGTCCCGTACTCTTTGTACTCGTCTCTATATTGGGATTGGGGGTGGGGGTGGGGGTGGGGGTTGGGGTTGGGGTGGGAACACTGTCACCCCCTTCTTTCTCATGTCCAATTGCATCAAAGTCATCAAGGTCAGACTCATCTGTATCATCCACCATATGCAAATCGTTTAAAATACTTCTTGACATCATCTGAAAATTTCAAACAAATTACATTAACAAATAACAACAAATTACATATGCAAAAAGGACGTGGATTAGTTAGTTGGGAATGAGATGAATTTAATTAAACACATATACATTTCAATTATTTTTATATTAACAAGGAAGATAACAAATACTCAAAAAAATAATTTTAGCTCTTCATTTGGCTTCACATATATATAGGAATAATTTTCTGTAATACTTCTTTCCTAACAAGAATGAGAGTCGTGAAACAAAAAATAAATGGTATGCTTTTAGTTAGTTAGGTAACCAAACTGTTCAATTAACTGTTCACTATTTGCTACGACTCGCCAAATTATAATATTATTATTAAGAGTTGATCTAATGTGCATAATTTTAAAATAAGCCAGAAAGTCCAATTTCGATTTACCCACATCATGCCTTGATTGCAAAATGAACAATTCTTTAAAATTAAGTGGTCAAGAAAAGAAAATGATGCAAAATTGATTGATTGCAGATGAGCAATTCTTTAAATAAAAAGAATCTTGGTTAGATATCTAGCCAAAGAAGCTGCTGGTTAATAAAAGCTTGTTTGATATATTAATAGTATTTAATAATCACCATTGTTAACAAATCACAATTTCCATGGCACCTGCTCAAGGCTATTTTCTTGTCCGACATTTTTGTTTAATTTTTATTTTCTTCATCTCAACTAGTAGCTGCAGTTCAGATGTCAGATCAAAATGACTCAAATTTCAGTACTCCTGCCTCATCAATCTCAAGCATGAAAACAGATAAGGAGAAAACTATATGTACAAATAAAATATACAATCATCAACAAAAACAGAGTATCAACTTTTTCCTGAGAAATTAAGGAACAAAAACAGAGTATCAACTTTTTCCTAATTTCTTTTCAAAACCTCAGAAATTACGCATGCACAGACACAATTACACAAAAATAAATACACTAAAAAGATGCACTAAAAAGCAATCGGTCTTCGAGAATTTAGTAAAGGTAAATAAAAAATTACCTTAACAAATGGAAAGATGTCGCCGCCTCGCCGGCGCCCAGATCTGAGAGTTCGAGAGTTCGCGATGAAGGGTCGCCGACGCTGATAGTTCGCGAGTTCGACTTCGACACTTGAGGCTTGAGAAAATGAGAGATCTCAGATCTGAGGCTCTGAGACTGAGAGTTCGAGAAGACGACGAGACAATCAAGACTTGACACTTGAGATGAGATAGATCACAGATCTGATCTGAGGAGTGAGGAGTGAGGACTGAGACTCTGCGAGACAGAGAGAGACAGAGAGTACTGAGGTCTGAGTAAGGACAACTGGACGAGAAGGAGACTGGAGAACTGGAGTGGAGAAGGAGAAGGACTGAGCAGTGAGCGGTAGGCCAGTAGTCAAAATTAAATGGGCTAATACTTAAGAGTTCGAGTCTACATGAATACATTAAGTTAAATCATAAATGTTCAGTACTACATCTACATAGCTAAAATAGTAAATAGTAATGATTAATTAAATGTTGTTCAGTTATTCGGGTTAACCGAATAACCCAAAAGTAATATCCGTATAACCTAACCGAAAATCGTAAAAAAAATCGGATATAACCGAAATAGTGAAAATAACCGAATTATCAAAAAATTCGATTAAATTATTTTGGTTCGGTTCGGTAATTTGGTTATATCCATTTTTTCTTTCGATCACAATTATCGACGTAATCTTTATTTTTGTAGAGTAAAATTCCGAATAATATTCATGTACCAAAAATAATTTGGATGAGAAAAGAATATATTTTTGGGTATTTTTTGGGTAAATAAGTTTAATGAATAGTACCTATGAATAATCTTGGGAATAAGACGCCGTGAATAGTATAAAAGACAAAAAAGTACTCAAAAATACCCTAGTGAATAGTAATTGGGTGAATAGTAACCCGTGAATAAGAACTCGTAAATAGTACTTCCATTATGAAAAGTGTAGAAGAATATTAGGAGTGAATAATCTATATAGTGAATAAGAATAAAGTGAATAGTAACTCGTAAAAGAAAAAAACCAAAAAAATGATATTTAATAGCGAGTACAAAAGAAATGATATCTCGAGGCAAGTATAATAGAATATCTTAAAGCTGCAAATGGATTTTCACCCGCCATTTCCACGTGAAATGATTATTTCCATAATTTAATAATGAATGAATACGAAGGATCATTCACCATGCATCTTGTAATCCACATAGGCGTGGTTATTCCAAGCGAATAATAAAGAATGGAATAACAGAAGAATTCACTTATAAATGCGGTAGTCAGCGTGAAACAAGTTATTCCAGCAGAATAATAAAGAATGGAATAATGCCGAATTCACCAGGCATACGATAGACCCATTACGAGATAAGTTATTCCAATGAAATAATAAAGAATGGAATCAGTCGTGCGAATCCGCTTGCATGCAGGATATTCCAATAGAATAATAAAAGCGGAACGGAATTAGTCACGCGTAATCGCACAAACAGGATATTCCAACGAAGAATAATAAAGAAGCGAAACCAGTCGGTAAATACGTAATCCGCACTTGATGCAGGATATTCAATAGAATAATAAAGAATGGAACAGGGTTATGCGTAATCCGCATGACGAGGATATTCCAACGAATAATAAAGAATGGAATAACAAGCGAAATTCACGGGCATCGACGAGCCAGCCATGCACGAGTTATTAATTCCGAGAATAATAAAGAATGGAATAACGAAGAATTCCACCGTGTATGCGGTATTTTGCATAGATAGGTTATACCAACATAATAATAAAGAATGGAATAAAAACTCTTACGAGTATTGAAAGAAAATAACTCTCTTCATGAATACGAAAGAATAATACCTCTTACCTCAAAAGAAGACTGGATCTTTGGAATAGTGAGGTGGCAGACTTCTTCTTCTTTTCTCTCTATAATTTCTCTCTATAATAATTCTATATATAGCTTTAGTGAATTGGTGAGAAATAAAGGAAGAATGAAGCTTCTATTTAAAGGAAAATATAGTTTTGATAATTGCACGTTTTGGGGCTCGAAATATTATAGTATAATACCTTCCTCTTTTCCTTCATTTTTAATTTAGTCCTGCAAGTATTATCAAACTTGTACCACCTCCCCTAATAGTAAATCATGCGAATCAATAGTAAATCATGTGAATCAATAGTTCTAGACATGTGAAAATACAAATCACAGTATAGTACCTCCATCTATACTGTAAGACCCCGAATTTTATGAAATGAAAGTATTCAATTTTCTTATAATTATTCTATTTAGTAAATGGTTAAATTGATAAAAGGTTAAAGTTAAGGGTGATATGTGAAAAAATTTCAAATTATGTAAGTTGTTATAAAATATTCGTTTGGTGGGGAATATTCTTTTTGGGAAAATATCCGTAGGGATTCAGCACAATCATTGGTGGTGGACCCTAGCGGAAGTATTATTGTAGTAGTAAAGAAAATGATGTAATTATATTTTTATAAAATAAAATGAAAGTGTTACCGTTAAAACTGTTGAACTACTCTAGTAGTAAAAGAAATGCGAATACGCGTGGTTTCACAAGTAGCAGCGGTATTGATTATTGATCTTTACGTGAGAAGTCACTCATTTATACTCAATTATTAACACGATAATTATCGCATCATATCTCTCTATATTATTGATTCAATTATTGTCACAAGATCATCTCTATAATATGATATATTATTAAATCAATAATTGAGACGGCAAAGTTATTTATATTATTATTTGCAATATTGACAATGTCTAGAAGTTCTGTCAAGGAGAGGTTTGGTCACCTAATTGCGCGCCAATAAGAAGAAATTCTTATTGGAAATCCCCCTCTTTCTTGGGAACGACCTGTTTGTTAAATATTATGAGTTATAATATTAATGATGAATAAGTTGGTGTTGATTAAAGATGAAATTGATAGTTCCATTTTGTTGGGATTATTAATATTAGTGGAAACCGACATTTATTTCGATAATAATTGATGTCTGGAAATTATATTGACCAATCGGGTAATTAATCGGATAAATGAGCAATTAATTGATATTAATTCACATAATTATAACTAGTTGTTCACATGTGTGTACTATTGAATCACATTCATTTACTATTAGGGGAGTTGGTGCAAGTTTGATAATACTTGCATGACTAAGTTAAAAATAGAGGTATAGATGAAGGTACTATACTATAATTAATTTTTTCACATGTTTAGAACTATTGAGTCATATGATTTACTATTGATTCACATGATTTACTATTAGGGGAGGTGGTGTAAGTTTGATAATACTTGTATGACTAAATTAAAAATGAAGGAAAAGATGAAGGTATTATCTTGTAATATTTTGAGTCCCAAAAATGTGCAATTATGGAAACTATATTTTCATATAAATAGAAGCTCATTCCTTCATTATTTTCACCAATTCACTAAGTCTCACAAGAGCAATTATTATAGAGAGAAATTATAGAGAAAAGAAGAAGAGAAATTTGCTACCTCACTATTCCAAAGATCCAGCTTTCTTCTAAGGTAAGGGTATTATTCTTTCGTATTCACATGAGAGTTAGTTTTTCTTTCAATACTGTAAGTGGTTGTTATTCCATTCTTTATTATTATGTTGGAATAACCTGCTCTCATGCAAGTACCGCATATATGGTAAAATTCTTTTGTTATTCCATTCTTTATTATTCATTGGAATATCCTATCCGTGTGGATTACACATGACCGGTTCCATTCTTAATTATTTCATTTGGAATAACTCGTCTGCATGGATTCATCGTGATGCCTGGTGAATTTTGTTGTTATTCCACTCTTTATTATTCTCGTTGGAATATCCCGTCATGTATGGATTACGCATGATTCGGTTCCATTCTTTATTATTATTTGCTGAATATCCCACTCTGTTTGGATTACGCAATGACCGGTTCCATTCTTTAATATTCATTGGGAATAACTCAGATGTGCTGGCCTATCGCATTTAATGGTGAATTCTTCGTTATTCCATTCTTTATTATTCATTGGAATAACTCTATCATGTGGATTACCGCATGCATTGTGAATGATCCTTTGTATTCATTCTTTATAAAATTGTGGAAATGATCTGTCTACGTAGATTAGCGCATGGCGGGTGAAAATCCATTTGTACTTTCGTATATTCTATTATACTCGTATGAGATATCGTTTCTTTTGTACTCGTCATGGAATATCATTTTTTTTGGTAATTTTTTTACAAGTTACTATTCATAGGTTACTATTCACCCGATTAATATTCACTCTAGTATTATTCTTTCTTGTATTTTAGGCACTTTCGTGGTTTGAGTACTATTTACGGGTTACTATTCACCCAAATTACTATTCACCCAAATATTATTCACTCGGGTATTTGGGGTACTTTTCATGCCGGGGTACTATTCACGAGGTACTATTTTTGAAGTACTATTCATAGGGTACTATTGCGGGGTACTATTTACCCGAAAAATATATTTCTTTTTTGTCCAAATTATTTTTGGTACATGAATATTATTCTTGAATTTTACTCCACAAAGCAGTATCATGTTGACAATTTGGATATTTTTAAACTCTGGATAAATTTAAAGTCTTTAATATTTATCCTTAATTTCGTTTGATTAATGCTTATATCATTGTCATCATCCTCATGCTTATATTATGATGAAAGTCATCTTTGACTTACGTACAATGATGGACTGTTGATTATTGTTTTTATAGTTGTATATCTTTGGCTTACGTGCAAGGATGGACTGTTGATTATTGGTTTTATAGTTGTATATCTTTGGTTTACGTGCAAAGATGGACTGTTTATTATTGGTTTTACAGTTGTATATCTTTGGCTTACGTGCAAAGATGAACTATTGATTGATGAGTATCTTTGGCTTATGTGCATAGATGAACTGTTTATTGGTATAATTATGACCAGAGATCATTCGGTATAATCATGACCCGTAATGTTATAGATGATGTGGTAAAAGTCCTCATTGGCCAGTAGTGCATTAATGGACAGTTATTAGTATGATTATAACTAGGGATTGTTCGGTATAATCATGACCATTGATGATTACATGAATATCCTTGGTCATAGTGCAGGGATGATTCGATGATGTGGATTATTTATTGTCGAGTCTCGCCGATAAAATATTGATTATACACTTTTAATTCGTAAAAGATAGTAGATATCATGCTCTACTTGACTCTTCTAAAATACTGATTGTATGTCTTTGGCTTATAGTGCAAAGATGAATTGTTAATGAATATCTTCGGGTAGTAGTACAAAGATGAATTTATTAGTATGATTATGAAAGCGAGAAATTGTGATTTGGTATAACCATGATTTTTGATGTTTCAGGTGAATATAGGTGATGAAAATTATCTTCGTCTTAGGTGCGAAGAGGAATTTAGAATCACAATTATGATTATGAGTTATTTATATGATTGTGGACAGGAATTATTGATTGATGTTACAGGGATAAAACATAATTGGTGGACTTTTAACATGGAGAAGATAATAGACCTGATGGTCTATTTGACTCTTCTAATGGATTATTTTCGTTACCGCAACTATGGTTGAAAAGTTTTATCATCTACTATATGTTCTAAATCTCTGATTTATTATTGATGAAGACTATTGATGATGTAAATTATTTTTAGTCATGATATTCTTTCTTGGGCTAGTTAGTGTGCTCACCCTTTTTGCTTCACAATTCCTTTAGGTGTAATAAGATTGAAATGGGTCGAGCGCGAGGTAACAGGAAAATAAAGCGGTGGTCTATAGCTATTGAGGTTCTCCCTAAATAGTATGAAAATAATTTTATTGAAAACTTTAGATAAGTGTGTCGTATTGTATACGTCATTTGATATTTAATTTTGGTGAACCGAATAGGGTGAGGTGAACCCAACTTTGGAAGGGTATTTTGCCACTATCATACAAGATGTCTAATGACATACAACCTCGTGTTATCATAAGACAGGGTTGTGCACATCCACTTGCTAAGTATATCTACGAGCACTACCTATATGATCTTAGAGTTTGGTTGAAATATAATTTTCAATTGCAGACAGTGGAGATAGTTATATGTCAAGAGAAGACTCACCATTGTGAAGATGAGCTGAAAAGAATGAAGATCAGCTGCACCAAAGAAGGTGTGGTCTAGACTCGAAGCAAAATGCAAAGAGGATCACACCATGCTGCTAAGTACATAAAATGTCAAGAGCATAAAGACATCTTAGCAGCTCAGCACCAACAACAACAACAAGAAGCCAGGGCCTGAGGGTCCTTGTGGGAGGGACTAAATGAAGTTCCAAGCTCTTTGGCTTGAAGAGTTCTAGGAACTAGAGAAGTTCCAAGGTCTGCGGCCTGAAGAGTTCTTAGTGAATCAAGTCCCAAGTGGCGGCCTGAAGGAATCTTAGTGATTCGTGGGTCTTTGCCTTCCTTAGTGGAAATCTCTGCTAGTTGAAAGCGAGAAGAGTGGATTAGGAGCTTGAGTCTTTGAACCACTTAAAACTCCTTGTGTCTTTTACTTTATGTCATTTACGTTATGTACTTAACTGTCATAACTGCTATGTATGTTTTAACTGCTTATAACCGAACTAACTCTAAGAACAATGTATGTATGATTACGAATATATCAATGAAGGGGATCTTTTACTTATTCCGCTGTGCTTGAAAAGATTCTTATGCTTGTCATATGCTAATTCAGAGCAATACAAAATAATCGAGAAAATTATTTGAAATTAAAAAGGATCTATTCAACCCCCCCTTCTAGATCTATATTGTGCCTACTGGGAACTAACACTATTCATACGATACTATTCATGAGTGTTGTTCACAACAGAATTTAATTTTCTTTTCTGTCCAAATTATTTTTGATACATGAATATCATTCTTGAATTTATTTCACAAATAGTTATCATGTTGACAATTTGGACATTTTTGAACTATGTATAAATTGAATTTTAAATATCTAATATTTATCTTTGATCTCACTTGATTGATTCTTTATATCATTGTCATCATCCTCATGTTTATATTGTATTGAAAGTCATATTTAGCCCGCAGTGCAAAAATAGACTGTTGATTGGTATGATTATGACAAGGAATTGTGTATTGGTATAATCATAACCTTTAATGTTACAGATAAGGTTTGTGGTGAAAGTCCTCTTTGGCCCGTAGTGCATAGATATGGACAGGTGTTTGACATGATCATGACCACTGGTGATAGAAACGATTATCTTTGTCCCGTAGTGCATAAATAATTCATTGATTGGTATTACAGGGATAAAATATTGATGATGAACTTTTAAATTATAGAAGATAGTAGATATCATGCTCTACTTGACTCTTCTAATGGATTGTTATTTCTGCTGCAGTTGTTAATCTAAAACTTGTTGTCTATTGTAATCTATCAGAATTTTTTTCCCTGTTAAGGACTAAGGATAATTTGTTCTACATTATCTTAGTCATAATATTCTTTATTGGGCTAGTTGAGCTCACCCTTTTTTCTTTTGGTTCCATTGTTCTTCTCAGGAGGCGAGAATGTAGCTGAGACTAGTCGAAGAGTGGAGTAATGGTCCAAGATGGTTATTTTAGTAATCCTCACTATTTTGTAAAACAGTGTGACAATAATTATAATGAGGATTTTATTTGAGTTTGGATATTGTCTACGAGACAATATTTATATTAAAACTCACACCGTATGTTTTGCCGTATTTTACGCGATAATTAATAGTTGTATAAATAAAGTTGTATTTGAATTCTGTACCATGTATGTGGCGACTCAGAATGAGTTATGTGAACCTATTTTGAGGGCGTCACATTCTTGAAGATTAACATTTTTAACTTCCAACTTCTTTTTAATCAATCCTTGTGTATTTGAATATTTTGGAGTAATTGCATTGGCATCAAATGCACTTTACATCTCTCAATTTTTTTATATTTTACACAATGCATCTTATATTTCAAAATATGACATTTTACATACCGCAATTTTAACAAATCGACACATAAAAACACCATTTGACCCAAAATTTGTCGCTAAAAGTGCAAAATTCAACACTTTTTTGGGGCTAAAGGGTGTTATGTGCCAATTTGTTAAAAGTGTAGGTTGCAATGTAACACGTTTTGAAGTATATGATGGAATGTGCACACTTTGATATACTTGAGGGATGTGATAAATGGGTTTTATACCTACTTATTGGATATCAATTTACGCGAATTGTGCCCATCTCAAGTATATTTCAGTCTGTTTTAGTTGCATTTCATGTTATTTTGCATTGCATGTACTTAAAACTCCTTTTGGTGAATAAGTGCAGGAATCGGCCTAATTTGGTGGTATTCGAGGGCACGAAGCTAATGGACGCATGAGGCAAGGCAAAAGCTGGGATATGCATGGTTGAGGATTGAGTGGAGCATAGATGGACAAATGTGGGTGGACATAGGACACTTCAGTAGCAGCAGCAACAATGCAGAACCAAACTCAGGAGCAGAACCAGAATTCACCAACTGTAAGCCGCGCGGCAGGATGAGCTTGGAGACGCGCGCCCGCGTGAGCACCCAACCAAACAATGTTACCTACTGCAAGTTGCGCGACCACGAGCATGACAAGCTTAGAGGACGCGCTACTGCCCGCAAGAGGTCAATTTGGATGAGTAGAGCCCTTCGCAAAGTCGCGCATGCCATGCATAAATCGAATACACTAGAGGAGCCTTGACCGCCGCTGATAATTGGAGTCATTTGAGTTGTTTTATTTTAATTTTTAATTAAAATGATTGTAATGGGTTTTAAACGATATCTGACTGGTGTCAGACATAACTTTCGGTACACTTGGTTAATTTTTGACGTATTATCATCGTAGTAACTAGGGTTTACACGTGAGAGAGATTCCAACAGAGGACGAAGCCAAAACTCCATCTTCTTTAATTCTTCTTGGGATCTCTATCATTGTGGATTATTAATATTGTTTTTTTCTGGATTTATATAAGGATTTGAACGTAGACATTGGTTTGCAATCTACAATTGGGTTTGATCGTTCTATCTTTCATCTTTCAATTGTTTGTTTGATAATCATGTTTAGCGTTGATCCCATAATGACTTTTGGTTCAGTCATGAACTAAACTCCATTATGGGATTCTAACGGATTTTAATATGTAGTTTGGTTGCATGCTTGATTGCTAGGGTTGTTTTACATATCATATGGGAATTCTATTATGGTTATTTTACACGTATGAATGCTTGATCACCATTCGTTTGATGATTTGCATGGAATTGACAATGAACATGCGAGTATGGATTAGTAGTCGTAATAAGCGTATGTATATGAAATTCATTGTATATGGCTTGCATATTTTGTGAATGAGATAGACATATACTTATTCACCGTATGAGTTAAAATAAGGGTTTGTACTTAAATTCAGTATAATTGCAATTTCACATAGACATATAGTGATTTTGGTTATATTGTTGATTACATATAATCTATCATCTGTGGATGCTGTGTAAGTAGGTCCTAGTGCATTAAAAAATGGCTATGACTCTAATAGTGTTCTTGACTATTTTCCTGTAATATGTGAACAATTCTTGCATGATAGTGGTAGCTAGATGAAATATTAAATGAAGTTAGGATCCCATTATTTTCAAATTTGTTTTATTCCATTCTCATTCTCATTTTAGTTCTTCTTTGCAGATAGATTAATTCATATTTTTAATCTTTAGTTTAAGCATATAGAAATAGTGATTTGATTAATGAATAGTAGTTTAAATTGAACAACTTTCTCTATGGGATCGATACTTTACTTACTCTGTATTACTTGTTAACGCATGCATGCTTGCATGAGTTAGAGCTCTTTTGTCATAATTGAAAAAGAGGCAACAGGATGCAAAATGCATCTAACAAAATAATTATGTATGCATGCTTTTAATTTTTTTTAGTAGTTATATGTTTATTTACTTGAATTTTTACATTTATGTATATTTGAATGTTTTTATGCATATTTTATATACGTTCATCTTTTATACATGTTCCTAAACTTATTATTTTATTTTGAGTGTTGCAATATATTGCGAAAGATTTCTGTTAATTTACAATTGTAACGTATATCAATACATAAGATTGAATATGATTATAAATTGACAAATTGTATCAAATACTAGTAAAAAAATATTATCAATTAGATTTATCCATGTAACTTTAATAAAAAAAAGTCTATCGGCATATAAAGTCAATATATATGTCATTATCCTTTTATTTTTATTATTGTATATTATATTATTAATTATACACTTCATCAATTTCTAAATATAAGATTATTATTGACTTTCAAAAATATTTTTAAATTTAAACTTAATGGCATTTATTTAAAATTATAGAATAACACATTTTATAATTAGTACTTTCTCCGCTTTTAAAAGATTATCGTTTTAGAAGAAAAAATTTGTTCAAATTTATTTGTCGTTTACAATTTTTTAGGGGAATAAATTATTTATTTTCCTATATTACGCCTATCTTCTCTCATTGTCCTATTAATAATTTTTAACTTTCTATAAAGGGGTAGTGATGAAATTTTAATTATTAAATGATAGTATTAAATGATTTTCTTAATTCACGTGAAAAAATTTTAAATGACAATCTTTTAGGAAATAGTATTGTTTGAGTAATTTATGATATCTATTATTATATTAATTAAGATAAAATGAAATTTTTTTCATTTTTTAAATTTAAAGTGTTTCATTGAGAAATGAGTAACTTTGATATTGGGACCTCGAAACCCGACAAACATGGACATTTTTTAAAAAGCAAGAAGGATCGGAGGGGGGAGCGGGCTATACAAGCAATAATATTTTGGTGACACGTAAAAGATGAATATAAAATAATGTGATTGACTATGATTACTAGATTCACTAATTACCACATTATTTTGTAAGTAAAATTATTTTGTCACAATAACAATACTTCTATACAAGACCTCCATCTAACAACTGCAATAATATTGTTGGTAATTAAATAATAGTTATAAAAATAATGTGTACAGTTGTGGTTGGATATAACTATTGGACTCACCCATATATAATAAATTAATTATCGATTAAATAAAAATAAGACTGTTATTAATTTTTCAATTTAGTTTAAAATACTTTTGAAATTAACATAAATTTATTTAATTTTAAGATAATTGATAAAATGAAAATGGGATAGGAGGAAAAAGATTAGTAGAAGATAGTACTTGCAATATATAGGGAACTGATATTTTTACATATATTTTTACATTGTCTTCTCTCAAAAACAGTTTGGTGTGGAAATAGTCAGGGCCAATTCCATTAAGGGGGCAGTATAGGCAGCTGCCACTGCTGAATTTTTTTTAGGTATAGGGTAGGGCAAATATGTAAGTGAATAAATTTAAAGGGATAGATTAATGAAAAAATTAAATTTAGATGGCGCAAAAAAAGATTTAATTCATATTCTAAATACAAGTACAAACAAACGTAGATTCATTCTACTTTTGTCTTATAAATTGTATCTAAATATTTTTTATTTAATTTAGATTATAAATATTTATTACAATTTGTAAATATTATTATAATTAATTAATATTATAATTAGTTTAAATTTTATTTATTTAACTTCAATAAAAAAATTAATTAAAATCCGTCCTTCTAAAAAAAACTGGATCAGCCCCGGAATGTATAATCTTGTAACTAACTTTGAGGGATTCTCTGAATCAATAACTGATTCACACTCACTTCCTCCTAGTTATTCTCCATCTCTCTCTCTCCCGTTATCGATCTTTTAATCTTCCACGCTAACGCTAGTAGTAGTATATAGTTCTTATTTCACTACGTGCTCCACCCACCATTAATCTCATTCCAATTGGAGCTGATATCCATCCATCCACCCATCGGTTCCTTCACTTCACTGTAAGCATCGCACTCCCCATCCCCCTGTTACCCTAACCTAACTACTGTTACGCTATTCCATCATCCTCTCATCCCTTTGCTGTATTAATTCTTTTCCTATTTATCCATCTATTAATCAATCTATCTGATCAAGCACCCAACCTTACCCTCTAATCAATCTATCTCAAGCATCACAATCAGTCGCCTGACTCTTGAATTCCAACTACTTGTAGACTTGTAGTAGTATTGGTACAATTTTGTTATTTATGCTTAAAGTTTATTCTTGTAGAAGCTAGTGTTAAAAGTTCAATATATAGTTATTGTTAATAATAATATTAATAATATACCTTATCTTTAAAATTTTACTTATCTAGTTATATGCACTTATGATGTTATTGAAAGTTATCCAATAATTGTTTTTACTGTTATTCTACTTTTGCATGTGTTCTTCGGATAATAATAATAATAATTTTGTTATGAATTATTAGTCCGTTATTTAATACATGTACGATTTGTTTGTTATTGTTGCTAAGGTGATTTGACATCTAAAATATATATATTATATAATACCATCTTTACACTATTATAATCCATAATCAGGCCGTGACCTTATAAATAACAAAATATAGTCCATGATATTTGATAACTGATTAATATGGGATAAAATTATTGGAAGTGATGTTAAATTAATACAAATAAGCTTATCACATCTATTATCATTCATTTTTGCAAACACAGTAGCCTAGAAATATATCAATCTTTCATTCCCTTCTTTTTCAGCAAGTGACACTACATGGGGATCTAATGCTAGCTTGTGTAGAAAAGTTCTCCGTTTAACTGTTTTTGTTTCTTGATTTTAGAAAGGACACGAGATGGCGACCATAACCACCAACGCTGGAGCAATTTTGCGAATAGAAAATAAGACAAACCAAACCATGACTCATAAAGGCTTGAGGTCATTGAACAAGGTGGATGTGTTACAAATGAGAACAAATGCAAAGGCAACAGGAGGAAGGACCAGTGCCAAGAGAAATGAACCTAATCCTGCAAGTGACAGGCCCTCTGCAGCCATTACATGTGGAAGTGGGATGAACTTGGTTTTTGTGGGAGCTGAGGTAGGTCCATGGAGCAAAACTGGTGGGCTTGGCGATGTTCTTGGTGGACTACCACCATCCATGGCTGTAAGTTCAACTTCTTTTTCCAGCTTTTTCTTTCTTGCTTTGCAACTGCAGAAAACCGACATTTTATTCTTCGGCACAAGTTGGGAGTTTCTGCAGGATGAGTTGTATATTCTAATTTACTTCTATGACTGATCATTGTCTAGGCCATTGGGCACCGGGTTATGACAGTCTCACCGCGCTACGACCAGTACAAAGATGCTTGGGATACCAACGTTCTTGTCGAGGTAAATTCTTGCAGACTTGAAGTAGCTACATTTGTTTGGCCGTTTGCTACTTGTTACAATTTCATCAAGTCAATAGCCCCTTGGGACTTCATTCACTGAAGAGCAGCTTTAATATTACAGATAAAAGTAGGAGACAGAATTGAAACTGTTCGCTTGTTCCACTGCTATAAGCGTGGAGTTGATCGTGTTTTTGTGGATCATTCAATTTTTCTGGAGAAGGTTACTTTTTTCCTGAAATATTCTTTACTGGTGGACTACCCATTGGACTTGCTAAATTCAACTTGATGTTAAGTCTGATGCTTGAGCTTTTGAACTTACGTAGGTTTGGGGAAAAACTGGACCAAAGGTCTATGGCCCTAAGGCAGGACAGGATTACAAGGATAACCAACTTCGATTCAGCTTACTGTGCCAAGTAAGCTTTCTGGTGTACTCAAATAATATAGCATTAATGCTGCTTATAGCTCTTACATTTGCTAAGCTATTTTCAGGCAGCTCTCGAAGCACCAAGAGTTTTGAATTTAAACAGCAATAAATATTTCTCTGGACCATATGGTATGTTTATGCTTTAGAGTTTGAGGTTTTTGTCCTTGCACTGTATTTATTTTGACTTTCATGAGGAGTATCTATTTTTTCTACCCTTATAAAGGGGAGGATGTTGTTTTCATTGCCAATGATTGGCATACTGCTCTGCTTCCATGCTACCTGAAAACTCTCTACAGATCGAGGGAAAATACAAAAAGCCAAGGTAAAATGTGATTTTAAATTTTCTTGAAAGTAATTCATGAAGAATATGGGTTTACTAGGAAGGCCAAATTAAAACATGAAACTGCATACGTATGAATGATGATGGCAGGTTGCTTTCTGTATCCACAACATTGCATACCAAGGGAGATTTGCCTATCAAGACTTCTCACTTGTCAATCTGCCTGATCAATATAAAAACTCTTTTGATTTTATTGACGGGTAAAAGTGATTGGAATTGTTATTGTTTGTAATTTATTTTGCTGCCTATGAGATTTGTTAGTCGATATGGATTGGAAACTGTTTCTCTCGCATAAGTCATGGAAGTCTTTCAGTATTGCAGGTACGAGAAGCCTGCAAAGGGTAGAAAAATGAACTGGATGAAAGCTGGAATATTAGAATCAGATAGGGTCGTAACTGTGAGCCCATATTATGCCCAGGAGCTTGTTTCTGGCATTGAGAAGGGTGTGGAATTGGATAACATCATTCGTAAGACTGGCATAACTGGCATTGTGAATGGCATGGATACCCAAGAGTGGAATCCATCTACAGATAAATACATTGAAGTCAAATATGACATCACCACTGTATTATTCTCACTCACATATGCTACTTCAATTTTTCATTTAACTTCCTAAATTATCTTGGAATTGAATGCCCATCTTCCATGGCAATTACTTTTAGGTAATGGATGCAAAGCCCCTCTTAAAAGAAGCTCTTCAAGCAGAAGTTGGGTTGCCTGTGGACAGGAATATTCTTCTCATTGGTTTTATTGGAAGATTAGAAGAGCAGAAAGGATCAGATATTCTAGCAGCTGCCATTCCTAAATTCGTTGAACAGAATGTTCAGATAGTAGTTCTTGTAAGTATTAAATGAATAACCATTCTTCTTTTGTAATGGTGCTGCAACATAAATTAGATTTAATTGCATCATGAGATATCTCCTTTCTCTCAGGGCACCGGCAAAAAGTACATGGAAAAGCAGATTGAACGGCTTGAAATCTTGTATCCTAACAAAGCTAGAGGAGTTGCTAAATTCAATGTTCCCTTGGCCCACATGATTATTGCTGGAGCGGACTTTATGTTGATCCCCAGTAGATTTGAGCCCTGTGGTCTAATTCAGTTGCATGCGATGCGATATGGGACAGTAAGATTCTATGCTTTTTGTTTGCTTGTTTGTGGCTACCTAATTCTTGATTTTGTTTGCTTAGTTATACACTTCATTCTGTTTGCAAAATTTACATTTTAGGTGCCTATTGTTGCCTCGACTGGAGGACTAGTTGACACTGTCAAAGAAGGCTATACTGGATTCCAAATGGGAGCTTTCAATGTTGAAGTATGCATTTATTTTAACTTTACCTTTCCCTGTGACATGATTC
The DNA here is from genome assembly GCA_020205615.1 of Panax quinquefolius. Taxonomy (NCBI): domain Eukaryota; kingdom Viridiplantae; phylum Streptophyta; class Magnoliopsida; order Apiales; family Araliaceae; genus Panax; species Panax quinquefolius. Next base: position 322,656 of record CM035153.1, read on the forward strand.
TTCTACAAGTTCTTTTTTTAAATTGAACTCTATTAATCCTTTCAAGTGGTCTACTATAAATTTTTGTCATTGTTTGTGGTCAGTGTGATGCAGTTGACCTAGCTGACGTGATTAAAATAGTGACAACCGTGACGAGAGCCCTTGCAGTATATGGTACCCATGCCTTGCAAGAGATGATAAAAAATGGCATGTCTCAAGACCTTTCATGGAAGGTGGGCATATAACTGAACTCAATATAGTTTCTATCCTTAATTCTATTAACTTGCACAACAGAGAGCACGTTCTACTGAATGTTTGTCTGATCATGGAGACATGGTGCTTTTGATACTCATACAGGGTCCTGCCAAGAAATGGGAACTTATGCTGCTGAGTTTAGGTGTTGATGGCAGTGAACTTGGAACTGATGGGGAGGAAATTGCCCCACTTGCGAGGGAAAATGTTGCCACTCCATAGGAGGGGGGGGTTGTCAAATATTGTATTATCTACCAGAGCGTGCTCATTTATAGTGTACAAGCGCATCAAAAATGAGCCGTGAGGAGCCGTGTTTGGCCTCAAATTTGTTTTGGTTTTGAAGTTGGAGAATTTAATTATCCTACATATGGTGAAGGTTTTATGCATGTGCTTTTGGAGGTGTGAATGAAGATAGTAGTAGTAGTAACTAAGAAATGCTAGTTCTCTGTTAATAAGAGGACCGGCCGGAGATATGTTTCCTTCTAAGCATCATGTGTAAATAATGAGTAAATAAATAAATAGTAATAAAAGTAAAACTTCCATAGTAAGTATGTGGAGGAATATTATTTCGTTTCAGCAGTGCTGTCGTTCCAATAGTGGTACCTTTTTATTATGAACACCAGCGAGCAACAGGCGTCAAACTATAAATACAATTAGAATGTACTACTAGTATTTTAATTTATATGGGTCCCGTCGGGAGCTTTCTAAGTAAGGTATCTTATTCAAAACATTTTTAATTTTGGTTTAAATGTTTTAAAATTTGCAATCTTATTATAGTAACTTCAACTTGTAAGGTTAATATTTGCAATCCCATACCTTTTTGAACAATTCATGCAATTTTCATGTCTGAATTATATTTTGACCATATATTATTATAGTTAACCTTTATCATACTTTGAAATCGTATAATGTTCATTTTTTATTGTTAAAATAATTAAAGTAAATTAAAATACTAGAAAACATATAGTAATCGAAAAAAAAAATATACATGTATTTCAACTAATTTACTTACCTACTCCTCCCATCCTATTATATCTGACGTTCTAGAGATTTTCAAATAGGCAAAATATTCTTAATTTTATAGAACTTCATATATTTTGAGAAGAAAAAAACTCTCTAAAATGTCAAATATAATGGGATGGAAAGAGTATATATTTAAGTACTTATTAATTTACAAACATGTGATTGTGTGTGTGCTACTATACTCATAACAAAGAGTCCAGTTGTATATTTTAACAATATATAACTATACACATTTATCTATATACCAGTCCCTTCATTCTTAAAAGGATATATATAAAAAATATCTAAAAATACAAAAGTTAAATATAAAATATTCCTAAACACTAGTTTACTTTTTTAAAAAATACTATATATTTTTTTTTTGCTAATTTTTGCACACACCCACCAAAAGAATACTTGCACATCCAAAAAATCATGAGACAAGAGTTACCACCGGGTAACCATATGACAAAGTTTACTGTAAGACCCCGAAATTTTTTTAAATAAAAAAGAATTTCCTTTATTTATTATTTTGAAATAGTAAGGGTTGATTTGATTAATGTGGATAGTTAAGGGTTAAATCGCAAATATTTCAAAATAAGCAAGTGGTTATAAAATATTCATTTTGTTGGGGAATATTCGTTTGGTCGTGGAATATTAAATCTTTGTCGGGGAATATTAAATGCAACGTAGTATGCGACCATGTGTGAGCCCCATAACGGAAAGCGATTGGATGAAGAAAGCGACAAATATAAGTTGGTTAAAAATAATTGGCGTAGTTATTCAGATTAAGGCATTGGAATACCCGGTGGTTAAAATCTGATGTCTGGCGTGGTTACCGCGATAGCACCACGATATTACGCAGTATTGTTGAATTATTGATCCTTACGTGAAGAAGGCACTACTCAATAATTTTTACGGTGATTCTTATTCGATATTTTATTTTATTGATTCAATAATTCTTTGCGTTGATATTTTATATTATTGTTGTTCGATAATTGTCCTTTGCACATTATCTCCATTATCGGATCAATAATTCATATTATTTAAATAATATTATTAGATAGCATTATTGGCAATGTCTAGAAAGTTACATCGAGGAGAGGTTTGGTCACCTAATTGCGGCGCCGATGAAGGAGAAATCCTTATCGGAAAGCCCCTCTCTCACAGGAGCGGCTGGTTATCATAATTGTGATTACGTAATATTATTTGTGAATAATTAATTATTGATTCATATGATAAAGAAATATTTATTTTATGTGGATATAAATGATGGATTTATTTATGTGGTTATAAATGAAGAAATTATTGTTGAGGTGTTTTATCGATATTTTACCGCAGTTGGAGGTATTAAAAATTAAATCGGGGTTTTAAGATATATTGCGGGGATTATAATTTTTAATCCACCAGATTGGATTGTGGTAATTTTGGATATGTTATACATATATAAGTTGAGTATATGTCCATAAATTTTGAACCGTTAAAATGCACGAATGATTTGTTGTGAATTTTAAGAGGTGTCGGATTCTAAATTAGGTTTATAATTGATTTTGGTGGAAAATTCTAGAATTGAGTGGGCCCCACTTGTGGTTGGTGAAGAAATGTGCTGAATTTTATTTCAAATGTGGTGGGTGGCAATAGTAGCGAGTAAAGCCATCGGTGTAGCAGGTCAAGTCTGCTTGGTAATTTAACATTTTCCTATAAATAGAGGCTAAGTTAGAATTGAAAATCACACCGAAACAAAGTTTTCTCTCTTTCTCTCTATATTATTGAGCGTATTTTGTGAGTATTTAGATACTTTGAGAGTTCTTTATTGATCTAAGTTTCATTCAACATCACTTGAGCCTTTCCTTCCGGAAATCTTGATTCTTTGAGGTAAGGGATATTATTTTTTTCGTAATGATATTATTTCTTCAATATCATTATGTTGAAATATTGATCTGAAGTTTTATCAAATTTAGAACTTTTTCATGTCGGGGTTCTTATTCATGAGTTCTTATTCACGAGTCTTATTCATGAGTTCTTATTCACGAGTTCTTATTCACGAGTCTTATTAAATGAAGCGTGAAGATGTTTTTGTGGAATTTCTATCTTTTGGTGTCGGATTTACTATTCATGATATACGGTCTTATTCACGTTATCTCAAGCTTTATTCACGATACTCTGACTATTCACGATATCTGCACTATTCACCAAAAAATAAAATTTCTTCTTTTTGTCAAAACATCTATTTTGGATACTAGCTTTGATTGTATCCATGTTTTGATCATTCTTGAATTTTACACCATTTGTGATTATTTTTGGGGTATTGTTGGACATGGATAAAACAAAATACGAATCCTTAATCCTTAATCCTTGTCATTTTGTTTCACTTTGGATTCGTTCTTTAAAAATATTTTTCATCATCCTCGGTCTTAAATGATGATATTATTGAATATCTTTGGCTGTAGTGCAAAGATGAATGATTTTGAAGAATATCTTTGGCTTTGTAGTGCAAAGATGAGCAGTGTTGAGATGAACATGGCCGAGTGATGAATATCTTTGGCACAGTAGTGCAAAGATGAGCAGTGTTTAAATGAACATGACCGGTGATGAATATCTTTGGCACAGTAGTGCAAAGATGAATATTTGATTCGGATGTATATTGATTGTTGTTACGGGGATAAAAGATGAGCGATGAACTTTTAAATTCATACATAGAAGATAGTAGTTTGCATTCTCTACTTAACTCTTCTAATGAATTATTATTTCATTGCGAATATTGATTGAAAATTTGTTGTCTATTGTATTCTATTAAATTTTTCCTGTTGAAGACTAACGATAATTTGTTGTATATTATCTTAGTCATAATATTCTTCTTGAGCTAGTTGAGCTCACCCTTTTCCTTTTGTTCCATTCTTCTCGGGGAGGCGAGAATATAAGCGAAAGTACAGAGTGGGGTATGGAATGAAGGTTTTAGAAAGGATTGTTTAGTAGTCCTCACCATTTTGTAAAATAATGTATCAATAAATGTGATGAGGATTTATGTGAGTATAAATATTATGCAGAAGATAATATTTGTATTTAAACTCACAGATTTCTTGTTGTAATAATAAAGTTGTAGTTGTTTACGTATCACGTATTGACAACTCGGAATGGGTGATGTATACCTATTTTGGGGCGTCGCGGTTGGTATCGAGCTTAGGGATATGATCTCTGGCGGAGATCGGGGAATAGAACTAGGAGGGAGGCGAGTAAATCCTTCGCTAGTGTGTCCTACCTAAGCTTATTTGTTAGTTGGTCAGTATATAGGGATATTATGTGATATATTGATTTCCTTAATTAACCCTTGTTTTATGATGTATTTGAGAATGTCATTGAGAATATTAATGATGGAGTAAATGAGACAGTGGAGATGCTGTCTTTTACCAACGAGGAGAGCGTGCAACAGTGGCAATGTTCCTCTGTGAACAACACCCTTTGAGCGAGATGATGAGCGAGGGATGTTTAGAAGCTTTTTGCAGTTCATGCAAAATCGCACGAGGGGAGACTCGTGTTCAAAATCTAGGAGAGAAATGATAGCAATTCACGGGTTGTCACAACCAAGCAGTTCAAGAAGTTGGGACCACGAATTTAAGGGAAAGCGGATCCGATCATGGCGGAAACATGGGTCAAACAAATTACCAAGATATTCGATGTCTTGGGATGCGGAGAACGAAGGTTCCATTCGCCACCTTTATGTTCCGTGGCGAGGCAGACTCATTGGTGGAGATGCGTGAAGCGTACCCATCCAGACCTTTTCGGCGTATGTCTTGGGAGGCGTTTGAGAGACTATTTAATGACAAATACTTTCACGAAAGTGTTCGTCATATGAAGGAAGTGGAGTTCATCAGATTTAGGGCAAAATAACATGGCGGTGTCTCGATGACGAGGCAAAGTTTGCGAGTTATCGGTTTGCACCTCATTTGGTGGAGAATGAGGAGCGATGATGCGCGGATGTTTCTTAGAGGTTTGAAACCCGGATACGTCGATATCTCATTTCTCATAAACTTTCTCTTTATTGAGATGTTGTAAATGGGGCTCAATTATTAGAGCGAGATAACGAGTATACGGTCGGTTGAGGACCATAACGAGGATCGTGCGAGATGGCGGTCAGCGAATAATGATAACTGCGAAAAAAAAGCAGACGGACAGAAATGGTAACCACTGGTGGTAATCATGGTCGTGAAAAGCGGAAGAAAGCGAGTCGGGGAGGAGATTTTAAAAGGAGATTTAACAACGACTATGTGAAGGCAGCAGTCTGGAAGAAGCGGTTCTAAGGGAGGAGAAACGACCACCGGTCATATGCTACAAATGCGGAAAAGAGGGCATATCGGTCAAGCGCCCACAGCAGTTCAAGGTATGCTATAGTTGTGGAAAGGAAGGACATATCGCTTTCGAGATTATGCGATAGCGAAACCTAGTTCAATGGGGACGGTGACTCAAAAAGATCATCGAGAAAAGTCAAAGTCAGCGATTCCGGGAAGAAGCGTTTGTTGTATTTGGTCATAATGCGAGGAACCCAAACGAGGTGATCACGGGTAAGCTATTTATAAATTCTTGCGAAGTTTATACCTTACTTGATCTGGGGCTTTACCCATTCATTTATCTCTCTGCATGTGCTCAACGTTTAAACTTGACTCAGGAGAAATTAGACTTTGACCTATCTGTGGAAACTCCGTTAGGAGAAACTTTCATCACATCCATTTGTTTATAAATCTTGTTTGATTCAAGTTGGCACCATCACCTTACACATTGACCTTATCTCTTTAAAGATACTTGCTTTTGATGTAATTTTAGGGATTGATTGGTTAACTACTCATCATGCCAAAATTGATTTGTTTTCGTAAGGTTGTTAGTTTTCATATTCTAACCAACTGTTGTTATTTAATTCAAGCAACTAAACCATTAAAATCAATCACTATCATATCTAATCATAAAGCTATTCGTTTATTGAAAAGCGGATGTCAAGCTTTCTTAGCCCATGTTATGGATTTGAATAAAGACACGTCAAATTTGAATAATATTCTGTTGTTATTGACTTTTCTGACGTATTTCGAAGAACTTCCGGTCTACCCCGAGCGTGAAGTTGAATTCTTTATTGATCTTGAACTGGTACAAAGCCCATTTCTAAAACCCCATATCGAATGGCTCTATTGAACCCGGGAGTTAAAGGTCCAACTACGAGGAATTGTTGGACATCGGTTTCATTAAATCTAGTACATCTCCTTGGGGTGCTCTGTTTTTGTTTTATTTGTAAAAAGAAAGAGGCGGAGTATGCGACTTTGTATTGACTATCGGGAATTGAACCATGTCACCATCAAGAATAGGTATCCTCTACCTCGTATTGATGACTTGTTTGACCGATTCTGAGGGCACAATTCTTTTCAAAAATCGATCTTCGATTCGGATATCATCATTTGAAAATTAGAGGCGAGGATATTCAAAAAGGCGCCTTGAGAACTTCGGTATGGGCATTATGAATTCTTAGTCATGTCTTTCGGACTAACTAATGCTCCTGCGGCTTTCATGGATATGATGAGCCGAGTATTCAAGGAATATTTGGATCGGGTTCGTTGTTGTCTTTATTGATGACATCTTTATATATTCCAAAAGTCGTGAAGATCATGAGCACCATTTGAAAATTTGGTACTCAAAGGCTTCGTGAAAACCAACTATATGCCAAATTGAAGAAATGCGAGTTACGGCGAGGAAGTAGCCTTTCTTGGGCATGTAGTGTCAAAACATGGAGTATCTGTTGATCCGTGAAGATTGAAGCAATACAAAGTGGGAAGCAATAAAAGTCGGTGGTGAAATCACGTAGCTTTTTGGGCTTATTTGGTTATTATCGGAGATTCGTGGAAGGGTTTTCTCGAATCGCTACTCCATTAACTTCGCTAACTTTCGAAAGGATCTGAAATTCGTTTAGGGGCGAAGAATGCGAGAAAAGTTTTCAAGAGCTTAAGAGGAGACTTATTTTAAGACTGTTCTAACAATACCATCCGGTTCGGATGGATTTGTTATCTCAATGCGATGCTTGAAGCAAAGGGTTAGGATGTGTTCTCATGCAGCGTGGGAAAGTCATAGCCTATGCCTCGCAACAACTTAAAGAGTATGAGAGGAATTATCCTACTCATGATCTAGAGTTAGCGGTGATCGTTTCGCTTAAAGATATGGAGGCACTATCTATATGGGGAGAAAGTGGAGATATATTCGGACCATAAAAGCCTTAAATATTTCTTCACTCAAAAAAGAACTCAACACGCTTGGCGTGACGTTGGCTCGAGCTATTGAAATACTACGACCACCTTTATTGATACCATCACGGTAAAAGCGAGCGTGGTAGGCGACGCATTGAGTAGAAGATCATATGCGGGAGCGAGTGCGATGATGTCAAGTATACGCGTAGAGCCAACTTTAATAGAAAAAGTTAAGGTTGCTCAAGCCAGGCCGGGCAGGAGGAACGTCGTATGAAGAAGAAAATACAAGAAGGAGCTATTTAGGGCGAGAATTGATGAAGAAGGAATACTTGAGTCCACTCTAGACTTTGTGTTCCTAACGACTACGATTTGAAGTCTACAAGATTATGATGGAAGCACACAATACACCATTTGCAATCCATCCTGGAAGTACTAAAATGTATCGTGATCTTGACATACATTTTGGTGGAATAATATGAAGAGAGAGATTGCAAAGTTTATCTCGATGTGTTTAACTTGCCGGCGTGTAAAGGCGGAGCATCTAGTACCTAAGGGTCCGTTGCAACCACTTGAGATTCCGGAATGGAAGTGGGAACACATTACCATGGATTTCGTTACGGGTCTTCCTACGGTTTCTCAAGGCATCAATCTTATTTGGGTTATTGTTGATAGATTAACCAAGTCTCCGCTCATTTCTTGCCGTACGGAGACTTATTCCTTGAACGTCTTCTTAGTAGTATATGCGTAAATGAGATTGTGAGGTTGCATGGCATGTACTGTATCCATAGTTTCGGATCGTGACCCAAGATTCACTTCAAGATTTTGGGTTAGCTTGCAAAAAGCTATAGGCGCAGATTTGCGATTTAGTTGGCATACCATCCCCAAGCAGACGGACAATCGAGAGGACTATTCAAACTCTTGAAGATTTATTAAGACTCGTGTCCTAGACTTCAAGGCGGTTGGGATAAGTATTTACCATTGGTGGAATTCTCCTACAACAACAGTTATCGAGCAAGTATAGGTGTGGCTCCATTGAAGCATTATTATATGGACGAAAATGTCGTTCTCGATATGTTGGGATGAGGTGGGTGAAGCAACATTGTTGGGACCAGAGTTGAAATACGTATGACTCACCGAAAAGATCCAAATAATTCGACAGCGTATACAAAGCGGCTCAAGATCGACAAAAGAGTTATGCGGATCTTCATCGAAAGGACGTGGAATTTAATGTAGGGATCATGTATTATTGCGAGTTGCTCCATGGAAGGGAGTTACAAGATTTGGGAAGAGAGGAAAGCTCGATCCACGATTTATTGGTCCATTTCAAATTCTTGACCGAGTAGGAAATGTAGCCTATAGACTTGCGTTACCTCGAGTATGTCTCGTGTTCATAATGTGTTTCACATATCTCGTACTTCAGTAAATATGTGAAAGACCGAACCACGTTATTGAGTTAGAAGCCGGACGAGATAGCAGAAGACTTAACGTGATGAGGAGGTACCTATCAAGATCTTGGATAGGAAGGAGCATGTCCCTACGCCTTGAAAGGTCATACCACAAGTTAAAGTTTTGTGGAGGAATCATGCTATATAGGAAATGACACGGGAATTGGAAAGCGGAAATGAAAGCGAGGTATCCTCACCTTTTGAAACACCAGTACGTCACGTCGATTTCGAGAGGACGAAATTTCATAAGGAGGGAGGTTGTAAGACCCGAAATTTTTTAAATAAAAAGGAATTTCCTTTATTTATTATTTTGAAATAGTAAGGGTTGATTTGATTAATGTGGATAGTTAAGGGTTAAAACACGCAAATATTTCAAAATAAGCAAGTGGTTATAAAATATTCATTTTGTCGGGGAATATTCGTTTGGTCGTGGAATATTAAATGCTTGTCGGGGAATATTAAATGCGGTGGCTTGACCATGTGTGGGCCCCATAACTGAAAAAGCGATTGGATGAAGAAAGCGACAAATATAAGTTGGTTAAAAATAACGAGCGTAGTTATTACCGATTAAAGATTGTTGGAATACCCGGTGGTTAAAATACGATGTCTGGCGTGACAAGAAGATGCTGCGTATTATTGCAAGATTGTTGAATTATTGATCCTTACGTAAGAAGGCACTACTCAATAATTTTACGATGAGTTCTTATTCAATATTTTATTTTATTGATTCAATAATTCTTTGCGTTGATATTTTATATTATTGTTGTTCAATAATTGTCACCGCACATTATCTCCATTATCGGATCAATAATTCATATTATTTAAATAATATTATTAGATAGCATTATTGGCAATGTCTAGAAAGTTACATCGAGGAGAGGTTTGGTCACCTAATTGCGGCGCCAAGAAGAGAGAAATCCTTATCGAAAGCCCCCTCTCACAGAAGCTACTGGTTGTCATAATTGTGATTACGTAATATTATTTGTGAATAATTAATTATTGATTCATATGATAAAGAAATATTTATTTTATGTGGATATAAATGATGGATTTATTTATGTGGTTATAAATGAAGAAATTATTGTTGAGGTGTTTTATCGGTATTTTACAGTTGGAGGTATTAAAAATTAAATCGGGTTTTGAGATATATTGCGGGGATTATAATTTTTAATCCGACCAGTTGGATTAATGGTAATTTTTGGATATGTTATACATATATAAGTTGAGTATATGTCCATAAATTTTGAACCGTTAAAAATGCACGAATGATTTGTTGTGAATTTTAAGAGGTGTCGGATTCTAAATTAGGTTTATAATTGATTTTGGTGGAAAATTCTAGAATTGAGTGGGCCCCACTTGTGGTTGGTGAAGAAATGTGCTGAATTTTATTTCAAATGTGGTGGGTGGCAATAGTAGCGAAGTAAAGCCATCGGTGTGTGAGTCGAAGTCTGCTTGGTACGGGCTAACATTTTCTATAAATAGAAATTTAAGTTAGAATTGAAAATCACACCAGAAACAAAGTTTTTCTCTTCTCTCTCTATATTATTGAGCGTATTTTGTGAGTATTTAGATACTTTGAGAGTTCTTTAAGATACAAGTTTCATTCAAAGATCACTTGAGCCTTTCCTCCAAAATCTTGATTCTTTGAGGTAAGGGATATTATTTTTTCAGTAATGATATTATTTCTTGATATCATTATGTTGAAATGTTGATCTGAAGTTTTTATCAAATTTGGAACTTTTTCATGTGGGGTTCTTATTCATGAGTTACTTATTCACGAGTTACTATTCATGAGTTCTTATTCACGAGTTACTATTCACGAGTACTATTCATGAAGCGTGAAGATGTTTTTGTGGAATTTCTATCTTTTGGTGTTTGGTTTTACTATTCATGATATCAGATTATTCACGATATCTGGCCTTATTCACGTATCTAAGACTATTATTCACGATATCTGACTATTCACCAAAAAATAAAATTTCTTCTTTTTGTCCAAAACATCTATTTTGGATACTAGCTTTGATTGTATCCATGTTTTGATCATTCTTGAATTTTACACCACTTCGTGATTATTTTTGGGGTATTGTTGGACATGGATAAAACAAAATACTGAATCCTTAATCCTTAATCCTTGTCATTTTGTTTCACTTTGGATTCGTTTCTTTTAAAATATTTTTCATCATCCTCGGTCTTAAATGATGATATTATTGAATATCTTTGGCTGTAGTGCAAAAGATGAATGATTCTGAAGAATATCTTTTAACAGATGTAGTGCAAAGATGAGCAGCAGTGTTGAGATGAACATGATCGATCGATTAATATCTTTGGCACATGTAGTGCAAAGATGAGCAGTGTTTAAATGAAACATACCGGTGATGAATATCTTTGGCTCAGTAGTGCAAAGATGAATATTTGATTCGGATGTATATTGATTGTTGTTACTGAGGATAAAAGATAGGCGATGAACTTTTTAAATTCATACATAGAAGATAGTAGTTTGCATTCTCTACTTAACTCTTCTAATGAATTATTATTTCATTGCGAATATTGATTGAAAATTTGTTGTCTATCAGATTCTATTAAATTTTTTCCTGTTGAAGACTAACGATAATTTGTTGTATATTATCTTAGTCATAATATTCTTTCTTGAGCTAGTTGAGCTCACCCTTTTCCTTTTGTTCCATTCTTCTCGGAGGCGAGAATATAGCGAGTGCAAGTGGGGTATGGAATGAAGGTTTTAGAAAGGATTGTTTAGTAGTCCTCACCATTTTGTAAAATAATGTATCAATAAATGTGATGAGGATTTATGTGAGTATAAATATTGTCAGAAGATAATATTTGTAGATTTAAACTCACAGCCATTGTTGTAATAATAAAGTTGTAGTTGTTTCTGTACCATGTATTGACAACTCAGAATGGGTGATGTATACCTATTTTGGGGGCGTCACATTTACTAAATTTAAAGGAGAGAAAGATTTATTAATATACTTGCATAGAGTCTACTATTGACAAAAGGGCAAAAAACATCGTTACCTCTTAAGGTCGTCGACTTGTAAGCATTTAATCATTGAACTTTAAAAATATTCAATTGATTCACTGTGATTTTTAAAAAATAAAATTCAGGTCATTCCGTTCAATTTTCGTCACAGATGTTAAAAAATCAGTTGTGTTTTCCTATGTGACTTTTTGAAAAAAAAAAATACGTGTATTTGCTAGGCGGGAAGAAGCTTATAAAGAAATGAAAAAAAAATATTATTTTCTTATGTGGCAACACAAAAAAATAAAATCATTAATTGTGTGTCAAAAAAATAAATAAAATAATAAAATAAATATTTTAATTCACTTTCTTTATAATTTTTTTCTTTTCCTTATCTTTTTTCCTTTCTTTTAATTATTATTTTTATTTTAAAAATTAATATTAATATTAATACAATGAAATCATTAATTTTTTTCAAATCCAGAAACTTCATTCAAAATTTGGAACTAAATCAAACTCATGGATGCCAAATCCCATCAATAAAGAAGCCCTAATTACTATTAAAACCTATTAATAATAACTAAACATAAAAGAAACATATTGTTAAAAATATTAAAACACTTCAAATATCAATTATTATTTATATAAAAAAAACTCATTTTTCTAAACTATTATGAACATTGTTGTTTGTACATAACGCATTCGTTCACATACATCATGAATCAAAACTTACAGATCATCAAACCAAAATTCACATCAAACCCAGAACATTGTTGTTTTTTGGGAATCCTTAATTAGCAGCAAAACTGTATCAAGGATGGGCCTTAAATGACAACAAATGAACAAGTTAATGAGGATTGTTAAAAGGGAAATAGAGATTTGGTCCACCTTGAAGCTGAACAGACCTTCGTGACGAGGAATTCCATTAAATCAGCTCCTCTCGGTACCATCAACAACCACGACTTTGATCATCGAAACTCAATGGTGATGGATTTAGCATAATGGGTGTGCTCTTCTGAGCCAGTCGGCTTATACCCTTCTACAGTTCCATAGATCCTCTTATGGGCTCGTATGTGCCTAGCACTTAGGTGTGGGTTTGGAAAGTGCCAACCACATTTGCGGCAAACATGAACACAATGATTCCCAAGATCTGTCAAATCAAAAGAAAAATTGAAAAAAAGTCCCATTATAAATTCGAAAATATAGAGCAAATATATGGACATGAACAGAACTAAACAATACCAAAAAGAACAAGAACAAAAAAAAAACCAAAAAAATATCAAATACCCATCTAGAAAAATCAAACACAAACCCGGAGGAGTAATCTTTAATTGATTGTGGGCATCCATTTTTGAGAATTAAATACAAAGATGCTCATAAAAAAGAGAAGATGAATGAGAAGATTTCCTCAGTCTCTACATCATCATTTTCTTTTGGTACTGTTGCCGAAACCCTGAGTTGAATGAAGAAGAAGCGGCTACGAGGCACACATGATCACGATCTGTAACTACGTATCCAAGATTGAGAACGAGTTTTCCTCGATCTGCAATGACATTGAAACTTCTCGATTCCATGCTCATAGCCGCGGTTTCTACCGGTAATTCCAAGGTTATAAAGATGGAGAAAACATGGAGAAAGATGAAAAGATGAATAAGAGAGAGAAAGAAAGATAAAAATATAAAATCATAGGAAAATGTTACGTGGTTGCCCAATCACTAAATATTTTGTTTTTTCTTTTTTTTTTTGACTGACACGTATGTAAATATATAATTCAATTTAACGTTTGTCCAATATCTTGGACGGAATAATCCAATTAAATTTTTTAAAAATTACAATGAGCCAATTAAATATTTTTAAAATTCAAGTCGATGACCACAAGGAGATAAAAGTGTTTTTTGCCATTGACAAAATTAGTATTTATTTTATACCCTCTTCTTTATAATTTACTTAATTTATGTGAAATTATTATTTTGAACATCCTTTTTAAGAAGAAGTAAGTAACAAAGAAGTAAGGTACATACTTGATATATTATTTTCACTTTTAAAATTAAAAATACATTTATAAATTAACAAATTTTAAGAATAATTTGTATTTTAAAATTATTCCTAACGTTGACTAATGATATATTAATTTACACAGAAAAATATGTAATACCATGATAATAAAGTTTATGCTAGTTTATAATTTTAAAATAAATTATGCTTCTAATATTAGATTCAGATTGAAAAGAAAACTGGAGTAGAACTGACGTAACCACCTAATCCCACGTGAAAATATAGATAAAAAATTAAATTACTAATAATAATACATTATTGCTGATATTTTGGATGAGCATACCAAGATCACCAAGAAGAGAAAATAATATTAGAAATTAAAATCTTATTTTCATTAATTTGATTCGATTCAAACTTTAAATATGACAACATTTATTCCCGACTTAAATTTGACCGGATTGTTTCAAGTGACTAGTGAGAACTACTCCTACCAGTCTACCCAATTTCAACACAGAGCCAGAAACTACCCAATTCAACACAGCCAGAAAGTGGTAGGCGCTGTTCTGCTAACATTGTATTGTCTTGTTCGGTCGTCAACAACATCCATGGAGTCTACCTATCTCATTCTCCTCCGCCACTTCTCTTCTCACTTTCTCTTCCTCATTTCAGGTAGGTGTGCTCTGATTTTCCACCATATCCTAATATTTACGGTACTTGCTTGTACTTAAACATGGTATATACTCTACTACTAGTCTTTCATTTTTTTCTTCTAATTAATTAATTATACCGGCCAGGACTAATTAAATGTTATTGTTATAATGTGATTCTAGGGTTATTTCTATTTTTTCCGACAATGATAGCTGCAATCGGAATCAACTATGGTCAGATCGCTAACAATCTTCCCTCACCCGAACACGTGGTTCCGCTGGTCAAATCGATTGGTGTGACCAAAGTGAAGCTCTACGACGCAGATCCACGAGTCCTTCGCGCATTTGCCGACACCGGCGTGGAATTCATAGTGGGGCTTGGGAACGAGTACTTATCCAAGATGAGAGATCCAGAGAAAGCTCAGGCCTGGGTTAAAACCAACATCCAAGCCTATTTGCCTGCCACCAAAATCATCTCAATCGCCGTCGGCAACGAGGTCTTGACTTTCAACGACACCTCACTCTCCGGTTGCCTCCTCCCGGCGATGCAGAGCGTTCACACCGCCCTAGTCAACCTCAACCTAGAGAAGCAAGTCACCGTCACTACAGCCCACTCGCTCGCCGTCCTCGAGACCTCCTATCCACCGTCGGCCGGTGCTTTCCGGCGAGATCTGAGAGGATGCATCTCTCAGATCTTGAGCTTTCATGTGAAAACGTGCTCCCCCTTCCTCATCAACGCTTATCCGTTCTTCGCATACAAAGGAAATCCCAAGCAAGTCCCCCTCGATTACGTTCTATTCCAGCCCAACGCAGGGACAGTAGATCCTGCCTCTAACCTTCACTACGATAACATGCTGTTCGCTCAGATCGACGCCGTTTACTCTGCTCTCGCCTCGTTAGGATGCAAGAAGCTGCCGGTTCAGATCTCGGAGACCGGATGGCCGTCCAGGGGAGACGAAGACGAGGTCGGAGCTACTCCCGAGAATGCCAAGAAGTACAACGCTAATCTGATGAAATTGATTGCTCAGAAGAAGGGAACGCCGATGAGACCCAACTCCGACTTGAATATCTATGTGTTTGCTCTGTTCAACGAGAATATGAAGCCTGGACCTACTTCCGAGAGGAATTACGGCCTTTTTAAGCCTGATGGAACGCCGGCCTATTCTCTCGGCCTTCCCAACAACGTCCTTCAAAATAGTAACACTACAACTAGCAGCAGCAGCAGCAGCTCATCTGGTGGTTCTTCTAACAGTAGCACTTCTGGTACGCCTTCGCCGGCGAGTTCTTCCACGGGATATTTATCTATTTCTTCGGCCACGGTGAGTTTTACTCGTTAACTAATTTGCCTTTTTCCTTAAATTAATTATACACTTAGTTAATTAATTAATTAGCGTATGAACATATATGCGCATGATAGTGCTTCTCTCTTTTAACATTACACCTTCGTATGGGCATAATAGTTGTGTTAAATGCTGACACGTACGCACTAGACAGTAAATCCTCAGTTTTGTTGGGTTGAGTCATTACATAATTCCTTTTTAAGAACTCATTACATAATTCAAATGAATAATTTGAAAGTGTATAATTTTTTTTAGTGAAAATGTGGCTAAAAAATGTTTACAAACAAATTACAAAGAGAAGTTATAGAAATATAATGGTAAAATAAATAATAAATAATTTGATTCATTGAACTAGTATAATATATAATAATAATAAGTTTGAAATTAAAAAAAATAAATTAAGTTCACTTCTATTTGACTTGTATAGTAAAAGTAAGTAATGTGATTTTAATTTCAAATTAATAATAACTACTACCTTCATCTCCACAATAAGTAATTTTTTAGGCTTAATATTTTTTTCCAAAATAAGTGATGTGTTAGAACTCCAATACATTTTTTATAATATTTTTCTATATATGCCCTTATGCAGCCAATGGTATTTATTACGTTCGAACTACGGACTTAGTTACCTCCTCCATTATTCTTCACTCTTCGTTTCCTCCATTACTCACACAATTAAATGACACTCATTAACTCTTCGACTCAAAAGAAAGTATATTAAGGGTATTTTTGACATTTTAGCTTGTGTATCGGTATGTGTGATTTAAGCTAAAAAATCACTTATTATGGGACGGAGGTAGTATATTATATAATCCAAAACCGATCCAAAATTTCTTTTTGTGGCCACAAGTTTTTAGTAGTAAAACATCACGACACAAGCATACTCCATCTGTCTAAAGAATATAATGTTACTTTATTATTTTATAGAAGAAAGAATTCTACATTCTCTCTTTAATGCAATTGTTATATAATACTCTTTCCGTTTTAAATCATAAAATCATTATTGATTTTTAAAAATTAATTAAAGAGATTTTCAAATTTCAAATTAAGATAATTCATTAAAAATTATGAAACAATAAATGTTACAATGAGTGATATTAATCTAAAAAGTACTGATACTTTTTAGATAGTTTACAATATTAATCATTATACTTGCAAAAATTTTGAAATCTATGTTCATTTGAAGTTTGAAAATATCTTAAGTTGATGACTTCATAAAGTCGATAATGATTTTATAATATAGAACAAAGCGAGTGTTTCATTTGGCACGATTGTAGTTAATTTGTAAAAGAATCTCGATATGTATTTTGAAAGTTTTTTGTGGAATTACGATTACTAAGTATATCAATACATGTGATTGAGTAAAATTATAAGGTTGACCCACTATATCTAATACATTGTTAAAATATTAACTCCTAACAAAAAAATCGATACATAAAGTTGCAAGATATATTATTTTCCTTTGCAAAATCCTAACATTCCAATTATAATTTATTATAATTTTCAAATTACAAATTTGTACTTACTAAATACTTTTTAAGTAGTTAATAATATTAACTATTTCCTTAATCTAAATCAAATAAATTTATATTTATGTTAAGTTTAAAGATTTCATAAATTGGCTCTCGTATAAAATTAAATAGATTTATTTTTATGAAGGGAAAGGAGTGTTATTTTTCACTTACCAAAATGGTATTTATGGGGTTCATTTCTATAATTCTATTTATAAGGAATATTACAATATAACATAGATTTTATTTTTATGATTTTGTTTATATCAAATGAAGAATTTTATTAATCCAAAGCATCTTTTACAACCAAAGGAAGGATACTAGAATGAATATCTTCCAACCAAAAAGTAGGAAAACTTAAAGCCCAGATTTGAGCTAGAGTAACCAAACCATGAGCCACTGAATTGCCAGATTTGAGCTAGAGTATCCAAACCACGAGCCACCGAATTGCCTATCCTATGGATATGAGAGAAACTACAATCCTCACAATCATCTTGTATCTTCAAACAATCATCCACAAAGTGTACAAATAAGAATTCTAATCCAAGGCGTTAAATAACATTACTACTGTCACTCTCGACAATTAGTTTTGAGCCACCACAAGAGTAAATTCCATACCTTTGCGTATAACTAATGTAACATCCCAGTCCCACGTTGAACGATGTGTAAAAAATTTGTCTGTATACAAGGAATTAAGTTATTACCAATAGTACCTTTAGTCATGATCTTTTGGGTGAGCCTGTGGTGGATTAAGATGACCTAAAAAGATACTATTGAACAAGTAGTTTAAGGCTTTATTTGAATGGATTTTATCCGATTCGAACTTGGGATTTGACCCGAGATTTGTTTCGGACTCGGGATTTGACCGGAGTTGTTTTATATGGTATCAAAGCTAGGTTCTCGAAGGTTCAAGTTGGGTTATCCGATCGGGTTGCCGAAGGTGGGAATACGAAGTCAGCCGGTATTATCTCACAATGGCTAGAGAGGCAAAGATCTATGGACCGTGTGTGATCGGTTTTGATGAAGACATTAAAAATTTTAGTGGGGGAGTTTGTAACACCCCAATTCCACATAAAAAATATTGAAAAAATTTGTCTTTATATAAAGAATTAAGTTATTACTAATAGTACATTCAGTCATGACCTTTTGAGTGAGCCTGTGGGCTAAGATGACCCAAGAAGATACTATTAGACTCAACAACCCAGACATCGACTAAATCATTGGGCTGGCTCAACCACATGCAGCAATCCGAGAAGATTTATTAATAACACCTAAGGTGACCCAAGAAGATACTGTTAGACTCAACAACCTAGACATCGACTAAATCATTGGGCTGGCTCAACCACATGCAGCAACCCGAGAAGATTTATTAATAACACCCTGCCCAATTGATTTCATGGTATCATTCAAAATAGAAGCATCACCAGAAGTTTCCTCCGTAAAAATAGCAGCACATGAGTTGATCATGTTTCCCTTTCTACATAATCCATCACTTGTAACGTCTTGTAATTTTGTCACCTTCTTTAATAATAAATGTTGTCTAATAGGCTCCTCCCTAGTCTCCTTTTCCTTACCTCTAGCATCAGAAATAGCAAGATTGTCTCCCTTTTGCCGTAAATTAGGACCTACCATATCTAGCTCATCAACAGAACATCCCATCGAAGACTTCAGGTAAAAAACCGAATCTTGTCGAAGACGCTCATGTAACAGATTTGCATGAGTTATACCTGTTCCCCTTCTCGATTCTGGTGGTTAGCCTGGCCTTCGGAGATCGGTCCATATAGGGGCTTTCAATGATTCTGAATATGGCCATAGCTGCCCATTAACATCTTCACCATTATCAATCCGGGTCTCAAAATTAGCAACTTTGTGACCAACTCTGCCACAGGAAAAACAAAAAATTGGTAACCTCTTGTACTTGAAGTCCACCCAAACTTCTTTACCATCTTCCAAAAACAGCTTAATACCCTTCATCAATGTATGCTCTAAATCCAACTCTACATGTAGCATCATTTTCTTACCCCAAACTAGATACCCAGGCCCTCTATCCCACTCAACGAAAGATCCAATAGAGTTCCCTATCTGTTTAGCACAGGCGACTGTCATACACTTCAAAGGAGGATCCATAACATGTACCCACATCCTAACCTATGAGAACTTGTAATCTACTGGTTTTAAATCACCATTAAAAAATTCCAAAACTACAATATTATCGTCAAAGTGCCATGGTCCGCCTTGTCCCCATAGCTTTACATTTTAGAGATCCCTTCACACGCCACACCTTCTATAACGCATCCAACACTATTTCCATCCCAAAAAAACTCGGGGCTATGATCTTACCCACCAGACACAGCGACCCATCTTCCACAGCCTGTGCGGTATCTTTTTTTGGAGAAAGACCCCCAACACTTTCACGATCGGTCAGTTTAAGTTTACTCTGCATCTCATCAATACAAGCATCCATCACTCCCAAAGCCCAGAACTTCGAAGGAAAACGTCATAGTATAAAAAACTCCCTAAAGGAGACTCCCGACTCTCCTAGGAAGCCCTAGAGAGAAAAAAATACCCACTAACTTTTATATGCATAAAGTTTTTAAAAAATAAAGACTTTACTTTTATGAGTTTGATACCACTATTATGTAAAAATAATTGAGTGAATCCCTGAGAACCTAGTTAGTTAGCAAGGTAGTTACGATTAATGCTAAGGGTGCATATATATGAGATACCACATTTTGAATCTCCAATATAAATCATTATACATTTACTTTTTAACATTAATTAAGGTGTTTCTTATCACATATTGATAAGCATAAGTCTTGCCTACCCAATACATTTAGAATACATGTATGACTCAAAATCTAATCTTACATGGTAGGATCGCCTACCCCTACACGGAAGTTATTGAAATTGAGGTATTGAAAATTTCAATCTGGAGGATGAAAGTTTTATTCTTTACTCTTGTTTGATAGGAGTCCCGTTTTGTTTTATTAGCTGTAACATTTCCTAAAGTAATCAATTAGCAGATCCACAAAATTGTTACACTAACGTATTTTGCTTAGCCTAGCTGGGACAAATTTTTATATACGTTAGAGCTGATAAAGTTGTTACTCAAAAATGTTAACTACATGACCATTTAATTTATGGGGTGTACATATTTTTAATGGTGAAGATTCTTACAATTTTGTTCTGTTGTCTTTGATCTCAGGGAAGGCTTCTTTTGCACAGCAGCACATTACTCTTTTTGTGCCTTTTGGATTCCATATTGTTGCTGGCCTTTTAAAAGTTCCATATCAATTTTTAGAATTCAAAGGTGGAAGGAGGGGGGAGTTCAAAGCCACCTTAAGCTTTTTAAGAATCCCCAAAAGAAAGGATTACCCCTTCCTCATCCGAGTAGGAGGCAGGGAGCTTTCTGGCTAAGTTAAAAGGTGGGATTTTGTTTCCACCTCATATGCTATATTCTTTGCAATTATTTCCTACTTTAAATATCTCTCTCTCTCTCTCTCTCTCTATATATATATATATATATATATATATATGTATGTATGTATGTATGTATGTATATAATGGTTATTTAATGCAGTTGGACGGTGGCCTCTGTCTACCATCAGTCGTTCACGGATGGATTTCCTTGGTTTAAATTGTAAACTAGCCTGGGTAGGGAGATTGCATGCAATTGATTTCTTTTTGGTTGGGACTAATTCCTTTGACGGAAGGAGTGGTTGATTTTCTTGCTACTACCTTTTATCTTTATGTTACCAATTCTAAAGACATTCTAGGAGTTCTTATGGTCGCTCATAAAGTAGTATTGTTGGTTTTGATGAACCCAGCTATGAATGATGCATTGCAATTTCCATCTTGTATTCAGATAATGATAAACAAACATTAAAAAGATAGAAATAAAAAAAATAAAAACAGGAGTAATAAGATTGTTTGTTATCACCCGCTATGAGTGATATGCAATACAATCCTCCTTGAATTGGTTTCAAAGAGTGTTTGTTTGGAGTTGAATGTTTTAGTTTGAATGGCTGAATTGGTAAGATGGACAAGTTGAATGGTTAAATCATATTATTTTAGCTGAATGTGTGAATGAAGTAAAAAAAATATTAACTATTATATTAAGTAATATTAAATAAATCTAGGATAATTTTAAATTTTTTTATAGGGGTAAAATAATAAAGTTTTGTCATTCATGTTTTAGATATATCAATTATCAAACAATTTTTTTCATTTAGATTCAAATTTAGCTCATTCAGCAAAATTCGGGATGAATTTAAAGTAAATCACGGTTCACACCTAAAAATTTAAAATATGAGTTGTTTTATATTTGATCTATAACTATATGGTTTTAATTTAATAAGTAATCTGCTTTTAATTCTTAAATGTAATCATAACTAAATTTTATAAATCAAAATCAACTTATAATTATATTTTGTCAAGTCTAACTCTAGCCATTTAAATTTTTTAAATCAGATTTTATGATGATGATTATAATAATGATAAGTTATATGGTTTCAATTCACACAATTTATATGTGATTTTAGTTCTTAAATACACAATAACTAAATTTTGTAAATCAAAACTAATTCATAACCATATTTTACTGGGTCTAACCTTAGTTATCTAAAATTTTTAAATTCGGTTCTAATCGCAAAATTGTCAAGCCTGACCAGGATACAAATGCAAAATCTTACATATAAACAAACAGAAAAAAAAATTAAATTAACTATTACATATCTAAACTTTAGAGTTATTTGATGAAATAAAGTCGTTATCTATACATGGGGAATTTTTTTTTGTAGAGTATTGACAATCTAATCTAGTAAATAATTTTATATTTAAGTTGTAAAATGGTAGCGTAGTACATACTATCTCCATTCTTCAAAAAAAGCAATTCTTATCTTTTATCATAATAAATTTATACAAATTTATAACAAAATTGTGATGTGAATTAATTTAAAATTTGGAAATTTTTTTACTCATTAACAGAAGAGTTTACAAAAAATAATGTGTTAATTAAAATTAAATAAATTTTTATTAATTTTTAAATTTTAGAATTTAATAATATTCAAAAAAAAATTTCACTAAAATATTATTGAATAAATAAAGCATAGCGAAAAAGAAAGGGGAAGAATGAAAGGCATTTGATTTTTTATTTTGGTCTTCTAACGAAAGGTTCTGCCTGCGTCTCATTTCGTTTCTCAAGTGGTTTCGAGGTTTTTTGGTCCATAAATGGAAACGATGATTTAATTTCACAGAGTAAGGTATGCCTCTGATCGTGATGCATTTATTATATGCATTTATGCATCACTCCTTTCATAAATTTATGGAGTATTATTTATTGATGGTGTAATATTCTTTCAACTATTAGATCTATAGTTGATCGATCAATTGATTCATTGATTTATTTAGGGTGAACTTGCAGAAGTAAATAATAGGGTGAGGTTCTGTAGTAGTCAAACAATCAAAAATCATGGCGATTGTTGAGAATGCTGGCGTCGATTTGGGTATGAGTATGGGCTCCTTTGAAGCAGCTGCCGTTGCCGCTGTTGCCTCACAGGATTCCGGTCATCGCATCAACAACGATCAGGATCAACCAAAGAACAACAATCAGCATTTGCGAACTCTGATTGTTGAGAACAATGTCCCAGTCCTTGTGGGTCCCCACGACCCCACCCTTTACATGAAGGTGCATCCCCTTCAGGCGCCTCCTCCACCCGCGTACCTTAGCACCAAGCCCCATCAGGTGGTGGTGGTTTCCGATCATCTCGGACCGCTGTCAGCACATCGTCACCGATCCAACAATGGTGAGGACTTGCCTAGGGGTGATAGTGATGTTGATGAGAGCTACAAGCGGGACATGACCGAGTTGGAGGAAATGTTCTCTAAACTGAATCCCATGGCTGAAGAATTTGTGCCCCCTTCACTCTCTCAGAACGGTCCTCTTTTTACTAACAACTCTCATTTTAGCGTCAGAAATGGAGATATCAACGGACTCATGGGCCGTCGGGTACTATAACCTTCAATCTTCTTGCAGCTTCTACTATTAATATTTCTTTTCCTAATGGCCTGAATCATGCTTTGATCCTGGTTGTGTTTTTTTTTTCTCTTCCCTCAGAAGAAGAGTAATTACAGTCAGGGAAAGAGAAGAATAAACAGCCGGACAACTATGGCTCAGCGCGAAGATATTATTAGGAGGACAGTGTATGTCTCTGACATTGATCATCAGGTAAACTATTACTACCTGTTGTTTTGAAATGTAAACTTGTGGTTGTGATATGTTCCAAGTATTTGGACTAACGTATTGCTTGATTTTGGACTTAGATCACTGAAGAGCAGCTTGCAGGACTATTTCTCAGTTGTGGCCAGGTATTGTTGTTTCACTGTTGCTCATGTAAAATGCCTTTGACCTGTTAATTGGAACCCTGTTTCTAAAACCTTTATGGTGCTGCTGCAAAGGTTGTTGACTGCCGTGTATGTGGAGACCCTAATTCTGTTCTGCGTTTTGCTTTCGTTGAATTCACTGATGAGGGTAATGTTACCATTGCTTACCTTTAAAATTGGTCACACATCAGCTGATTCTAGAGTTCATAAATAATGTCATAGCTTTTGTGATTTTGCAGAAGGTGCACGAGCTGCCTTGAATTTGGCAGGGGCTATGCTTGGATACTACCCTGTGAGGGTGTTACCCTCTAAAACAGCGATTGCACCTGTTAACCCAACATTTTTACCCAGGGTGTGAAAAACCTTGCTACCCTGGCCATATGTTTGCTGTGAACTATAATTATGTACTATTGCAGATCTGTCATCTTCTGCTCAACTACCTAGTGACTTAATTAATACTTTTGACTTCAGAGTGAAGATGAGCGTGAGATGTGTGCCAGAACTATTTATTGTACAAATATAGACAAGAAGGTAACTTTTTAAATTTTTAGTCATTGACGGTTACAAGAATAAAACAACACTCCCCACTCTTGCTACCACCTTCACCATTAACGTTTAAGAAATAAAAAGCAAAAATAGGAACAAAGTTATTAAGATGTTTCATTGTATTATGCAGGTTTCTCAATCCAAGTAAAACTATTTTTGAATCAGTTTGTGGAGAGGTACATTTTATGCTTGATATGGTTTAAAGTTGTATGTCTCATTAACATTACAACCATTTAGTGGTGGAAGCTTATTATATTGATACTATGCTGACGAGGGTCTATCGCTTGAGGTTGCTTGGAGATTATCACCATTCTACTCGGATTGCCTTTGTGGAATTTGTAATGGTAGATGTTCTTGCTCTTCTTTTTTATTGCTGTCGATTTCTTTGTTTATGCGAGTCTTCTAATTCTTTTGTTTTGTTGAATCTGACACATTGTAACTTGTAAGCTTACTGAGTATTTCATTGAAAAAGAGCTTTGAGTAGGGTTGTGAGATAGATAGAGAGTTAGGAATTGTATTTTACAAATTTGCAATCTTTAAAGGATACTTGGGGGTTTGGGACATTCTTTTGATGAATACCAAAATTCCAAAAGTCAGAAACTAAGCTGGACTTTAAAGCATGCTCCCTGGACTAGGCATTTCTAAGCAGAAAACTGAATCAAGCCATTAAGAAAAAATTACTTGATCGTTGATGGTCTATTCATATTGAATGCTGTTGTTCATGACCAATAAAGAAATTATAGTTTCTGGGTGTTTTATTGTCAAACAATTTTCACAATTAATAATACAGATAATACTGTCTACATTGTTTCCACCTTTCAATATCTATATTGCTTTAAAAGTTTGATGATGTTATACTCAACTAATCCAGTAATCCCTAGGCTTTAAAATTTTGAAGCTAATAGATTGACTGTCACTGCATATTGCTTTGCGGTGCACGAGAGAAGCATATGTAGGTGGTTAAAATTTGAAAACTATTGCGACAAGGTTCGAAGCTGACCATTTACTAGAGGAAAAATAAGAAACAAATTAAGATAAATTGGCTTTGTGTAACAAAGTTTAACACACTAGTACACTCGCATGATTCAGATTGAGTCAATGGATTGATGGCGAAAGTCATAGAGATGCTTTGGAAAGGCACTATGTTTATAATGCCAAAAGTTGAGTTATAAAGTAAATCCTGAATAACTGAGAAAAATAATTGTCATATTCTTTTTGTATAGAGCGTCTCTAATTTTTAGTTATTGTGTGCCTTGGATGACTTGGTGTGGTGCCACGCAACAAATCAAGAGATATGAAAATGATACCAAGATATAAGCCAATATACTGAATATTCATGAAATAATTAGAGATAGAAGAGCAAAATGATCAATACAATAAACAAACAATACCACTGATCTCACGTGATGATAACATTTAGGAGATCAGTTGAACTGCTGATCTTATAAATTAACGGGCATGCAGAGAAGTCTTTGGCAAACACTTTTGAATGGGTAGTAATGGTAGTAAGTAAATAATAGAAATTTCTAGTAGTCACTTTGTTCTAGGTGAGTGAGTTAGTAATGGGTGAATGATAAGAGAATATGGTGTAGTTTAAACTTTACTTTTTCAGCAAGACTATGTAATCTTTAACTAGAAGAGTCATGTAACTTTCATTTGAAAAGTAATGAATGATATGAAAATCTAAGAAGTAGTTTTGATCTCACAACTACCTCCCTCCTTCCATCTTCCCCCAAATCGATTGAATCCATCTTGACACAACGGAAGACGGGTAAAGAACAGAAACAATCACAAGAATTAATTCTATATAACTTTTCAATCACAAGAATTCACAAAGTTCTGACTAAGCAATCACAATGTTTATAAAATCATAATAAATAAGAGTTGTTCCATAATAATAACCTTAAGAGACTATTTATACTTCCTAAACCCTAAAAATAAATAAAATTTAACAAAAAAATTAAGCCCAAAACATAAACGGGCACAAAATAATTATACTTACTAGGTTATCCTAATTAATAAATAAAAATACATCAAATATTTAAATTGTCCATAAATTTCAAATCATAAATTATAACGAATCTTGATGGATAACTCTTTCCCGCTTCCCGTGTCATTCTTCTTTTCTTCGAGAAAATTCGACCTTGAATTTTAAAATGAAGTAGTATCAAGCACCAACAGTTAGACATTCACAATTTTCTTTGTACCATGTATTCACGATGTTTCTCCAAGAATTTTTTTGGAAATAGTTTTGAAATAATTGAAGCCTTCATATTAACCAGCACTTTCAACAAATGATTAGGCATGACGAAATCAAAATTTTCCAAGTTGACGAACACAGGATCAATCTCAATTTTTATGATATCCGTATTCTTATGTCGCGTCGACTCCAAATCATAATTCTCCTCAACCAACTTGGTTCGTCTTTAACTATAACTCCTTCAACACCTCCTCCTTCTTGTCCTCCACATTCTGTACTAGAAGGATCGACTCACATGACCGAGAAGTAGAATTAATGGCATTACATCTTTCTTGAAAATTTTTCGTGCAGGCTACAAAATTCTTGCAACACTTTCTAACTTCATCAATTAGAAAAATAATCTCCTTTTGTCGCTCTTCTCTCAACTTGATATTGATGTTTCAACTTGTGAAGTCTATGATGTGCTTCCTCTAATTCCTTCAAAAGATCTCCATATTGGGCAACAAGTTTTTACAATAACGAACATAAATCTCATAATGCAACAAATTACATTCACTGTTAAGCAAGTCCATAAATTCTTTGGTCAATTTGTGCCTTTGTAGCTATAGACATTTTGGATACAAAGATTGAAAAAGCTTTGGGTAAAATTATAGTTAATTAGAACTTGAGGCACAAGATGCTAGTATACGAAACTTTAGGAGCCCAAATATAACCTTATAACTAACAAAAAGGTTCCTAATTACAGTTTTCCCAAAATAATTTTAAAACCCTAGTTAGTCAGGTTATCTTTGTTATGCTGCAGAAGGTTGGGCAGAAAGTCGCGGGTGATACGACCCTTTTTATCCTTTTCTCCTTTTCTTTATATTTTTTTAATTGCGACTTGGGTTGTGATGTTGGTAAAGTAGAACAAGCGATCACAATACTCTTGGCGACAATCTTTTTTTTTTTCCTTCCGGCGGCAACGACTTCTATAGCGAAACATTTTTTTTAGTAAACAGAAAGTAAAAGATAGATTATTCTAACTTTAACTAGTCCCCACGATGAACGAACAGTTGCTTGCAATCCCCGGCTAAGCAGCTTCGATCGAAATCATTCTCCTTCACATCGACATCAAAGTGGGTTGTCTCTAGTTTAATCAGTAGAGTCGTCCTTGTCGTGGATTAACTTGCATGCTCTGATGCCAACTAACACATCAGAAGACGAGTAAACAACAGAAACAATCACAAGAATTGAATGTATATAACTTTGCAATCACATGAATTCACAAAGTTGGATAAACTGACTAGAGAGTCACAATGTTTATAAAATTAGAATAATAAGAGTTGTTTCATAATAATAACTCTAAAAGATTATTTATACTATCTAAACCCTAAAAATAAATAAAATTCAATAAACTTTAAAATTAAGCCCAAAACATAAACGGACCCAAAAATAATTATACCTACTAGGTTATCCTAATTAATAAATAAAAATACATCAAATATTTAAATTGTCCATAAATATCAAAACATAATTATAACGAATCTTGATGGATAACTCTTCCATATCTAATCTATCTCCTTTCTCCCTAAAATTCTTTCATCTATCTCTCTATTACTGTTTTATTTCTGCAGATCCTAGTCAGGGCCAAGGTGTGGCCCGACAAATTGGTATTGGGGCTCAAGTCGAGTCCTAGAACCATCCTCTTCCTCCTATTCTTTCTCATTGTTATCTCGGTTGTAATCTCTTCTCTCTCATCTTAATCCCAGTTCTAATCTTCCTTTGCAATTCTCTGTTCTTATTCTTCGCTCTTTAAGCCATCTCAAGACTCTCATATCTGTCCTAAAATCCACACATGCACACCAGGTGTTTACTGATTTGTTTTAGTTACATATTCATTTGTTCCTCTTGTCAAATCTCTCCTCTCGAATCCTTATCTCCTTCTACTCAGTTTCTTCTAGTTATAAACTCCTAATAAAGCTCAAAAATAACCAAAATACACCAGATCAAGCAAGTAAATGGTAGCAGAAAATTCATTTCCAGATGCCATGTTTTTGTGAGTTACTGTAGTAGTCTAAAGTCTTCCAAAAAATCCAAATAACTCCATTCAATCTTTTCACAACCTATTGGGCTTTGTTTGGACAGCAGATTCAAGCAATATCAACTAGGGAACATCATCAAACAACATCAAATTTTTGGTCAACTTATTGCAAAAGACATCTCGTTGTGCTCTGTCATAATTATAGTGGTTGTACATGTTATTTTATGGCAGAAGTAGTTATTATAATTCTAAGCAGTGGTTAGTGAAGCCATGAAAGGAATAGAGAGACAGAAAATGGGTTTTTCTTTCTGGTAAAAAAGAGAGAAGGGTAAATGAAAATTGATTTGGGTAAAAACTGAAAAGATAAACCATGTGAGTTGGCCTAAGTGGGTGGTTATTTGACAGCTTAAGGAGTTTTTTTCTCTTTAATCAATTTGAACAGGATTCTTCTTATTATAAGATGTGACCCAATTACACCAAAAAGCGGTTAAAAAAGGCTTTATAATAAGAGATTATAAGGTGTGACCCAATTACACTAAAAAGCGGTTAAAAAAAGTTAATAGGCTTTATAATAAGAGATGAGGAGCAGTTATTAAAAGTTATAAGCAGTTATTTATAGGTTTACTTTAAATATTTGTACTAGCAGTTTGCAGGACACAATGTATGGATAATTTGTATTTTCAGATTTCTATCCTAATGAATATTCTGCTGGTCTATTTCTAAATTCCTCTCTATTCTACATTTCTTTCTCTAAATCTCTCCATCTTTCTCTAAATCATCTCCTATTCTCACTACTTCTTGTCCTTTTCTTTATTAATTAAATTCAGTTTTATAAAACAGATCACAAATTTAGACTGTGACAAGTTGGTATCAGAGCGGAATGATTCTGTGACCTAATTCATCATGTTTCCATAAATTTTCAAGCCAGTCTACTTCCTATACACTTTAATATTCTGTAAATTTATATTCTATTGAAAAGTTATGGAGGAAAGTTCCAGATCTCAAGTGTTATTACAAGAGGATTCAGTGGTTATATATGAATGTCCACCTATATATGATGAAAACTCAGTTGGGCTAGATGAAGACTTGGAGGATTATAAAGACCAACCAATTTTTGATGAGTATCCAGATAAGTTGGAAGATATGTTGTCAGAAGAAAAGGTGGATTGTAGAAATTATTTGGAGGAAAGCAAAGAAGAGTTGGACATAAGCCATTATGATAGTACTTCCGTCTATGATGAGCAAACTAGTGGACAATAAAATTTTTTGGGAGGAACAAAGAAGAAATGGAGATTTATGTTTGTACCTTGGTGGCTAATAATATTAAAAGGGTTGCTGAAGTTGTTACTCCAGTGAACAAGTTAATCTTATACAAGAAGGAATATGTAGCATTTACAAAGCCTATGATAGTTCTCTTGTTAACAGACTATTACAAGAATCACCAGGCAAGCAAGCGTATTGTAGTACAAGTTTTGCTAGTGAATAACAACACAGCGAAACCAATATCAAAGAAAAAATCCAAAGAAAAACAATCATATAAGACACTAAGATTTACGTTGTTCACCCAAAACGTTTGGGCTAGTCCACGATCGGCGGTTGACAATTTCACTATCTCGTAGAAAATTCGTACATCATACAATTGCAGGATCCCTTCCTTATATAACAAACATAAGTAACCCTAATTCACTCGAAAGTACAAAACTACCCCTCTAGATTTGGGTCGTGGGTGCTGCTTCTGGACCCCTGCTAAATTATTCGTAGCAACAATCAAACAATGATTATGCCCTCCGCTCCAGGAATGAGCCCAGTTACCTTTTGGATAGTTTTATAATTACCTCTAACTTAAAAGTTTGGATCAGGTTTCACCAATAACAAGTTTTTGTAAAAAGGTCTTGTTTTGAGTCATGGGATGAACAAGTTTTTAACCTTCTGTTTTGACCCAGGTGGAGTTGTTACTTGGAACTGGAAGATGGTCATAGCGAAGTTCACTCACTATTTTTCATTTTTTGATTTAAATCCATGAGGACACGAATTGTTTGGAGCGGAGGGGTGTGTCATAATTATAATTATTGTACAAGTTATTTTCTGGCAGAAATAGTTATTATAATTTTAAGTAATAATTATAATTAATTATGAGGAGCATTTATTAATAGTTTTATTTTAAATACTTGTACTACCAGTCTGCAGACACAATGAGGGATTATTTCAGATATAATCATCATATGGTCATGTTTAAATCCAAAATTTGCTTAATACTCCTCGTCCGCAAAATTTTTCATGAGCCCTTCGTAGTTATAGATCTGTGAAATTGTGTGTTTGATTACTATTTCATCATCATTCGACATAGACAACTTTTTCATTACATCAAACAACCATATTTTACATTTTCACTTCCTTAGAAATTATTTTACATCATATTAATCAGTTTCTCTGAACATACAAGTATGAGCAGTTGTTATTTTATTGGTAACCAAGTGTTTATATTAGATTTGAATATTTGATCTTTTGGTGGTTCAACTTTCATTGTTAGCTTGTTTACTCTTACAAATCTCCCTATAAGTAATTTTTCTTGGAAGGTTTGTTGTTGCACTCAGATACTCATTTGTTTGTGAGGACATCCATTTCTTACACTATATAGCTTGTCAATCTCATATACTAATCATATCAAGAAAAATCTTCTATAAAACTTAGGTTTATTATTATTTAGATTATAAGTGAATTCCTAAATATAAGAACTATATAAGGATACACTAGTATATTGCGTTTTAGTTATGTAATGTTCCGCGTACCGAAACGTACCACATTTTACGGTTTTAGGTATCACTAATTGGTACTTTCAAACCTAGTCCAATTCAGATGTTGCAACAAGATTTCAAAGCGACAACAAACATATAAATGGAAAGTTGCAACAAAAGAATGAGAAACTAGACTTGTTCATGTGCTGCATGGCTGAAGTTAGGTGGCAAAAATCTACAGTAGCTGAGAATGGCTTTATTAGTTCCTTTGGGAATAGAAACAGGGGTAAACTTCTTGGAATGGAAACGGGTAAAAGGCTTGCTCTTAGTGGAACAAAGGGAGCCAAGGGACTCTTTTGGGACCCTAACCATGCTGAGAGAGAATTAGGTGACGTGGGGTAAAATTAGGACCGTGCATCTAAATCGGTAATTTCGGCTTTTTCCCGATACCGAGTGAACCGTACCGACCGGTTCGGTAACGGTATTTTTTCCCGATAAATACCGATTTTACGGTACCGGTTACAATGCAATATTTTTAACATTCGGTATATCCCGTCCCGTACCGAAATACCGTTTTATATTAACATTATACACCTAAGTGATACTTTGTAACTGACTGTCTGACTCTACCTAACTTACTAACTTTTCTCTCTCTATCTACTGACTGATTATGACTTAACCCTTACCCCACTAAATTTATCTATTCGTCAGTCTCCTTTCTATTTACTCAGTCTTCTTTCTCTCTCTATATCCATTTGTTCTGTATTTCTTCCTTTCTTTCTATCTACTTTTCTTTCTTCCTTCCTTCCGATGAATGCTCCGTATGCACTGTCTTCAGTTTTCACCCATCGATCTCTCTCTTCTCACAATAGATCTAAGTCGATAAAATCGAAGGTCAGATCGTTAAAGAAGTCAAATAAGCTTGATTTGGTAGGTTTTGCGATATCCCATAAGTCCATATGAATCTTCCGATGCAGTATGAATCGAAGTCAAAGAAGCTTGATTTAGTAGGTTTTGATCCAGTACATAAAGATGGTATAGGTAATCGGTAAATCTGTGATATCCCATAAGTGCATATGAATCTGTGATATCAGTTTAATCGGTATAGATAAAGCCTGTGCTTGTGATTTAAAGTTTAAACCCCAATTAAACTGGAGATGATATCAATTGAAGGTCTGTGATTTTTTCCATGGTTTGGTAATTTATTAGTGTATATATCAGTTTTGTTTACAGATAGAATGTACAAACTGTTTAATGTCTGGTGTTTTTAATGACTGAAAACAACCGGGACAATATGAGGTTAACACCGGTACTGAATCGGTACTGGACCGACTAATCGGTTCGGTATACCGGTCCAACCGGTATCGGGATCGGTACCGAGATTTAGGTATGTTTGGTCCGGTACGGGCCGGTAATTTACCCGTGAACAACCCTAGGTAAAATGCAATTTATTACCTATGGTGTGCGGGGTTTTTTCAAGTTACCATCGATGGTTTAAAAGCCACCAAATTATCACTAGTTGTTTACAAAAATTTACACATTACCTATTTTCCATCCGGTCTACAAGAGAGTGATTAAGATATCCAAAGGTTTAAACTACCCTCTTTAGCTCATATATAACTTTAAAAAGTAAATTAAATTATTGTTGACTTCTTTCTAATTTATCACCAATTAAAGAATTATGAAACCAAGCTAAAAATAGCTAATTTAAATTAAGCGATAATTAAAAGAAACTCAACCACTTGAAATTAAATAAGTAAAAGGCCAAACAAAAATTTAATAGAATAAAGAAACACAAATTATTATTTTAATTATCATCCATATGTAACACCCCCGACCCATATCGAAAGATATTGGAAAAATTTGTCTGTATATGAGGAATTAAGTTACTAACAATAGTACCTTCAGTCGTGACCTTTTGAGTGAACATGTGGTGGGCTAAGATGACCCGAGATGATACTATTGGGTCAGTAGTTTAAAGACTTATTTGGATGGATTTGATTCGATTCGGACTTGGGATTTGACTCGAGATTTGTTTTGGACTTGGGATTTGACCCATGTTTCATATGGCATCAAAGCCAATTCTCGAAAGCTCGGGTTGAGTCATCCGATCTGGTTGCCGGATGTGGGATACGAAGGTTGGTGGTATTATCCCACAATGGAGAGGAGATCCGGAGGTTGGGACACGAAGTCAACCGATATTATCCCACAATGGCTAGAGAGGTAAAGATCTGTGGATCGTGTGTAATCGGTTCTGACGGGGTCATCAAAAATTTAAGTGGGAGAGTTTGTAACACCCCAGTCCCACATTAAAAGATATGGGAAAAATTTGTCGGGGTCAAATCCCGAGTCCGAAACAAATCTCGGGCAAATCCCAGGTCCGAATCGAATCAAATCCATCTAAATAAGCTCTTAAACCACTGACCAAATAATATCTTTTTGATAATCTTAGCCCACCACAGGCTCACCCAAAAGGTCATGACTGAAAGTACTATTGTTAGTAACTTAATTCCTTATATACAGACAATTTTTTTTTCTTATCTTTCAATGCCCCACTTAAATTTCTGACGTCCCCGTCAGAACCGGTCACACACATGGTCCACAGATCTTTGCCTCTCTAGCCATCGTGGGATAATACCGGCTGGCTTCGTGTCCCCACCTCTGGACCTCCCCCTCTCCATTGTGGGATAATACCAGTGTTCTAAAAGTCGGCCGACTAGTCGGCGACTAGGTCGGGGTCGGAGACTAGTCGGAGACTCGTAGTCGACCGAGCCCTAATCGTTTGATTTAGTCATTGGTCGAGCTTAGTCGGGATCAAGTCGGCGACTAGTCGGTGAGTCAGCAAGTCGGTATTTCTTTGTCTGGCTCTTCTTCACCTACGGCCAAGAAAAAGCCGATTGGATCTTCTCCTCTGTAGGCCTCATTGATATTTCTTCAAAAAGCCGATGGGATCTTCTCCTTCCGCCGACGCCAACGATGGGATCTTTCCTTCGCCGACGCGCGACGCCGCCGACGACGATTGGATCCTCGACCGACGACGATCGGATCTCGACGACGCCGACGATCGCCGACGCCGACGATCGGATCTTCGATCGCCGACGCCGATCGCTTCCGACGCCGATGCTCTTTTCTTCGATCACGCCATCTTCGACCGTAGGTCTTTCCCTCGCCTCTCTCTCTCTCTTACTCTTTCCTCGCTTTC
Organism: Panax quinquefolius; assembly: GCA_020205615.1. Classification (NCBI taxonomy): domain Eukaryota; kingdom Viridiplantae; phylum Streptophyta; class Magnoliopsida; order Apiales; family Araliaceae; genus Panax; species Panax quinquefolius. The sequence continues at coordinate 357,106 of CM035153.1, forward strand.
TCGATCGCTTTGCTCTCGATTCGATGATATAAGGCTTATAACTTATAAGGCATACAACAGTTTACAAATACAAATAGTCAAATACTGATATTTTTTTTGGTTTTAGTTAATTAGTTCCTTAGTGGGCATTAAAGAAAAGTTGGAAAAATTAAATTAGTTAATTTTTTAGTTAATTGCAATATTTTATTTTAATTTTAAAATTTTTTCAACTTCAGTTATAAATTAAATTATGACTAAAAGACAATTTGCACCCCAAATTTTACGGTGTTGACTTTTGCACCCCAAAACTAGAAAAAGGTGTCTAAATGCGCTTCAAATTTCATTATCGTAATAAAAACACACACTTTCTTCACTTATCAGGTCAAAAGTGACCAAGCTAAAGTGATAATAAAAGTTTGGGGTTCAAATTGTAATGATATCTTAATAATTAACTTTAAATAAATTAAATAAAATAAAATGATTTTAAATATAAGAATTTTTAAAACAGAATTTTAAAATAGTTAGCATACAATTACCATACAATTAAAAATTTTTTTTTTTTAAACTGTTATAATTTTTTTTAAAACAAAGTAAAATTTTTAACAAATTTTTTTTTTTAAACTGTTTTTAACAAATTTTTTTTAAACTGCTATAATTTTTTTAAACTGTTATAAAAAAAAAATTTAAAACAAAATAAATTTTTAAACTGTTTTTAACAAAAAAATTTAAACTGTTATAATTTTTTTTTTAAACTGTTAAACTTTTTTTTTAAAACAAAATAATTTTTTTTTAACTGTTTTAACAAATTTTTTTTAGACTATTATAATTTTTTTAAAACAAAATAAATTTGTTGAACTGTTTTTAACAAAAAAAAAATTTAAACTCTTAAATTTTTTTAAACAAAATAATTTTTTTAACAAAAAATTTTAACCTGTTTTTAACAATTTTTTAAAATTGTTTTTAACAAATTTTTTTAAAACTGTTTTTTAACAAAAAAAATTTAACTGTTATAAAAAATGTTTTAACTGTTATAAAATATTTTTGAAAACAAAATAAATTGTTTTAACTGTTTTTAGCAATTTATTTTAACTGTTTTTAACAAATTTTTTTAGACTGTTATAAAAAAATTAAACTGTTATACATTTTTTTTAAAAACAAAATAATTTTTTTTTAACAATTTTTTTAAAACTGTTATAAAAAAAAAATTTAAACTGTTTTTAACAATTTTTTTAAAACTGTTATAAACTTTTTTTTCAACTGTTATAAATTTTTTTTAAAACAAAACAATTTTTTTTAACTGATTTTAGCAAAAAAATTAAACTGCTTTTTAACAAAAAAAAATTTAGGCTGTTATAATTTTTTTTTAAACTGTTATAAATTTTAGTTTGTTTTAAAAAAAATTGTTAAAAAAGTTTAAATTTTTTAAATCATTATAATTTGCACCCCAAACTTTTGTTACTGCTTTTATTTGGTCACTTTTGATTGGGATTAAGTGAAGAAAGTGTGCGCTTTATTACGATAATGAAGTTTGGGGTGTTTTAGACACCTTTTTCGGTTTGGGGTGCAAAAGTCAACACCGGTATAAAATTTGGGGTCCAAATTGTCTTTTAGTCTTAAATTATTAAAATCCGACTGTGGGGTTTGGAGAAATGACTGATGTTATATTTGGTTAATTTGTTTTCATATTTTGAACTTATAGAGCGTCGAACTATTTGATTTTACTTAGTTTCCAAGTTTGAATTTGATGATTTGTGTTACTTATGTTATTCTACTTATTCAAAACTTATGAAGGGGGAATTATAATATATATATTTTTTAAAAAAAATTGAAAATCCGACTAGCCGATTAATCCCCGATTAGTCCCCGATTAATCCCCTAGTCGCTAGTCGGTAGCCAACCGACATGGGACCGACTAGCGACTTTTAGAACACTGGATAATACCACCAGCCTTCGTGTCCCCATCTCCTACAACCTGATCGGATAACTCGACCCGAGCTTTCAAGAGTCGGCTCTGATACCATATAAAACAACCTGGGTTAAATCCGTAGTTTGGAACAAATTTCGAGGCAAATCCCAAGTCTGAATTGAATCAAATCCATCCAAACAAGGCGTTAAACCACTGGTCCAATAGTATTTTCTTGGGTCATCTTAGCCTACCACAGGCTCACCCAAAAGGTCATAACTAAAGGTACTATTGTTAGTAACTTAATTTCTTATATACAGACAAATTTAGACGTTAGAACCAATTACACACGGTCTATAGATCTTTGCCTATCTAGGATAATACCAGCCGGCTTTGTGTCACCACCTCCAGACCTCCCTCTCTCCATTTTGGGATAATACCACCACCTTTCGTGTGTCCATCTCCGACAACATGATCGGATGACCCGACCCTAGATTTTGGGAATCGGCTTTGATACCATATGAAACAACCCGGGTCAAATCCCGAATTCGGAACAAATTTCGGGTCAAATCTCAAGTTTAATTCGAATCAAATCCATCCAAATAAGGCTTTAACCACTGACCCAATAGTATCTTCTTGGGTCATCTTAGCCCACCACAAGCTCACCCAAAAGATTATGACTGAAGGTACTATTGGTAGTAACTTAATTTCTTATATAGAGATATTTTTCCTATATCTTTTGATGCGGAACTGGGGTGTTACATCATATCTCTCAAGTCTCATCTAGATCATCAAATATTTATGTAGGAAATTTATTAAAGGTAAGCAAAATAGTAATGTTGAAATATATATTATTATTTATGATTTGACGGTTTGTTTTGACATATAACGACGGATCGGACCGTCTCCCGGACCATCGCTATAGGTGGTCGGCATGCGGACCACCCGCACCTAAAGCTCTTTGTGTATATATATATATATATATATATATATATATATATATATATATATATCAATTGCTTTTGTATAAGGAGTTGGAGCAAAGCAATCAAGAACATTTAGACAATCACGAAAGCTTTATGCAGATAAAAGTCAGACCATTCACAAAGTGTATTAAAAAATATAGAAGGAAATACATGTAAACAAAAGCAATATCATAGTAAAACAGTAAAAAAATTAAAATGTCAACAGTGGGTACTTTATTTTGCATTTTATTTACTTTTTTTTAAAAAAAATAATCGCCAGGATAATACTTTTACAAAAATAAAAAATTTCCGTCTATTTTTAAGAGAGGAAAAACTGCTTAGATTTTTCTTTGTAGCTTGAATACAAAACACCCAGCTTGAGTAATTTATTTTTTTAGCGTTCATGTTCTTTATTTAGTTTGGCGTATCACACTTATTATGTCTTCCATTTTAGCTATTTTTTTAATTTAAATTTAATATGTACTTTATTCTTTGATTTTAATAATTTGGGTCATAATTTTACCTGGCGCAATCCTGAATAATTACCCATACATCTGCCTAGTCCAAGAAAGTCACAAATTTAAAGTATAGTCAAACTATTGTTATGGGCAAACAAAATATTAATGTCTAACTATCTTTTTTTTAACGGTGTTACGGAAAATTGAACAGGAGATGGTTTGCAATGAAAATGTAACCATTGGTGGTAATTTGGAATTTTTTTCAACCTCGGGTGGTGACATGCTATATCGTTAAAACCATGGTAAGTTGTATTTTATGAAAAGACATGAAGAGTATGGCACTTGGAGGAAGACTGATTTTGAAGAAGATGAAGAGGGAAAACTAGAAAATGAGGGAGAATCTGATTACAAGGATCCTCCAATATTTGATGAGGAATCCAAAATCCGAAGGTGATCCACATCATGATGAACCAATCTATGAAAGAAATCCAATCTTTGATGTGTATCCTATTTGTGATGAAAATGAAGGACCATCATATGAAAGCATGCCAATATTGGTTGCGGAGTCAATGCAGCATGAGGAACTTGTAAAAGAGACTGAACTACTAAAAGTAAATGAAAGTTTTGAAGTTAAAATGATGCAGCTAACAGTCTCCACAACATTCAAGGAATTACAACGGCCCTGTATGTTGAAACCTAACCAAGATGAAGGTTATGAAAAGCCCCTATATTCTGATGATGAAAAAGTATTTTGGAAATGCAACATGCAAGCATAATGATTATGCACCAAAAGGGGAATGGCAGCAGTCTATATGAGTAATGGTTAACTGAGAAACTGATTACAAAGGACTTCCTATCTATGATGAAGAGCCTGATTATGAAGATCCTATTATCTATAATGAGGATACCACTGTATGTTGTGTTCTGGTGGATCAAGTGTTTCTTAGGGGTCTTTCTTTGGTTGATGATGTTCCCAAGGCTGCAGTCATAGTCCATGACACAACTCCACACGATCTTTGTCAATCAGCCCAAACTGAAGACGTGACTTTATGGGGGCAGCAATCAAGGGCTACAAAAGGGCAACAAAACAACATTCCTAATTTCCTATCATGTCATAGCAACAAATTGGTCGGCGAAACATACTATCAAATAAGCAACAACAACAAATTAGCTCTCATGGAAGTGTTATTAAGCTTAGGCAGCAAAGACAGTTTCCTCAATTGCTAGGAACACAATCTGGTTGCTCATTGAATGAAAGGATTACAACCTTAGTGTGTCAAAAGTTATGTAATGCTAAAGAGCAGGAGTTGGGCGGAATGGAGGCTTGGCTTGAAAGTTGCCTTAAACCAAGAAACCATGCTACCAAGTGATTCCAGTTATTCATTATTCATGTGGAAAATGAAAGAGAAAGGAATTGTTTTGAGACTTTGTGTCGCAACTCTATCAACTCAAATGATGCACTGCCTATTATTGGAGATATTTGGCTTTCCAGAAGTATCAAGAATTCTGCACTTGAGGGCTAAGAGTTTGATTTGATTGTGAGAAGGTTCTTAAGCAAGAGCTCCAAGTTAAGCAATTTTGGACTCAGAATAGCTTGGAGGAAATTGAAGGAAAGGAAATTATAAACTCCTTAGGTACAAAGAAGACATGCAGGCTACTAAAAACTGAACCTCTTTCAACCTATTTCAAATGGGATCCATGTCATCTTAGTAGAAAGAGAAGTCCATGGGATATCTATATTCTAGTTCTCATGTAAGTTTGTGCTTATGCATCAAGGAAGTCGGGTAGTTGGTATACAAGGAAATTTTTAAAAGCTTCCCTCCATTGGAAGGAAGCATATGATGAGGCCTTTAAAAACTCCAAAGAAGTTCTTGGATTATACTTAATCGTGTTACAATCTATGGAATGCTCCTACCTCCATTCTTGTCTCTGTTTCTCCATTTGGTGGAAACACTAATGGAAGTAGTTGATCAATGAAAGGAAGAAAGAAGTTTAAAGGAACCAAGGTCTTTTCCAGCTAGGAGTTTGGGGTGTTCTCAAGTGATAGCAAGATGTTGCAAACAGTTCATTAACGAATATAGCATCTTGGCAATAGCTCCTATTTCCCTAATGCAAAGAAATACCTCTCCGAAGATAAAGAAGGTTGCAGAAGACTATGATAAGTTCAGGAGAACCATGAAGACCATTCAAGAACAAGTTACTAAGCAGCTGAATATTCAGAACAGTGAGAAACAAAAGGGCTCAAGGCATGCTAAAAGTCTTTATGAGGCAAGCGTTTGGTATGGAGAAGTCACCAAACAAAATTCCTAAGTTGGTGTTAACTTTTGATCCTGGAGGATGTGAGAAGGTGGAAGTTTCAAGGGATTTTGGCAAATTGAAGTATTGGACCCTAACCTTGAGTACAAGGTTGCTTTTAAGGGCAAGGGAATGTTAGGAGGGGGTAGAAATGGTAGTTAGTAAATAATAGAATATTCTAGTTGTCACAATATAGACTTCTTTGGTGGGTGAGTTAGTAATGGGTGAAGGACATAACATGTCAGATGTTTTCTATAAATGTTTTTATTTTATTTTATTGAAATGGAAAATAATAAATCAATTCCATAATGAACTAGTTAATAATTTGGAACAAACTAACTAAAAGTTCTTATTTTGGTGGGACAAGTTTTTGATCTTAGTCAATATTATGATTCATATTTGAATCAAGTACTCTTTTTAGTGTATTTCTTTATCCTTACTTTATGTAATTTTCACTAAGGGCATAGACTCTTCCTTGTATAGATAGATAGAAAGGAATAGCGACCTAAGAAGTGTAATCATATCTTTAGTACGCAAGAAGAATATGATGTAGCTTAAACTTTTAATTTTTTAATAAGACTTAGAGTCTATAAATAGAAGAATCTTGTAACTTTTATTTGGCAAGTAATGAATGATATGAAAATTTGATAAGTAGTTTTGCTCTCACATCTTTCTCCCTCCAACCTCTCTCCTATCTTCCCCCAAATTGATCTATATATCCAATCTATTTCCTTCCTAAAATTTTTCCATCACTCTATTTTTGTTCTATCTTTGTCCGAGGTGTGGATCAACACTTGTTCATTTTTTTTAAATTCCTTTTTAAATTTATTATCATTTGGTGTTTTTTGGAGATGAGGTATATCTAGTGTTTTTTTTTTTTTTAAATATAGATTTCCTGTAAGAATTTGTATTGGTAGTGTAGTAGATACTCTTTTGTATGTTGTTTTCTTTGTAGGGAGGGTTTGTAAAGGGGCGGGACAATATATATAGAATTGGAGAGGAAAAGAACAAAGATACTAAAGCATTAAATTTTAAAATTGTAAGAATGAAATAATTAATTTTAATGGAATGTATAGCGAAGGATTACACGAGTTTGTATAGGAAAATTCTAAAACCTAATTCTTGGACACTAGGGAAACCAAACAAAATAAGGAAAGTGAATCCCAACAATAGTCTACCAAAATTAAAATTTTAGAATAATCTTCTACTTGGTATTGTTATTGGTGAAGCCTTATCCAAACTTTAATTCATAAGTGATTGTAAAGCTATCCAAAAGGTAACTCGACCTGTTATATAAGGAGGGAATCTTGCAATGTATTATGTACGAATTTTCTAAGAAATAGTGACTGTTAGCCGCCGACCGTGGATTAACCCTAATGTTTTGGGTGAACCACGTAAATCTCATGTCTTGTGCGATTGTTTACTTTTGATTTTTCTTTGCTATTGTTTTTCGTTGCGTTGGTTATAGGCTTCCGAAACCTCTGGTATTGGTCCAACCAAGTCGTTCTGGCTTGTGAACATTCATTCAGTTTAAATATAGTTATGTATTCACTAATCGAATATTGAATATTGAAAAAATAAAATAAACCATAAACTAAAATATAAGTTCAATATGACATTTTGATAGATAAACGGTTTAAATTATTTTTAATTTATGAACCTCTTAGATATAACAAAATAGATTGGTGAGATATAACACCATTTTGGAGCCTTATGTGGGTGATGCCAAAATCGATGGTGAGCTTCTTGAAGACATGAGATGGTGTCAAGGTTGGTTTTAGTGTGAGGAAGTGATGGGTGGATTATATTATATATTGGGAATGGTATGGTAGATGTTTCGAGTGCAAGTAGAGAAGACTTGTTCATATTCAATTTTTGTTGGTAAATTTGACTCTATTACGACTTAAAGAAGTTTAGCTAATAGTCTATAGTTCTTTTATGATATTTTGGAGGAATTTTTTATGGGTTATTTTTTTGTTGTTGGGAATTCTTGGTGTTTTTCTTGTATATAACCTTTTAGCATGGTCTGGGGAGGGAGTTTATTTTGTACTCTTCAGCTACTTGTGTGTACGCCATGTGTACATGTGCGTCACCCCCTAATTTGGCTGATGTGGTATGGAAGAGGAAAATTAAGGAATTTATTATTAATTTATTATTATTATTTAGAGATAGATATTAGATTATTAATGTAATTATTTATTACTTGTATTAAGTAGGATATTCTTGAAATTTTAATTATACTAATAGATTTTAATTAGGAGAGTTTTAATTATAGTAGTAGATTTTAACTAGAAGATATTATTCTTTTTAAATTAGGGTTTTTTACTTGGTCTCCAAGTATTAAGTTTTCTGAATAAGTATTTATATGAATTGATTTGGGAGGTGTGTTTTGTGGATTGTAAGCCCTGCTTATCACTTATAACCTTGTCTCCCCAACTCCCTCCCTTGTCCTTCATCTTAGAGCCAAAATTCTTGATATATTTTGATTTCACCCAATTTCTTCCTACCCAAATTTTCTTGGCCCCCATCTTTTTATCGAATTTGGCTAGAGAATCGACCAAGAATTTTCCGAAACGAAAACACGATTCACAGTCGGCGTTGATGGAGTCTCCATTTATTCTACCCAAAAAAAATGAGATTACAATGTTTTCTTCCAGATTTGATAGTCCAAACATACATGATGATCAAAAGATCCTTTGGGCGAAAATCAAGTAACTTGAGTATCAAATTTTGGTAATGCGTGGAAATTAAATGTCTTACTTTCCATATGATTATTGGAAATTGTGCGAGGATTTAGAATTATCTGAAAGAAGCCGTTTAGATTTGTAGACGCATTATGAGTACGTATCAACATTTTAATGTTTGTCCATATTTTGTTCAAGTGCAAAGAAGTTTTCATCCTTATCTGGTTTGTTCCTCTAAACAAGAGACCTAGAAAGCAAAGTCTTACAAGACAATTGATGAGTGTGTCGACAACACTTAATACTCTTTTGGTGAATCGTAGCGATAAATAACATGACGTTGGTGAGAATAAAGAAGAGCATGTACTCTCATATTGATGCTTGTGAGAAAATTGAAGCAGAAGTTAAGTGTGTTGAACAAATTGAAGATTTCGAGATGGCTTGTAGTGAGGAAATTGAAGTTAAGTTTGAGCCCAAATGTGAACACTGAGGTAGAAAAAGTGGAGGTCAATCATGTTGATATTCTCTTTTTGGATGTTACATTATAGCCTCAAGTTGCTTCAAAATTTTATATTATGTCTACTATTCTAGAAAATTGTGATCACGACATGTTTTTTGTTGGAATACATCTACCTGACTGTGGTTTATTATTCTTTGATATCTCAAAACTCAAGGACTAGTTTTATTCAAAGGCGGGTAGAATGATGCGGTACAGAAGAAGAAAATTAAGAAATTTATTATTAATTTCTATTGTTATTTAGAGATAAATATTGAATTATTAATGTAATTATTTATTACTTACATTAAGTAGGATATTCTAGAAGTTTTAATTATAGTAATAGATTTTAATTAGGAGAGTTTTAATTATAGTAGTAGATTTTAACTAAAAGATTTAAAAGATATTTTTCTTTTTCAATCGGGGTTTTTACTTGGTCTTCAAGTATTAAGTTTTCTATACAAGTATTGGAATCCTTTATTATATTTTAAATTATTGAATATGAATTGATTTGAGAGTTGTGTTTTGTAGCTTTTGAGCCTTGTTTATCCCTTCTCCCCACCAACCACTCCCTTGTCCTACATTAGTGGCTTTATATTAAAATTTTAGTTATTAAATATAAAAAAAAAAGAAGAAAAAAGAATAAGATCTAACATAATCCTCAAAAATCTTGAGGTAATACAAATTGTTGCACTATCAAACTCGTAGAAGTTGAAAAGAAGCTAATAGTGCATGTTTATGTTTTGGTTGAGAAACTTAACTAAGATAGTTGAATCGCCCAAATAAACAAATATGAAGTTGTGAAACCACAAATTTTTAAACAATTAGGGATGGAAAGGCTTAGTATTGTCAGTAATGAAGTTGGGAAGGGATTATACTAAATTAATTAGGAAAGATAAACTTGGAGTGGAGTTTCACAACAGTTCCCACCCCCAACCTCCCAACCTATATTAATCATAGATCTTTTTTAAGGAAAGCTTACAAAAAAGAGGAAGATTTTTGTATTGGGTTGAACCACTCATTTCCATAGGAAAGATAACTATCATATGTGATGGCTTGCTGTATGGCTTGAAAGACATTGTAACAACTCGGGTCCAATCCCAAATCCAAATCATATCAATTATATTGAGACTTGATCCAATATCCATCTAGTATTTTCAGGGGTCATCTTAATCCACCACAAACACAAAGATCATGATTAAATGTACTATTGTAGTATCTGCAGACCTTACATACAAATCAAATTAACCTATATGTTTTGATGTGGGACTGAAGTGTTACAAGCTCACTCACTTAATTACTAACGTCCTCGTCAAACCCGAACAGATAGCCACAAAGTCCAGAATTTTTGTAGGGTAATACTAAGCGCATTTGTATCCCCACCTTCGACAACCCGATCAAATGGCCCGACTTGACGCAAGCGCATTTGTAGCATATCTACCAACTAGGTCAATTCCCAAGTCCAAATCAAATTAAATTGTATCAAAGCTCAGTTAACTGTCCTATTAATATCTTCTTGGATCATCTTAGCTCACTACAGAACCACTCAAAAGGTCATCACTGAAGATACTAGTAATAGTAACTTGGGACCTTGTATACATATCAAATTAACTTGCATGTTCCGATACAGACATTAACACCTTGCATTGAAGGTCAAGTTTGTGTTTCAGCAAGCCTTTCAAGTCTGCAATTTACCTAAATGTCTGGCTATCAGGTTTCTACTTATTAAAAAAAAGTAAGTAAAACAATATCACATTATTAAGACAATACCTGGTAGAATAAGAAAATAGTTAGGAGGGTAAGGTTCTAACACAAAATAAACTATTGAACCGAGCTTGTTTGAGGTAAACTTGTAAGATAAACTAAATAAGTATATTCACATGTTTAACTTGAGCTTCGACTTTTTAACTTGTAAGGTAAATGGGTCAAACTTGAGCTATTTTAGAGCTAGTTAAGGAAATGAGCTAACCTTTGGAATCCCAGTACTTGACATGGGTGAAGAGTGGAAGTTGGGGGAGTGGTTTAATATACATGAAAATGCTTTTGTTCTCAGAAGAACATAATTTATATAGCAAAGCTCGGAGCAGATGTCATTATTTTTCTAACCTGTAATGACTGCAAGTGGCTTTACGATTGCCTCACATAATAAGGAATTATGTGCTCCGACAATCAATACATGGCAATGTTGCTTTAATTAATCTAATTGCTTCACATGTCAAATAGTATTTATTTCAGTGAGTCTGGCTTTTACATAAAAGTAATGATAGCCAACTCTTGAACCTTAGATTTTCCATTTGTATTTGCTGTTGCATGCTCGACTGCATGTAGGCCATAGGTGGAGGAAATAAATCAGGAAATCAGTGCAAATCTCCAGAGATCCGTAGATATGGGAAAAAACCCCGAAAAAACAATACAAACTGTTTTTGTGAATTTGATTACATTAACATCTAAAATATGGTTTCAATAGAAGATATTAACAGTTCAGCCCCGAACTTTCACTAGAGAGCATCCCCTGTTTTATTAATTTTCTTTCTGCTATGTCCCTGTAGAAAAAAAAGAGTTTGTCAAAAAAGGTCCAGAAAAAGCAGAAAAATATTGTGATTTTCTTGATTCACCATGGTAACTAGTGCTGAGCTATTTTTGAGAATGAATACTTTGATAACAAGAGTGGATTCAATGGATGCAACAATCAAGTCCTTGGAGGAGTCCATTGATCTTTTTCTTCATCTAGACAAAGCTGCAAGCTCTATAACTCAACAAATCAAGAGAATGTAATGGAGAATAAATTTGAAGAACAATTTGAGGAAGAAATTGAGTCACTTGAGGAGATCATTAATGAAATTGTTGAAGTTAGTGAAGAAAATGATAACTCAATGGAAAATCTGAAACCTCTCATTGAGGAAGTTAAAGTTCATGAACTTCTCAAAGGTAGAACATGTGTTGTAAAATCCTTTATAGCCTCAGAACTGTTTTGGGAGCCTTTGTCCGTGAAATTGTTAAATGGGATTCTCAACCTTCCCTTGGAGTATATCTTGGTGATTGTGGTTTCTCAATCTTCCATACTTCAAGTCGATGAGTTTTGATGAGCAGGGAAACGAAGAGATTAATTATTACATATATTCTATGTTTTATTATTTAAAGATAAAAAATATAATTAAATTTCTATTAGATAACTATTAGTTAATTATTTCCTTTTTTAAATTAGGTTACTTAAGATTTTACTAGATCATTGGAGTTTAGGGTTTCCTTAGTCCTATATAAGCAATGTAATTCCTCCAAGTTCATCCATAAATTGAAAGATTATTTTTATGATTTTTTTTCTTTGAGCTTTTGTTACCTAATTATCCTCTTTGTTCCTTCTTTCCAACTTGTTGTGCATCAATTTTTTTTTTTTTTTTTTTTTTTTTTTTTTTATGTTTGATGGCTTCCCCGTGGAACTTAATGCTTTTGGGATCTATAATTTTAAAAATTGGTTTTACTGCCGCATCGAATGGTCAATCAAATTACGTCTATATGGATATTTCTCTGATGTATTTAGGAACTATGGCCATGTTTTCTTTGCAATTATATTACACCGGATTGAACTATTTATACGAGTTTAATACTTTAAGCACCATTTTATCCTTGAATTATGGTTGGATATTTTTATTATCTAAAAAGTATATAATAAATATATTATATGTTATCCATCTAGCCAACAAATGAATTGGTTCAGTTGGATAAGAAAAAAGAGTTGTAATGTTAAGGACTTGGGTTCAAGTTATTATTAATTAATTATGCCAACGACGACAGGGAATTAGGATGCCAACCCAACGGAATGACATCAAAATTAAGTGATGAACCAATTCAAAGGGGTGTTTGGAAACCTATAAATAGGTTGCCAATCTACCCCAAAAATCACATCACACCTTCAAATCAATCATTCTCAAGTTCTTAATTCAAATCATTCAAAACCCTTTTAAAGTTCTTAGAAAAATTATCATTCTAAATAATTTTTCTTGTTATAATTTTCTTCTTTCTCATTTATAGTTTTGCACTAGATTTGTTCCTACACAACAAATTCTAGAACAAAGTAAAATCCGGCCTGTCTTATATTGGGAGACTAATTCGTAGTAACACTGTGTAGCAAAAGTAAGGGACGAATATAATCTTAAGAAAAGAGTGGTCAACCATTCGATTCAGGTGGTAATATTGTTGTTCTATATCATCTTACAAAGCGGGTTACAACAACTAGTTCTAAGATTACACATGACTATTTTGTTTATTTCTTCAAGGGACTAACTGTATAATCCCAACGGGTAAATTGGGACTAAATAGTAACCCTCTTTTAAGGTATCAACTATCACGTGGCTTTACGAGCGAGTCTTTGGATTGTCGTATTAGAACTAATCGAAGAATAAAAATGTGCCTAATGATATTTATGGAGTACAAATTAGCATAAATGATCTATTCCCATGCATCATTATTAAAAAAATATAGCCGAAGAACTTCTGAATGAAGTGTGGATCACATGATATGTTCGAAATGGCACTCCTCCCAGCAAGTCATGTTCTGGACTGCTGGCATACCTTTGATATTAAGAATAATTGTTCACATTGGCTTTGATAGGGCAATTAACCTAATTTGACCTTGAGGTCATTGCATAGTAATATTACTATGCAATGACCTGGTATGCTTGATTTGTGGGTTGATTGTTGCATGGTATTGAAAATTATTTACCATAAGTTTGCTTCTTGCAGGCTGAAGGTGCAATTGCTGCTCTCAACTGTAGTGGTGTGGTTCTTGGTTCGTTGCCGATTAGGTCGCACTGCTTGCTGCTTTAATTACTTTTGTTTTGAATTGTGTTTTTTTGTGAATGGTTTGTATTAAACTAGCCACTGCTGCTAAATTTTATGTTAAACTTTGGTGTTATTGTGATGACCAGGATAAGCCCGTCAAAGACACCTGTTCGCCCACGAGCTCCTCGTCTTCCCATACATTGAGTCAGCTTTGCTGGTACTCAGACTTATTCAAGTACTGCTGCCTGTGCTTTCTTGAGATATACAGTGCCTGTGTAAAGATTTTTTTTCCCAATTTCGCTTTTGTTTAAACTTTCTTCTTTTGTTGGCCTGGGATCTTTGATATTGGTCGGGCTTATAGCTTATATTTAGTTACTGATAGTGTATGTAGAATTTGATGGAACTTGAGGCTCATAAAGATAGTGTATGGTTGCACATCATTAGATAGTCTGGATTATGTCAAATTGAAGTTCTTACAACCAAGATTTTCCGGAAGTCTCTTATACTACTAGTTTATGCTTGGCAAGCCCTAGCCCTGGTTTTGTGGCTGTTCAGTCAAAGTCATACAGTTCTCTTAATTTTGGGTTTGGGGTTTGTGGGTTGTCCAGACGTACACTTTTCTTAGTTTTCATCCAGATGATCTTTTGATGATTCTTTTGAAATCTTGGTTTGATGTGTTCCCAGTACTGTGTCCAGTTTTTTCTTCTTCTTCAGGTCATTAATTTTGAGAGGAAAAGGGAGTAGATAAAGACTTGGGCAGAAAAGGAAGGTAACATATATAATTAAGCAGTACATATAACATATAATATTTCTCAGGGTATAATTATGAATAAAGTATAATTATTTAACCAAAAATTATGAATAAAGTATAATTATTTTCTTACAATCACCTTCAATCTCAATATTATTTTTTGTTTTAGTTATTGTTTTGTTACAATTTATATTCTTAATTACTACTAAATATATATTAGCAATTATAAAACTTTATTAAACTATATTAATAGTATTACTGAAGTTTAACTGTTCAAGTATGATTATGTTATTTTATAAACGATCTCATGATTATCATGTGTGAGACCCCATTTCATTTGAAATGGAGAGGATCTTAGACACAAAATTACCTCTTCCAAATACTTTAGGTGTATTCCTTAAAGAAGAGAGTAATCTTAGTTCCTCTGTCAAGTGTTCATCATCCATGTCCTTGTAACAGTGAAAGAACCACTAGTTTGAGATTCTCAAATATACTGCTCTTCTTCATTGGGATTTGTTTAATTAGTGTTAATTGTATAACTTTTTAATTCATTGTGTTATTATATTTGTAATTTTTTAGTTTAATTTGTTATTTACATACCTTTTATCTCATTAAAAATATATTTTCTTTTTACACAAGCACTCATTTGTGGCATGGTCAATTGAACATAACTGGGAAAAAATTTAAGAGTTAAATTATCTAATTGTAAAAATTGAAAGAACAATCACCAAACATATGTATGTTTCAATTACTAAGTTTGAAAAAATAAATAAATTCAATTACTCTTGCTAATAAAAAAGAATCTGTAAAAGTAAAACAATATAAAACCCGTACTATATGATAATTGTGTTATGATCCCAGTGCATAGTAAATTCTATGTATTATATACTCTCTCTCTCGTAAAGGATGTTTGAAGTACAAAAATTTCTTTCAAAAGATTTTTATAGTACACAATTTAAATTTATAGAAATTAAAAAAATTGTGTGAAGATTAGTTTGCCATTAAAAATATGAAGTAGGGTTTATTACTTGTTGGAATTGAAAAGGAAAGAATCATATTGTATAAGTTTAGTTCTTTTTCTCTTTCCTATACCCATTTAGTATTTTTTTTTTATTATTTTTATTTTTATTTATTTTGAGAATCTACACTATTACAATGCAGACCAAGAGGGGAAATAGAGGAATCTAGAGATAATTTACTTTTTTAATCTTTTGGAACACCCGTTGAATTCACTACAAGAAAATGTCTATTTCTGACTGAATATTTTGTCGATAATAAGCTAATAATGCCGACGTTAGTTTATTTTCGACGAATTTTCCAATCAAAAACTTGGTCAGATAAAAGCTGGTCAGGAATTAGTTCGTCGGAAATTACCACCATTCCGTTGAAGATAATATACGTCCGACAGAACTAATGACGACTGAATAATTTCGTAGGATTTAAAGCTTCCACGTGTCAACCTCATAATAAAGTATGCTAGTTTGTTTCTAACAAAATTTTCGTCATAAATAACATACTTAGTCGGAAATAACAATTTGTAATAAATTACACTAGTTTGTTTTCGACAGAATTTTCGTCGGACATAACATATTCCGTCGAAAATAATATTTTTTTTGTTTTTGTAGTTTTCAGGTTTTTAAATCACATTTTTGTACTTGTAAACTTGTTTTATCCCAACAACACATACAATAATCTATATCAAGAACACATACAACATCACTATACCAACAACACCATATATATACGTCCCCAACAATAATAGATATAAACTAATTTACGATGAGTTGTGCAAAAAATTGTTTAAAAGTACAATGATTTACAAAACTAAGCTAAACTATAATTATTTATAGAAAATCAAGTTGAACCATAATAATTTTCAAAAAATCAAGCTAAACTAAACTAAATACAGATAAATTATTTAGAATAATCTAGAAAACTAAATAAAGCTAGTACTACCACGTGTGAGGAGGATCATCGGGCGGGGGTCGACAATGCCGCTGGTGTTTGAAAATTACCGTCCTCACCCCCCAGTTCGGCATCACCACTCTGCTCGACATCACCACCCTGCTCGGTATCGCCACCCTGTTGATACAATTGAAAATATAACTTATTAGTCCGTAATTGAGAATTAAAGAGACAACTAAATTATAATTAAATAACATACATAATATACAAATTAAAATGAATAAAATACAAGAGTAGTCGGGGTTGACTCAACATCGGCCCAAAAGCCTCCGACAGTAGGGTAACCATCATTCACACCATCTTGTCGCGTATCGCGGCTAACGACTCTGGTGTCTTTAACATTTTGCTTGGTAAGAGAAAATGAAGCTTTAGGTTTTGACTTGTTAGGTCGGAACCACAATTCTGTAACGATCCCAAAATCGGAACTATTCTTCAATCCCGACTTTGTGCATTAACGACTATGTTGTACTAGCTTTACATTGTCATTCGATGTTAAAATAGTTGAAAATGCGGATAATTAAAAAAATTTCTATCTTTCGCAACCTTTATGATTACATATTTCAGAATCATATTTATTCTATGATTCATTTTATCAGAGTTATTGTTTAAGAATTCAAATCTCAATAAAACATACTTTATATATTTGATAGTTCAATACTTACAAACTTGCATTTACGCATCACAAACTTGTCAATACAATCTAATACAGTCTTTAACCAAAGAAGATAATTTCCCTATGCAAGTGCTTCTAATCTTTATCATCTGAACAACTAGAGATCACATCACAATTGTAACCTGCAAAATTTATGTTTTCGAAGATTGAGCTTGATAGCTCAACAAATTCAACAGTTTTCATGCTTCACGTAGTACATAATTTCATGCTTAATTCGTACATCATAATCATTTTACTATGCATATCATATATGTTACATTTCACATATCATATAAAGTTTGACTTCCATAACTCAATCACCATAGTCATAAATTGATTACCACAATTCATAGTTCATCATATGTAATTCAACATACTCAAATAAAATTCATTCACATTGCAGTACAGATTACATACACTCAATATCAAGTTATGTAACACATAGGAACTGAAAGACTTGCCTCTGATTTTGCTTATCCCAAGACGTTCATCGAACGTCCATTGTGTAACGTAACCTCTTTCATTGTTTAACATTACTTGTACATCATTCTTCATTGCATATCCTATATATATTATTAAATTATAATATTAATATAGGGATGACCATATTACCCTTCCTTAGTCTTGTTCATCTACTTTTATTGCAATTAAGTTGAAAAATTATATTATGTAACTTTTAAATCGATCTTTAATTATTTTTCTTAACTTCCTTGACTCCAACATAATTATCAAAGGCACTTAGATACCCTATTATTTTTATCCCTTATAGTCATGCTTAGTTAATATTATTTAACGCGTAAAATATTTTTCCATTAATTTTTTAGCTTTATTTAGTATTTTTTAAAAAAATCATTAATGCTCAAAATTGCAACATTTTTAATGAATTGAATTTTTATCCAAACATCCTGAAACTTACACAGAACCTTCTTCATATCAGTACACACTTCCAGTAAACAATTCGTAATTTTTTGGGTTGTGTAACTTCAGATATTTCAGTTTCAAGTTTTAATTCTTAGAATTTCATTTAGTCATAACTCTCGTCTCGGAAGTCGGATTGAGTTCATTTTTGGACTGGAACTTCCTGGTACTGTGTACTTTCAGCACACAAAAGGGACTAATTTTTTGTACCTGTTAACCAGCCGAAAACAGTTACACAAATTTTTGGACAGTAGGGTTATTCGTCTTTTTTCAACTTTACCCTCTCTCGCTAGAACAGTCATAACTAATTCGTTTCAAAACATTTTTGAGCGATTCTTGCTCCCACACGAAGCTAACTTTCGGGGCTACAACTTTTATGCTTTAACCATTTTCAAATTCTAAACACATAAGTCCAGAAAATTCATACAAAAGGTAGGTCCGAATCTGATTTTCCAGATTGGGCAGTTTTAATGCGTTTACTTTGGAATGCCATAACTCCCTCGTTTTAATTGGGAATTTGTTCATCTTCGGACCATGGCTCCCTTATATCATATATTTTCATGTTCCAAAAGACTTGAATTTATTTTATTGTTTAAGTGGTCCAAACAACGCACAAAATAAATTGGGCAGCAGAGTTTTCCGATTTTTTTCAGGTCTGGACTGTTTTGGCAAAATCTGTCCCTACGAAAATCTACAAGGAATTTTCCAGAGCTTCCAGTGGGAGATGTTAGGGGACTCATAGATCTAACTCTGGAACTTGACCTCACTCAAAATGTCGAAATAGGCTAGGAGTTATGTTCGAAAATGTATCGCGAAATCAAACAGCGCACTAACTGGGCAGCCTGGCCTGTAGCCGTGACCAAACCAGCCGCTTTGAGAATTATTATCTCTCAGCCCGTACATTCGATTACAACCAATTTTGGACATGTTGTAAACACCATAGTAGGATATATTTAGAAAATATAAGCCTCCCATTTTGGACACCATAGGTAGTCCAAATCATGCCCAAAAAATGCAGTGCAACTGTTTTCAACATTTCATTTTGTTCTAAATTAGCTTCCCTTCTTGTTTTAATTTGTTTAAACTCCTTAATTAGTTTTCTATAGCACATATATACAAAATCCTAATCTCAACTTCATTAAATTTTGATTTTTTAGTAAAAAAGTCCCTATTGGGACTTTTATCGAATACGACATGTGCATCACTTTAATGGACTGATTTCTAAGTCGTTTGATTTCTTTTTAAACCCAATTTGTCATCCTTATTACTCTGCACAACAACTAGGCTCCTTTGTCTCTAATTCAATCAATACCAACTGTTTTCACAATCAAATTACACAAACAACTAATTTACATACTAACTTATATATATTAACTAACTTTACTCAATTTCCATATCTTTAGCTTCTAAACATAGTTCACATTAGATTCCAATAGATAAATTCACATACGAGCATTACTAACTATCTTTTACAGTTAATGTCCATTTATATCAACTCAAAAATTTAAGTTATCATAAAAATTCATAAACATAATACTCATAGTGTTTATACCTTCTTGTATGCTTGCTTTTTAATCCTTTTCTTAAGCTTCAATTCTTTTTCTTCCTGCAATCCTTCTTCTACCAATTGGGTACCACATTTCCTTAAGAATATATGGATTTTCTAAGCTTTGGTAGAAAATGAGTTCAAGAGTACGTCTTCTAATTGAAGGAAACCAAAGTAAGAAGCTTGAGTACTGGTTTTTTTATTATAGAAGAATCCTCATAAGTTGGGTGAATACTCCTTATCCTTATCCTTGCTCACCACGAAAAATTTCTTGGTTGCTACTCTCAATTTCCAACTCCTGCTTCCCTTATTTCCCAGACATACTTTGATTTGAAGGTTACACATACAGCTACTTGATACTTACCTCCTTTAATCTTTTTCATAAAATTATAAATTATCCATTACATAAAATAATATATTTAATTTAACAAATTCACTAAATATATTAAAATAATTTAATATTGTAAATTATTTCAATTTACTTAATTTAATGTATACAATAATTTGGTATCACTAAATTTAACTACTTTTTTTCCTTTAATAAATTGTTTTCCACAATTTATTATTTTTTATTACCAACACAGATATATATTTGCTTATTTCCTTCTCCTTTCCTATAAATTGTTTTTCAACAATTATAATAATAATATATTTATTATTCTTATAAATTACCACATTGCACAACATTTATTTATTATGAAGTATAATATCACATAATAAGAATTTTATTAATTTAAATTATTGTTTTAATATATTTCGAAAATCTGAAACGTCACAATTCCCGCCTTATGTTCAATGTCTCCAAATCTAATCGTTCCTTATCATTGTCTTTTGTTTTACCACTTGCATCTAGCACAGTGTAAAACAAGTTCTCAAATACATTCTTTTATGTATGCATGACATCTATACAATGACGAACTGAAAGCGTGAGTCAGTATGACAACTCAAACCACATCGGTGAGTGTGTCCAATTATAAGTCTTCCTGTAACCTATTGCTCTCAACTTACTGTTCTCCTTTCCTAGCGGTGGAAATTTCAGATCGTTCAGCCAGCTCAAGACCTCGCTACCCGACAATCAACCAATAACCCCCCATTCTCTATCTTTCTATAGAACAGTGGAAACATCTTTCTCTAACTGTGATCAACATGCAAAAATCTACAAACAGTTCCAAAGAAATTAATTTTTCGCGCATGCTTTAGTTGTATGATGAGTGAGTTTCATACCTACGAATTGGGTGTGTTTTGGCTTGAATTCTTATTTTTCTTAAGTGTTTATTGTTGCTTGTGATGCATTTTATGTGTTTTTGTAGGTTGCATTGGAAGAGGAATGTGGAGGCTGGAACTTGTAGGAAGAAAGCAACTAAAGAAGAGCTAAAGGAAGTTAGCAGACACAATGGCGCGGTAGCAGCGAGCTAGTATAAGAGCGGTGCGGTAGCGCCGACTATGGTTTTTCAGAGTCCTCTCTGGACCCCTGGCGTGGCAACGTCAATCCTCAGTATAAACCTGGCGCGACAACGCCATGTTAGATACCAGATTTTTTATTTTATGTAATTTCTTGAGGACTTTGATTGGGAATTGGATTGCTATTTTCTTAGAGGTTTAAGACTTTATATGGGGGATTATAAATACATCATATTAGACAATTGGAAGATATCGTTTTGCAACTTTTGGCTAACCCTAGATTTGGAGACAAGACTTAGAGGCTTGAAGCAAGGAATTGATCATTAAGGAGGACGACATAGAAGGCTAAAAAGGAGATTCAAAAGTGATTCAAACCATTTTTATTTCTCATCTTTTACTCTTTTATTTTGTAATTCTTGAATGATGGTTAATTTGTAGATGATGATTTTTATTTCAATGATGAACTAAATTTTATTTTAAGATTATAATGGAAATTGATGTGTAGTTAAATTAAATTGCTTCTTTGTTAATTATTGTTGATTATAATTATATTGCCTATTATATCTTGTGCTTTAATTGATTAATTTCCTAATCAACAATTAACGTGGTAATCTATATGAAATTGAGAAATGAATTATAGGTTTAGACCTAGATATAATAGCATATGATTGTGTTTTTTGCTTACGTTGAAATTCATAATTTGTGTATAGGATAGAGATATACCTATATGCCATATGTAATCTTATGAGAACCTAAGCGTAAATCCTTTTTAATTCTAATTCACATAGAGATATAGTGAGTTAATTATCTAGGATGTTCTTTGTAATTCTATCTATTGTTGATTTAGGAAGATTTGTTAATAAGATCATCGAGGGGTGCTTATGAATCTTGATGAGTTCTTGGTTAACAATCAAACATAATTGACGTAATTGATAGGAAGTGGTTAACAATCAAACATAATTGACGTAATTCATTTAGGTAGGGTTTTTTTAATCACATGGCACCAGCTTTACTAATTACTATGATATATTATAGTTTTGGTGGTTTGGCATGAAGTAAAACAACAATACATATATCTTTCATGAACGAATAAGAAGATTTTATTCACTAGATGAATATGAATATTTGAGCAATCTTGTTTGCTATACCTTGAGACGGTGTTCCACAAGACCTGTAGATTGCTTGGCATCGCTACAAGATGGTAAATCTTCCAATCTTGAATTTTCCAAATGCTCCAGGAAATCCATCACCAGAGGATCAGTCCAAGGAGCTCCACTGGGAGCTTCAGAGCCTGCAACCCATCCTAGATGTCCACCTTTGGGAGTTACTATCAATAAACAGTTTGAGTTCTCCTGACGTAATACAAAATCAGGCGATTCATTAATTAAATTGAAACATGACAATTATTAGCTTATACGTGGCTGAGTGCACATTTGGCATTGTACAAAAAATCCAGAGGCAAACTTAATACTAACATACCATCCAGCAGCTTATATGTCTGCTTTCATGGTACCCACCCTGTGCTGATTACTATAGAAGAAAGGTTCATCAATATTGGAACCGTCGTGCTCCACAATACTGGGGATAATTTAGGTAAGATATTAAAAAAATACGTTTGTGAACATACCAAAAAAAAACTAATATTGCATTTCAGACAACGCTGAAAGCATTCTCTCTCTTTTTTCCCCATCTTACGTAAATTATTGGAAGTGAAAGAATGAAGCCAATAACACTGCACTGGAATGCACTAGACTTGCTAACCTTATTTAGTCTAGATCAATGATGGCAATGCATGAATAGATAAAAACAAAGGAAATAAAAATGAATTTATTGGAAGCAATAGGTAGCATTGAATGATGCCAACATAATTGAAACTTGTGTGCTTGATGATGAAACATGGAGTAGAGAAGATTAACAAGAACACAAGTAAACACTGAGAAAATTAGGATTTGTTTATAAGAATAAGTATCCTAGAGATGAATTAAAAAAATATGTATGCATAACATCTATGCAAGATGCCTAAGCAGACAAGTGAGCAGAGAATTTGTTAAGGAAGTCATTTTCTCTTACTCTGTTCGTTATGGAACTAAAAGCTGCTGAACAGTAGCCAGCAATTAAAAAACATTGCACATGTAAAACATACCATTACCTTCTGCGAGAGAAAAGCACAAAGACAGAAAATGAACCGAGACAGTAGAGGTTCATACCTTAATGTCTTCACGAGGGATTCCTCTAGATGGAGCAATAGGATCATTTGCAGCCTGTACTTGAAACATATTATGACACATTCATGAGAGTGTATTCATTTTCACCCTTAGAAATTCAACTACAAGTGTAAATAAGAGCAGAAGCATGTGTACTTATCAAATTCTTCGCTTTCTTCTTCTTTTAGTTTTTTACTTTATAGAAAGAAATTGTATGTGCTAGGTATTATGTTCACATCTTTTCTCAAACTAGTACCACAGTATGAGGGAAAAAATCACATTTCTCACTCCATTTCGACTCATTACAAAATTCAAATTTCTCTAACACAATAACACAATGTATGTCAGGGTTCTGAATTATCTTAGTTCCTTCACAATTCATATATAACAAAATGACAATTGAATGTTCCTTTCTAACACAAAGACATGGGCATTGTACTAATAAAACAAGATTGAGAGGGGGGTGCGTGGTGGAGGGAGGGAGAGATTGCAAACCATTCCAAACTTCACAAGAGAAAAGCTTTAAAGAAAAACAATTCTGTGAAAAAATCACGAACAGAAACTTGAATAGATTAAGAGATTCAAACCAGATTATAAATGTTTAAGATAATTTAAATTACGCAAGAAATTCTTAAGGATCTTGAATCTAGTATAAACTTTCATCCTTTCAGATAATAGCCATAATAAATTGCCGTTGCCCCTAAGAATGTTTGTACAATTAGTTTAACCATAAATGCCAGTGCATTTCACTTTTAACAAACTTCAGATTCTTTCTAAATAATGAAATAACCAACGAATAAATTTTACCTGGATGCAAAGCAACGGTGTGCACACTTGTTTTATATAATTTGAACTGCTCGAGTTAGAGTAGTAGTTATCCACCGACTTGAAACCAAATGAAACTACAAGATGTCCCAATAAGTCCTGTAAGTAGTTATAAGGGAACAGTTTTGTTGTCAGTAGTTAGACATTTATACCTCGAGTAAGTCCTTCATCAAATTCCCTTAGGGACTTCGCATTGGCAGCCAACGGAATATTATATTCACCTCCCATGTCTTCAAACAGAAGAGCATGCCTACCAAATTAAAGGTTTGAGTGAATTAGTTAATGAGAAGCAAACTTCAAAAAGAGATTCCCAATTAAATGTTCAGATAAGTATAAAAAAGAAATAAACCACAATATTATTACGTCTTGAAAATTCTGCGGAGAGACTTTGTAAGAGCTTTGTCGTAGACAATATTAAAGCCCTTACGGAATGCCTCATCTGCAATGATCAAATTGAAAGGATTACACAAGGACACAGCACCAGAGAGAGGGCAAGAATTAGATTCCTGCAACAACACGTGGGATTACGATGAAATTTAAGCAGTGATGTTATAACTTATGTATTCTTTTATGTTAATGATTTCTAACTATATAAAAGAAAATGCTTTTTCATTTAGAATTTTTTCAGTAGCAATGGTATAACTAGTAAATTCTCTGGTGCTTGGCTGAAGCTTTTCTTAAATTTACTACTGCTACAGAGATGCATTATAGAACTTACGTGACATGCATACAGATGTTACTTGCCGAATGCGTCACTATTTTGTTATTTTCAGAAGTTATATTTTAGCATTTAGTGAGCGACAAAAGTGGAAACGAAAATAGTTTTGCCGAAAAAATTGGACTGGGAGAGAGAGAGGAAACGAAGTGATAAAAGATATTAGATAACCAGCTTGTCACATTTAGGTCCTCAAAAGAAGTTTAGATATTAGATATTAGATAGTTTGTTGTTTAACAGTTTTATGTCTGTAACTTCTTTAGTAGGAAGGAGACCTTTTTTTTAATAAAAGAAGTAATTTTATTAACAGAAATGACAGGATAAAATAAATGGGGGGGAACAAGGAGTCCACCCATCAAAAACAAAAGAACACTTACAAAAGTGCAGAGATATCTCTAAAACCCCCATAGCTAGACCTAGCAAAAATAGCCCAAGTCCGTCGGTTGGCCCGGTCCATATACTAAAAAGACCAATAAAACTGGGCCTTCTTGGCCTGCCCGTTCTTTAATAACATCCAAACTCCAATTCACTCCATTAATGCAATTACTGCAACACCACTCAAGTTCAACCCTTACTTTATAGTTTCTACTAATAACTTAGATATGAAGTATAAGCAAATTAGGAGTTTAGAAGTAAATAAAACAATGTTGCTTCTGTTTGGATGATGTAATAGCGTTATTACATCATCCAAACAAAAGCAACTATATTTTCAAAGGTTTGTTTAATCTTACTCTCAAATTTTTATTTTTGATATTTTTCAAATGATGTAATACCACTATTAAAATTTGGATATTGTTGCTTGAAGGATTATTTGCATATGAGATATGAACAATGTGTAATTTCAGTGCTCTAAAAAGCACTAGGCCTAGGAGGACCTACGTGGCAAAGGGACCTTCAAGCGCCTATGACTTGTGATGGACTCCACGGCACGCTTGTGTGAGGTGGTCATCACTCGGATAGTTTCTAGCAAAGTTGTAAGGTTGGAACTCTATCGATACCTCAACCCAACGCCTATAAAGAGACGAGAACCTTGGTATAATCGATCAAGCAATGAAACTTGCGTTGAATGGAACACCAACGGCACCTAAACCTCGTGTTTATTTCGAAACAGGAACCTAGATACAATCGACGATTGATTTGGTAGAAGACGCCACACACAACTATGTATTGTTATATAATAAGTCAAATTGAATATCAAAGAAAAACTAAGAAGACAACTAAGAATTCTTCAAAGAACCAAAAGCAGAGAATAATCGCACAAGAATTGATAAATCTGAATATATTGAATAATTGATGTACGAATTGCATTTATATAGCTTATTTATAGTAGCTATGAAAACCCTAGAATCCTTATAAAGAATTACAAGTGTTTTAGAATCAAACTCTGAGCTAGAAGTAACCTAATTACAATCAGAAACTGAAATATGTTGAAAATAACTAATTTAGAAAGTAAATCCGCGTCCATATTTGTCAAAACGCGTCAAAAATTCAACTGAAACCCGACGAACTGGTTGGAGCGAGCTCAGAAGGGGCCGGGGCAAATTCGGACAGAGGCAAGCTCGCCGGGGTGAGCTCCCTGAATTTAGCCTGACAGTTTCCTTTGGTCTCCTGGCTTGGCATGTTCGTCTCGGCATGACCTGGAACGTATCTTTGGACCATGTTTATTATCTTGGGATCAATCTCAGTCTCCTTAGTCCAAGTTGTCACGTCATTCTCGATCCACAACTCTCGCACCAAACCAATAAGTCCTTCCTGGAAGCGTTTAGCTCGTGCTCTTGTCACGGGTCCAATTGGAACTCGAAACGAATCTAATCCTTGGTTGTGAATCAATCGAACCGAATCTACTCCTTGGTTCCAGTTGGACCAATGACAAGAGCACGAGCTAAACGCTTCAAGGAAGGACTTGAACCAAGGAGACTAAGATTGATCCCAAGATCGTAAACATGGTCCAAGGATACGTTCCAGGTCAAGCCGAGATGAGCATGCCAAGCCAGGAGACCAAAGGAGGTTGTCAGGCTAAATTTAGGGAGCTCACCCCGGTGAGGTCGCCAAGGCTATTGAGCTAGCCCCGACGAGCTCACCTCTGTCCGAATTCGCCTGACCCTTCCAGAGCTCGCCTGCCCGGTTGCCCTCTGCTTGAGCTCACCCCAAATGAAGTTCGTTTAAGTTTCGATTGGATTTTAACGCGTTTTTGTGATTTGGACACACTAATTTACTTTCTAAATTAGTTATTTTCAGCATATTTCAATTTCCTATTGTAATTAGGTTACTTCTACCTTAGAGTTTGATTCAAAAACACTTGTAATTCCTTATAAGGATTCTAGGATTTTCATAGTTACTATAAATCAGCTATATGGATGTAATTCATACATCAATTATTCAATATATTCAGATTTATCAATTTTTGTGAGATTATTCTCTTCTTTTGGTTCTTTGAAGAATTCCCAAGTTATCTTCTTAGTTTTTCTTTGAGATTCAATTTGACTTATCATACAACAATACATAGTTGTGTTTGGTATCTTCTACCACATCAATGGTCGATTGTACCGATGTTCCTATTTCGATATAAACACGGGGTTTAGCTGTCGTTGGTGTTCCATTCAACGTAGGTTTCATTGCTTGATCGATTGTATCAAGGTTCTCGTCTCTTTATGGACGTTGGGTTGAGGTGTCGAGAGAGTTCCACCCTTACAACTTTGCTAAAAACGATCCGGGCGATGACCACCTCACGCAAGCGTGTCGTGGAGTCCATTACCATGTAATTGGGACCTAGTCACCTAGGTGTTTTTTTGCGTTTTTCTAGACCGCTTCCCTAGGAAGTGTAATTTCATTCTTCCTTTTTACATTGGTAAAAAAAATTAAGTATATTATTTTGTATTATAATAAAATTAATCTTATACTAATAAAAAGTTAAAAGTTTAGAGATTGATTTAAGATATTGTCAA
Organism: Panax quinquefolius; assembly: GCA_020205615.1. Lineage (NCBI taxonomy): Eukaryota > Viridiplantae > Streptophyta > Magnoliopsida > Apiales > Araliaceae > Panax > Panax quinquefolius. Next base: position 384,583 of record CM035153.1, read on the forward strand.
ATTATGGGGTCAAATTTGATTTTAATAGAAATTTGAGCACATAATAGCGATTTTAACAAATTAAAATGATAATATATAATTTTATTCCATCTCATCTATTAAAAGAAAACATCATAAATGATATATTCTTTAAAGAAAAGTAGGAAACAAATTGCGGCAATGATGGTGGATGGCAACTAGGCAACTAGGTGGGCATCTAGCACCTACTTTCCAAGGTTAGGTAGTGTCTAGACCTTGTTTGAGAAAATTGGTGATTTCATGATGGATTCACATTACAGTGAGCTTTTTTTTTTAAATTCAAGTAAAAACAAAAAGTGCAAAAGTCTATAGGTCGGCCCAACCCATTGCGCCATGGGCCTCACTTTTGTAGCAGGCCTTTTTGGCCCACCCGTATGGACCGATCCGTATTGGTCTACCCATAGCAAAAGCCCAAAGAGATGCAAAAACAACTATATCATTCAATAGTTTAAAAGATGAACAACTAGCTTTAAACAATCTAGCATTACGCTCATTCCAAATTCTCTATAAAATAGAAAGGCACACATCCATAAAATTTTGGCATTCATCTTGCTTTCAAATCCTCAAAAACAAATTAGCAATATATCTTCCACTTAAGCAGCGCATACCCACTCCTCTCCTCTCACTTCAAAGAGAAAGCTCCATAAGCCTCAAGAAACAGGAAATACCTAAATAAACGAGCATGTATCTCATTACTTTGCTTGTACATAAAATAAATGTCCGAATATAGAACTTTGTAAGGCATGCGATCTTGATAAAGATCACTACTATAGTACTCAATCTTTGTAAAACTAGAGACCACACTAAAACCTCTACTTTGGAAGGGACCTTGGCTTTACAAATTTACAAAGCCAATCAAAATATTTTAGAAACAATAGAACAAGTCGAGGGGAAAAAAATAAAAAGCAAGAGAACAAAAATCCTCCAAAAATTGAATTTGATGACCATCCCCAACCCCATATCTCAAATGTCAAATAAATGAAGTATAACTTTTGGGATATGAATTTCAAGGACTTACATTAGTAACATGAGTCCCCAGCTCAAAGCATCTCACCCATTCATATGCATATCGAACTAGCTCCTAATAATCTTGTGCCAAATGGAATGAAGTTCCAAAGGATATCTCTAAAGTCATTTATCAATCAGGGTAACATTCTTAAGAACCAAATTACGCAACCCAACCCAACCCCCTCTAGCTTGGATAGACACCATTTTTCACCCAACCAAGTGATCCTTCCTATCATCACCAGTTCAAGTCTCACGTTAACTTCTCTAGGGTGTCAGCAGGGACGGATCCAGGAATTTTTTCCAGCAGGGGCAGATTTTAACTAATTTTTTTGTTGAAGTTAAATAAAGAAAATTTGAGCTAATCATAATACTTTTGTAAAATACTGTGTATACTTCAAATTAAGAAGATTTTTGTACTTGTATTTAGAATTGGTTTATAAAAAAAAAATATTTGACCCCTCCAAGTTTAACTTTTCTATTAATCTGCTCCCTTAGTTTATTAATTTACATATTTGTCGTGTCCTTATACCTATAAAAAAAAATCCAGCAGGGGCAGCTGCCCCTCATGTAGAACCGCCCCTGGGTGTCAGGCTGTCAGCTACACTAACTGAAATCCTAAAAGATGGAGGTTTCAAGAGTCCTAGACGGGGAATCACATACTAACAAAACTCATACTGCAAAAAAATGAAGAAAGTGGGCTACTAGTAGTAAGGTCTTAATAGGAGTCACAAATGTTAACAAACTAGCTGAATCAACTTAGAAGCTTGAGACTATTTATAATAGAATAAAGTACGAAATATGAAAATGCTTTGCAACCAAACGAGACTGAAATATCAGAGACCCAATTACTTCAAATAACACTACTTTAGATTTTTTCATATCAGTATACACAGGATTAATAGTAAAGCAAACAACAGAAAATATTACGAAATTATGTTATCCTACCTGACCCAAGTATTGAACAAGAATATTGGCTCCAATAGACCAACCAACAGCATATAACTTAGCTTTTGGGTACCGAGACCCCACAAGTGTCACTACTTCACGAAGATCTCCAGTAAATCCAGCAGAATATAACTGCAAAATAAGAAAGTTGAAGAAAAATGCTTTGATCAGTCCAGGCTTCATAGAACACAGTCGCACAATTATTCTATTTGTACCAGAACAGTCCATAAAATAAGAAAAATGACTGCCGACATAAAGTTTATACACACTTGGCAGTTTGCCATTCGAGCCTAAATAGTTGAATAATGAAAAATGGACATTACTTGGATTAACTTGTGCCGGTCCCAGCAAGTTAATTATTTAATCAGAAAAAGTACCAAATACCCAGCTGATAGTAGGGTATTAACCAACAGCCGTCCCAACTCCCATGATAGGCAACAATGCATGCAGCCATCTCAATTGAGATGGCACAAGCTGGTTAGTTGATTTAATAATTATGAAGGTTGAAGTCGCAATGTATTTGAGTTATGAGAGAAATTAACTTCCTACAAAGAATTGGTTTTAAAAAAATCAGAATAAAGAAATCATACCTTGGATGTAGTAACAGGGCTGTCACCACAGCCACGGCTGTTAAACACCACAACTCTCCATCCTTTACTTCTGGCTCTTATTAGCATATGCCTTACATATGAATCCTCACTTCCCCCTGTTAAACCTGGCTGCATCCAATCTTCCTAATTATTATTATAAGCTAGACCGCATTTCTTGACTAACAATATAGGATGAGTACATTTGGAGTTATACTGATAAGGTGCCATAACTCACAACAGACCAATAATTTTTAAGTCTAGTACCCCTTCCCCACCCTAATTGCAAGACCCATTTGACTCTTCTACACATGTTAAAGTTTTGCCAACCTCCCAAACGGTATCTAACTTCTAGTCTTTTTAATACTCCCTCCATTCTAATGAGTAATATTTTTTAGATAGTTTACAATATTTGTATTGTATCGATTAAAATTAAAAGAATCTATGTCAATTTTGAGTTTAAAAATCTCTTAAGTTGACTTTAAAAAGTCGGATCAAATAATATGGAACAGAACGAGTATAACTGTATAAGATAAAATTGATTTTTAGTTTTGTTCCAAAATAAAGTATCAAAATGACTACTGGAATATATATATATATATATATATATATATATATATATATATATATGAGTGTGTCATTTCTGAAGAGGTTAAGTTATTCCTTAATTTTTACATTTCCAGTAAGTTGATCACTTGATCTTATATTTGGAAATGGAGGGAGTATTATGTTTTAAGATTGAATTTTGTACGGAGAAAAATGATGTTTTCACTGACTTCCTACAAAAGTCAAATGGGAGTCCACTGTGGGACGAGAGGAGTGATCAAGACTACCGCATTACCAATCAAATGTGCAATTATTATTTATCCATCAGTTTCCTGGATTATGCAATTCAAATTCAGTTACATGAAATCATATATGCATATATACAAGTAGCACCAACCACGTGGTGAATATAGCCCTAATAGTACAACTTTTGCTGAGAGAGAGAGGAGAAATTGAAGGAGACGCACCAGCAGAATGAGGACAGGGGAGTGGGGAGGCAAGAGTGAATCGTCACCGGAGACCCAATCGAGAGCAACGGAGCCATCATCCTTGGTCCTGAGACACTGACGCCGGAACCTGACGTCGGGAAGAGATCGGAAGAAGGAAGCGAATATGGTCTCCAGGTGGCGGTTCCAACCAATCACCGGATAGGGATGGTATGGGCGGTTCAAGTTCAAGCTCTTAAATGCTGGGAGGAATAATGACTCGCGACCTCCGCCGACGACTTCGACTGACGGATGGACGAGAGAGTGATCGGGCATTGCGTCGGCGTTTCTGACGTTGACAGCGGAGGGGAAGTTGGTTTTGGATGAACGGCGACGGGTGTAGAGGAAAGAGGAGATGGGGGCTGCATAGCCGATGGAGGAGGAGGTGGAGGCTATGGCCATTGATTGGTGGCTTTTTTATTGCGGAGCAGCAGTAGGTAGTAGGAAAAAGACAAGTTAGTTAGTGTATTATTTTCCGCACTACAACTCATTCTCTATTTTTAAATTTACCTTTTTTTCCCAAGTACTAGTAAGGAGTAATAATGGATCTGTTCAGGGATAAATAAGATTTTAGTCACTGTAATTTCTTTCACAAGTCTTGAGCTACAGAAACTCTTCACATTAAACTTAATATTCCAAAAAACTATTGCCTAACTATCTACTTATCTTAAATTTATGTAATCTTAATATTTAAAGCTAAGTAGCATCGTTTTAGGAATTGTAATAATAATAATAATTATAATAACTGAAATAATAATTATTATTATTGTAATAAAAAATGTAAATTTTTTGTAATAATAAAAAAACACAAATTTTTTAATAAAAAAAAAAACAAAAACAACTAACAACACAAAAAAATAAAATCTACTCTATCTCTATGTACCAACTTCGGATTATTTTTTTGAGTTAAAATACTTTTTTGAAGCTGAAAACTTCCTCTAGTAGCATCAAAAAATTGAACGAATAGAGATTTACAAACGAAAATTGAATAGAAAGTCTTTACAGTATAAATACAAATTCAATAAAACTACAGTTAATAAAAAACTGCATTTTATTATTACAAAAACTGTTTTTTTTTTGTAATAATAAAATGCAGTTTTTTTTATTTTTATTAAAAAAAACTGCGTTTTTATATATAAAAAACTGCATTTTATTATTACAAAAAAAATTTAAAAAACTGCAGTTTTTTTATTAACTGCATTTTTTTTTGTGCGCTTTTTTTTTTTTTGCGTTCTTAGTTTTTTTTTTTTTATTAAAAAATTGTGTTTCTTTTATTATTACAAAAAAATTGCGCTTTTTTTATTACAATAATAATAATTATTATTACGCTTATTACAATTATTATTATTATTACAATTCCTAAACGACGCTGCTACTTAGTTTAAATATTAGTATTACATAAATCTAAGCATGGTAGATAGTTGACACAATGGTTTTTGTTGAATATAACATTTTCTTAATGACGCCCCAAAATTAGGTATACATCACCCACCCATCTTGGGTCGCCACTACATATATGGTACATAAATCAAATACAAACTTAATTATACAATTGTGTCAGTAACATACGACAAAAACTTAAATACAAATATTGTCTTCAGATAATATCCACTCTTAGAATAAGTCCTCATTAAATTTATTGTCACTATTATCTAATGTGAATAGTGAGGACTACTAATGCTATCATCCGGACCATCACTCCTGGTTTCTCGACTAAAGTCAAATTACGTTCTCATTTCTCAAGAGAACAATGAAAAGAAAGGTGAGCTCAACTAGCCCAAGAAGAAATATTATGACTAAGATAATGCAGAATAAATTATCATTAGCCTTCAACAAATGTTAAACCGATAAAATACAATAGACAACCGGTTTAATCTGCAGTGAATGTGCAATCCATTAAAAGAGTCAAGTAAAAATAAAGTCTACTATCTTTTAGGTTTTAAAAGGTTTTCATCAATTTTTATCACTAAGACTCAATTTAATGAATAAACCACAATATCTAATCATCCCCTGCACTACTTGGCCAAGGATTTTCATCAAATTATCAATGGTCATGACTATACCGAATCACCCCCGGTCATAATCATACCAAAACTATCCATCATCATTTGCATTACAGTGCCATCGAGGACTTTATCACATCATTTATATCAAGCCACGATTATACCGAATGATCCAGTATTCATAATCATACTAAGTTCATCTATGCACGTAAGCCAAAGATAACATAATATAACATGAGGATGATGACAATGACATAATAATTCAATAAAACAAGTTCAAGAATTATTTAATCCAAGGAATTATTAACGCCCAAATTGTCAACATGATCATTGTTTTGTAGAGTAAAATTCAAGAATGATCGGAAGAATATTTCCATGAAAAGATATCGAATGAAACGCAAATATCAAGGATATTCTACTAATTTCATGGAGTATAAGTCAAAGTTTTAACCAACCGGGTATAATAAAGAATGGAATAACAAAAGAAATCACCACGCATGCGCAGATTGCGATAGACAAAGTTATTCCAATAGAATAATAATAATAAACTGGTCAGTGAAATTCACAATCGACTGGATGATCCAATGAATAATAAATCTTTGAATAATAAACAATGGAACTGGGTCCGATCCAAAAAAACACATGCATGAGGATATTCCAAATGTAATAATAAATGCGGAGTAATAAACAATGGAACTGTGTCAGGTGTAAAACACACGATGTGATATTCCAATGTAATAATAAAGAATGGAATAATGAAGAAGATCACCAAGTATAGGGGATTAAGCGATACAAAGTTATTCCAATGTAATAAATAAGAATAGAATAATATAAGGATTTCACCAAGTAGTATAGTATATCACAGATATAAAAGTTATGTATAGGGTATGCCACTTTTTACAAAAGTTATTCCAATGTAATAATAATGAATGGAATAATGTAAGTTCTCTTCATGAATAAGAAAGAATAATACCCCTTACGAATACAACAAATAATATCCTTACCGTAAAAGACTTTGGATATCAAAGTAGTGAAGTACCGGAATACTCTTCTTCTTTCTCTCTATAAATTTTTTCTCTCTATAGCTTCTCTCTATAATTTCTCTAGAGTTTCAAATTGAATTCGTAAAGAAAATAATGAAGGAATGAGCTTCTATTTATAGGAAAATAGAATGCATAGTAATTAATCCATGAACTATCCAGATTGATTTACTTTAATCGACTATCCATATTTAAAACAAAATCTTTTAAATAAAGTATCATATATTCTATTTATATAAAAACATTTTACTACGCAAACACTATGCAACACTACGCAAAAACACTACGCAACACTATGCATAATAAAATATAATATATTCTATTTATGTAATAACTTTAATAAAGTATTTCATTTTATATGAAAAGATGTTTTCGCTTTTATTACGTTAATAATACTTAATAAAATAAAACGTCATTATCGCTATAATAATTCATATTATTAATCGACATAATAATGGAATCAAACCGAGTGACTTCTCACATAAGCATCAATAATCAATACCGCGTGTGCTACTACGCAACCACACGTATTATTGCATTTTTTACTAAGTAGTTCAACAAAGATCAACCGGTAAAACTTCCGCCGTTATTTCAATAAAATATTTTTGTCGTTTTCTCAATCCGACAATAATTTCGTGGGGTCCACCAATGATTGAGTAGTTGCATTTAATATTCCCCGTTAAACCGAATATTCCCCACCAATCGAATATAATATAACCACTTGCATACTTTGCAAAATTTATAAATACTACCCACAACTATAATATTATCTCAAATTCACACCATAATATTAAAAATTATTTCGACAAAATTTAAATCTTTATTGATAAAAACTGGGTCTCACAATCTCCCTCCTTATGGAATTTTCGCCCTCGAAATTAGGTGCGATACTGGTATGATAAAGAGGTGAGGATACCTTGAATACCTTTATCGTTGAAAACATTAAATTCATCTTTGCAATCCCTACCAAAGATATTCATTAACAATTCATCTTTGCACTACGTGCCAAAGATATACAACTGTAAAATCAATAATATCGAGACTCAAATTAATAGTATCACAACCATGAATTATTCATGCACTTTCTTGGCCAAGGATATTCGTGTTTTCAATTACTACCATGATTATACCGAATAATCCGTGGTCATAATCATACCAAGTCTATCAATGCACTACTGGACAAAGATGACTTTTACCACATCCATGAATTAATATTTCATTCTTTGAGACTCATTTCAATAATTAATCCATATCATCGAATCATCCCCGCACTACGTGCCAAGGATATTCATTAAGATCACGACCATTTAATTATCCATGCACTACTACCAAAGATAATCGTGTATTCATTAGTATCACGACCACGAATTATCCATGAACTACTACCAAAGATAATCGTGTATTCATTAGTATCACGACCACAATTATCCATGCACTACTGACCCAAAGATAATCGTGTATTCATTAGTATCACGACCACAAATTATCCATGCACTACTACCAAAGATAATCGTGTATTTATTAGTATCATGACCACAAATTATCCATGCACTACTACCAAAGATAATCGTGTATTCATTAAGTATCACGACCACAAATTATCCATGCACTACTACCAAAGATAATCGTGTATTCATTAGATATCACGACCACAAATTATCCATGCACTACTACCAAAGATAATCGTGTATTCATTAGTATCACGACCACAAATTATCCATGCACTACTACCAAAGATAATGGTGTATTCATTAAGATCACGACCACAAATTATCCATCCATGCACTACTACCAAAGATAATGTGTATTCATTAGTATCACGACCACAAATTATCCATGCACTACGGCCAAAGATAATTGTGTTTTCAATTACGGTTATGATTATACCAAACAATCCCAGTCATAATCATAATCATACCAAGTCCATCTATGCACTACAAGCCATGAGATGACTTTCAACATAATATAAGCATGAGGATAATGATATAAAGAATCAATCAAATGAGATAAAGGATAAATATTAAACATTTATAATATAATTTATCCAGATTCAAGAATATCCCCATGTTATCAATCACTTAATAATCTCATAATCTAATATCATTAATATTATAACAATATTTTAATCACTTCTTAAATTTATAAACAATTTATCTTAATTGTTTACGCTTTACCATATAATGCATTTAATCATTTCAAAATGCCATACTCATAAGATATCATCACCAATTATCAAATCTCTCAAAAAATATGCATATACTCTATATAGGATTCTCTAGCCATAAAATCCTATTTTCAACTTTCATACTTCACATAACATATTTAACTCATATGTTCAGAATTAAACTATTTTCATGAAAAATACCAAATCAGTCCCAAAAATATTTCTTTTCTGGGATTTAGTATAATATAGTCCCATAATGAAAATATATTTTTCTCGGAATTTTTAAAATTCATTTACTATTTTTCAAAAATCAATTTCTAATTAATTCCTTAAGAAATTAGCTACCTTAAGTTTAACTCCAAAAATTCCCAAATCTTGGCAGGACCTTACACATGTTAATGTGAGCCTCCAGTTTAAATTTCATGGTCATCTGAGTTATAGAACTCGGTTATAAATAGCGTCATCGGAAAAACCTAAATATTGAAATAGTCATAACTTGCTCATTTTAAGTCAGAATGAGCTCATTTTTTGACAGGAGGTACTTTATACCATATACCTTCATGTCCCAAAAGGCCAGAATTTTTCTCATAATTTAAGTGTCCGAAACAGCCTCTCTAATATCATGGCGGTAAGCTTTTTTGGTTTTTTGCAGCTTTTGCACTCCTTTGCTAAAATCAGTCCACACAAAAATCTACAATACCTTTTCCAGTAATTCCACTTGGATTAGTTAGGTAACTCATAGATCTAACTCTAGGACTTGACCACACTCAAAAATTCAAAATATAATAGGAGATATGGTCAATTGAATTTTATGTTACGCTTTTTACCAAAATCGATTTTCAACCCTTTGTGATTTCTAAGAAACTTTCATGTTTTTCACATAATAACCAACATAACTCATCATAACACTTACTAATACTTCATATACCCATGATTTTCATTAGTCCAATGCTTTTATTATGACTTTCATCATAATCCTCGTAAAATGATCCTTTTAGTTGAAGAAATATTTGAGGGTTTAAGAAATGGGTTTCAGATCGGGTCAATACAAAATTCGATTTCACGCCTAAGTAGGCTAAGAAGTCTTCATGAATACGCCAGAAATTTATTAATAATAGAAATATCATTCAAAATCGTGACTCTCATCCAAGACTTGGATAAGACGTCACATCGATACCAACTGTGACTTCTATCCCTTAACCTAGATAAGACCTCACAATGATACCTATAAACTTGCCATCTTCATTCACGATGTCGCCTCGTGAAAGTCCGGCTTGGTGCATTCCACACAAGGAAGTCAACAACGAAAGGTTCGGGCTCTTTACTTATGGCTTGATATGACAATAATTGACTTTAGTAGTTTGGTTACTTGAATTCGCACAACAAAGTTGGTTATGAATATAAAAGCTAACAACCTTACTTAAAAGCATGATTAGTAGTTAACCAATTGATTCCTAAAATCACATCAAAGGCAAGTATTTTCAAAAAGATAAGATCGACAGTAACGTGAAAGTGTTTATTTGAATCAAACAAGATTTAAAAATAATGCAGAATGAAGGCTCTCTACTAACGAAGTTTCAACCAATAAGTCAAAGTCTAACTTCTCCGAGTCAAATTTAAACGTTGAACGCAAGCAAGAGAGATAAAATAATGGGTAGAACCCAGGTATCTTATAAGGTATAGACTTCACAATTTATAAATAACTAACCCGCGCTAACTTCGTTCGGTTTATTACTCGCTTTTTGAGAAGTCATGAAAATGCACTTCCTAAAACCAACGACTTTGTTTTGTCCATATCCACCTTTGGTGCCACCGTCCCACCCAGATAGACTTGACTTTGGTGCACAACAAAATGAGCTAAATGACTTCTCTTCTTGCAATTTCCACTTCTATTATCTTTGCCATGATTACCATCAAGTGGTTACCATTCTTAGCATGATAATTTCCCCACGATGGTTATCATTATTCGATAGCCGTTGCCACCAAGATGATTATTATCGTGTTGTTGGTCGTTAACTTTTGTTTGAATTTGAATCAACACTCTCATGTGCTTCATTGCTTATCTCAAAGATTTTCGGATGTCATTCTCAAACACCGCCACAAAACAAGGGTTAATTAACATATCACATATTATCCCTATACTCGACCGACCAATTAAATACCAAATAAATTTTGGTAGGTCATACTAGCGAAGGAATTCCCCGCTCTCCCTCCTAGTTCTTATCTCACATCTCACCAGGATCATATCCCTAAGCTCGATACCAACCGTGACGCCCCAAAATTAGGTATACATCACCCATCTTGGGTCGCCACTTACATGGTACATAAATTCAAATACAAACTTAATAATATAATCGCTGCAGGTAATATACAATACATAAAACGAGAGTTTAAATACAAATATTGTCTTCTAGATAATATACAAACTCAAAAGGAGTCCTCATTAAATTTATTATCACACTATTTAACGTAATAGTGAGGACTACTAATGCTATCCTTCCGGACCATCACTCCGCTCCCCGACTCGTCCCCATTTATATTCTCATTTCCTCAAGAGAACAATGAAAAGAAAGGGTGAGCTCAACTAGCCCAAGAAGAAATATTATGACTAAGATAATGCGTAATAAATTATCATTAGCCTTCAACAAAATGTTAAACCGATAAAATACAATAGACAAACCGGTTTAATCGCAATGAATATGCAATCCATTAAAAGAGTCAAGTAGAAAATAAAGTCTACTATCTTTTAGGTTTTAAAAGGTTTTCATCAATTTTTATCACTAAGACTCAATTTAATGAATAAACCACAATATCTAATCATCCCCGCACTACACGGCCAAGGATTTTCATCAAATTATCAATGGTCATGACTATACCGAATCACCCCGGTCATAATCATACCAAAACTATCCATCATCGCATTACATGTGCCATCGAGGACTTTTGTCACATCATTTATATCAAGCCATGATTATACCGAATGATCCCTGGTCATAATCATACTAAGTTCATCTACGCACGTAAGCCAAAGATAACATAATATAACATGAGGATGATGACAATGACATAATAATTCAATAAAACAAGTTCAAGAATTATTTAATCCAGAATTATTAACGCCCAAATTGTCAACACGATATCGCTTTTGTAGAGTAAAATTCAAGAATGATCAAGAATATTTCCATGAAAAGATATCGATGAAACGCAAATATCAAGGATATTCTACTAATTTCATGGAGTATAGAAGTCAAAGTTTTAACCAACCGGGTATAATAAAGAATGGAATAACAAAAGAAATCACCACGCACGCAGATTCAGATGTATAAAAGTTATTCCAATAGTAATAATAATAACGGAACCAGTCGTGAAATTCACAATCATGTGATGATCCAATGTAATAATAAATTTGAATAATAAACAATGGAACTGTGTCCTGTAAAACACATACGCATGTGATATTCCAAATGTAATAATAAATGCTAATAATAATAACAATGGAACCGTGTCCTGTAAAACACATGCATGTGATATTCCAATGTAATAATAAAGAATGGAATAATGTAAGAAGATCACCAAGTATAGGGATTCACAGATACAAAGTTATTCCAATGTAATAAATAAGAATGGAATAATATAAGGATTTCACCAAGTATAGGTACGCCGCAGATATACAAAGTTATGTATAGGTATGCCACTTTTACAAAAGTTATTCAAATGTAATAATAATGAATGGAATAATGTAAGTTCTCTTCAATGAATAAGAAGAATAACACCCTTACGGTACAACAAATAATATCCCTTACCGTAAAAAAAGACACCGGATATCAAAGTAGTGAAGTACCGTAATACTCTTCTTCTTTCTCTCTATAATTTTTCTCTATAGCTTTCTCTATAATTTTTCTCTCTAGTTTCAAAGTGAATTCGTAAGAAAATAATGAAGGAATGAGCTTCTATTTATAGGAAAATAGAATGCATAGTAATTAATCCATGAACGGTCAGATTGATTTACTTTTAACTGACCATTCCATATTTAAAAACAAAATCTTTTAAATAAAATATCATATATTCTATTTATATAAAAACATTTTACTATGCAAACACTATGCAACACTACAACACTGCAAAACACTATGCAACACTATGCATAATAAAATATAATATATTCTATTTATGTAATAACTTTAATAAAGTATTCTGCTTTTATATAAAAGATGTTTCGCTTTTATTACGTTAATAATAATACTAATAAAACAAAACGTCATTATCGCTATAATAATTCATATTATTAATCGACAATAATGGAATCAAACCGAGTGACTTCTCACATAAACATCAATAATCAATACCGTAGCTACTACTACGCAACCACACGACATCGTATTTTTACTACCGAAAGTAGTTCAACAAGATCAACAGTAAAACTTCCGCCGTTATTTCAATAAAATATTTTTGTCGTTTTTTCAATCCGACAATAATTTTTTTGTGGGTCCACCAATGATTGAGTTGTTGTATTTAATATTCCCTCGCTAAACCGAATATTCCCCACCAATCGAATATAATATAACCACTGCATATTTTGCAAAATTTATAAATACTACCCACAACTATAATATTATCTCAAATTCACACCATAATATTAAAAATTATTTCGACAAAATTTAAATCTTTATCGATAAAATCTGGGGTCTCACAATCTCCCTCCTTATGGAATTTCGCCTCGAAATTAGGGTACGACTGGTATGATAAAGAGGTGAGGATACCTTGAATACCTTTATCGTTGAAAACATTAAATTCATCTTTGCAATCCTACCAAAGATATTCATTAACAATTCATCTTTGCACTACAGCCAAAGATATACAAATCAGAAACCAATAATATCGAGACTCAAATTTTAATAAGTATCACAACCAATTAATTATTCATGCACCATCGCCAAGGATATTCGTGTTTTCAATTACGGCCATGATTATTATACCGAATAATCCCGTGGTCATAATCATACCAAGTCTATCAATGCACTACTACTACCAAAGATGACTTTTTACCACATCCATGAATTAATATTTCATCACGAGACTCATTTCAATAATTAATCCATATCATCGAATCATCCCCGCACTATGTGCCAAGGATATTCATTAAGATCACGACCATTAATTATCCATGCACTACTACCAAAGATAATCGTATTCATTAGTATCACGATTAATAAATTATCCATGCACTACTACCAAAGATAATCGTATTCATTAGTATCACGACCACAATTATCCATGCACTACTACCAAAGATAATCGTGTATTCATTAAGATTACGCACCACAAATTATCCATGCACTACTACCAAAGATAATCGTGTATTCATTAGTATCACGACCACATAAATTATCCATGCACTACTACCCAAAGATAATCGTATTCATTATTCATTAGTATCATGACCACAAATTATCCATGCACTACTACCAAAGATAATCGTGTATTCATTAAGATCACGACCACAAATTATCCATGCACTACTACCAAAGATAATCGTGTATTCATTAGTATCACGACCACAAATTATCCATGCACTACTACCAAAGATAATGGTGTATTCATTAAGTATCACGACCACAAATTATCCATGCACTACGGCCAAAGATAATTGTGTATTCATTAGTATCACGACCACAAATTATCCATGCACTACGGCCAAAGATAATTGTGTTTTCAATTACAGTTATGATTATACCGAACAATCCCTGGTCATAATCATACCAAGTCCATCTATGCACTACAAATACGTATGACTTTCAACATAATATAAGCATGAGGATAATGATATAAAGAATCAATCAAATGAGATAAAGGATAAATATTAAACATTTATAATATAATTTATCCAGGATTCAAGAATATCCCCATGTTATCAATCACTTAATAATCTCATAATCTAATATCATTAATATTATAACAATATTTTAATCACTTCTTAAATTTATAAACAATTTATCTTAATTGTTTACGCTTTTACCATATAATGCATTTAATCATTCAAAATGCCATACTCATAAGATATCATCACCAATTATCAAATCTCTCAAAAAAAATATGCATATACTCTATATAGGATTCTCTAGCCATATAAATCCTATTTTCAACTTTGTTATTTCACATAACATATTTAACTCATATGTTCAGAATTAAACTATTTTCATGAAAAATACCAAATCAGTCCCAAAAATATTTCTTTTCTGGGATTTAGTATAATATAGTCCCATAATGAAAATATATTTTTCTCGGAAATTTTAAAATTCATTTACTATTTTTCAAAAATCAATTTCTAATTAATTCCTTAAGAAATTAGCTACCTCAAGTTTAACTCCAAAATTCCCAAATCTTGGCAGGACCTTACACATGTTAATGTGAGCCTCCAGTTTAAATTTCATGGTCATCTGAGTTATAGAACTCCTCGGTTATAGCATTTTTCATTCGCGGAAAAACCTAAATATTGAAATAGTCATAACTTGCTCATTTTAAGTCGTAATGAGCTCATTTTTGGACAGGAGGTACTTTATACCATATAACTTCATGTCCCAAAAGGCCAGAATTTTTCTCATAATTTAAGTGGCCGAAACAGCCCTCTAAAATCATGGCAAGAGCTTTTTTGGTTTTTGCAGCTTTGCACTCCTTTGCTAAAATCAGTCCACACAAAAATCTACAACACACTTTTCCAGTAATTCCACTTGGATTAGTTAGGTAACTCATAGATCTAACTCTAGGACTTGACCACACTCAAAAATTCAAAATATAATAGGAGATATGGTCAATTGAATTTCATGTTACGCTTTTCACCAAAATCGATTTTCAACCCTTTGTGATTTCTAAGAAACTTTCATGTTTTCACATAATAACCAACATAACTCATCATAACACTTACTAATACTTCATATACCCATGATTTTCATTAGTCCAATGCTTTTATTATGACTTTCATCATAATCCACGTAAAATGATCTTTTTTAGTTGAAGAAATATTTGAGGGTTTAAGAAATGGGTTTTGATCGGGGTCAATACAAAATTCGATTTCACGCTCTAAGTAGGCTAAGAAGTCTTCAAGAATACGCCAGAAATTTATTAATAATAGAAATATCATTCAAAACTGTGACTCATCCAAGACTTGGATAATACGTCACATTGATACCACTCGTGACTTCTATCCTTAACCTAGATAAGACCTCACAATGATACCTATAAACTTGCCATCTTCATTCACGATGTCGCCATCGTAAAGTCCGCTTCGGTGCATTCCACACAAGGAAGTCAACAACGAAAGGTTCGGGGCTCTTTACTTATGGCTTGATGATATGACAATAATTGACTTTAGTAGTTTGGTTACTTGAATTCGCAGACAACAAAGTTGGTTATGAATATAAAAGCTAACAACCTTATTTAAAAGCATGATGAGTAGTTAACCAATTGATTCCTAAAATCACATCAAAGGCAAGTATTTTCAAAAAGATAAGATCGACAGTAACGTGAAAGTGTTTATTTGAATCAAACAAGATTTAAAAATAGTAAGCAGAACGAAGGCTCCTACTAACGAAGTTTCAACCAATAAGTCAAAGTCTAACTTCTCCTGAGTCAAATTTAAACGTTGAACGCAAGCAAGAGAGATAAAATAATGGGTAGAACCCAGATCTTATAAGGTATAGACTTCGTAATTTATAATTAACTAACCCGTGCTAACTTCGCTCGGTTTACTCGCTTTTTGAGAAGTCATGAAAATGCACTTCCTAAAACCAACGACTTTGTTTTGTCCATATCCACCTTTGGTGCCACCGTCCCGCCTAGACTTGACTTTGGTGCACAACAAAAATTGAGCTAAATGACCTTTCTTCTTGCAATTTCCACTTCTATTATTTTTGTCATGATTACCAATCAAGTGGTTACCATTCTTAGCATGATAATTTCCCCACGATGGTTATCATTATTTCGATAGCCGTTGCCACCAAAGATGATTATTATCGTGTTGTTGGTCGTTACCTTTTTTGTTCGAAATGAATCAACACTCTCATGTGCTTCATTGCTTATCTCAAAGATTTTCGGATGTCATTCTCAAACACCGTCACAAAACAAGGGTTAATTAACATATCACATATTATCCCTATATACTCTAACCGACCAATTAAATACCAAATAAATTTAGGTAGGTCATACTAACAAGCGAAGAATTCTGCTCTCCCTCCTAGTTCTTATCTCACATCTCACCAGTGGATCATATCCCTAAGCTCGATACCAACCGCGACGCCCCAAAATTAGGTATACATCACCCATCTTGGGTCGCCACTTACATGGTACATAAATTCAAATACAAACTTAATTATATAACCGTGTGGTACAATACGACATAAACCTTGAGTTTGAATACAAATATTGTCTACTAGATATTATACAAACTCAAAAGGAGTCCTCATTAAATTTATTATCACACTATTTAACGTAATAGTGAGGACTACTAATGCTATCATCTCGACCATTACTCCGCTCCCCGACTCGTCTCGTTGCTATGTTCTCATTTCTCAAGAGAAAAAATGAAAGAAAGGGTGAGCTCAACTAGCCCAAGAAGAAATATTATGACTAAGATAATGCGTAATAAATTATCATTAGCCTTCAACAATGTTAAACCGATAAAATACAATAGACAACCAGTTTAATCTGCAATGAATATGCAATCCATTAAAAGAGTCAAGTAGAAAATAAAGTCTACTATCTTTTAGGTTTTAAAAGGTTTTCATCAATTTTATCACTAAGACTCAATTTAATGAATAAACCACAATATCTAATCATCCTCGTATTACTACGGCCAAGGATTTTCATCAAATTATCAATGGTCATGACTATACCGAATCACCCCCGGTCATAATCATACCAAAAACTATCCATCACCGCATTACATTGTGCCACCGAGGACTTTTATCACATCATTTATATCAAGCCATGATTATACCGAATGATCCTCGGTCATAATCATACTAAGTTCATCTACGCACGTAAGCCAAAGATAACATAATATAACATGAGGATGATGACAATGACATAATAATTCAATAAAACAAGTTCAAGAATTATTTAATCCAGAATTATTAACGCCCAAATTGTCAACACGATATCTGCTTTTTGTAGAGTAAAATTCAAGAATGATCGTAAGAATATTTCCATGAAAAGATATCGATGAAACGCAAATATCAAGGATATTCTACTAATTTCATGGAGTATGTAAGTCAAAGTTTTAACCAACTGGGTATAATAAAGAATGGAATAACAAAAGAAATCACCACGCATGCAGCATTTCAGATGTATAAAAGTTATTCCAATAGTAATAATAATAACGGAACCAGTCGTGTGAAATTCACAATCGACAGGATGATCCAATGTAATAATAAATGTCGAATAATAATAAACAATGGAACCAGTCCTGTAAAACACATGCATGTGATATTCC
This sequence comes from Panax quinquefolius, assembly GCA_020205615.1. Taxonomy (NCBI): domain Eukaryota; kingdom Viridiplantae; phylum Streptophyta; class Magnoliopsida; order Apiales; family Araliaceae; genus Panax; species Panax quinquefolius. The sequence continues at coordinate 402,866 of CM035153.1, forward strand.
AAATGTAATAATAAATGCGGAATAATAAACAATGGAACCTGTGTCCTGTAAAAACACACGCATGTGATATTCCAATGTAATAATAAAGAATGGAATAATGTAAGAAGATCACCAAGTATAGGGGATTCACAGATACAAAGTTATTCCAATGTAATAAATAAGAATGGAATAATATAAGGATTTCACCAAGTATAGGTACGCCATGATACAAAGTTATGTATAGGTATGCCACTTTTACAAAAGTTATTCCAATGTAATAATAATGAATGGAATAATGTAAGTTCTCTTCATGAATAAGAAAGAATAACACCCTTACTAGCACAACAAACAAATAATATCCTTACCGTAAAAGACACCGGATATCAAAGTAGTGAAAAGTACTGAATACTCTTCTTCTTCTCTCTCTATAAATTTTCTCTATAGCTTCTCTCTATAATTTTCTCTCTCAGAGTTTTGGTGAATTCGTAAGAAAATAATGAAGGAATGAGCTTCTATTTATAGGAAAATAGAATGCATATAGTAATTAATCCATGAACTATCCAGATTGATTTATTTTAATCTGACTATCCATATTTAAAAGCAAAATCTTTTAAATAAAATATCATATATTCTATTTATATAAAAACATTTTACTATGCAAAAACACTACACTATGCAAACACTATGCAAAAAACACTATGCAACACTATGCATAATAAAATATAATATATTCTATTTATGTAATAACTTTAATAAAGTATTCTCGCTTTATATAAAAGATGTTTCGCTTTTATTACGCTAATAATACTGAATAAAATAAAACGTCATTATCGCTATAATAATTCATATTATTAATCGACAATAATGGAATCAAACCGAGTGACTTCTCACATAAGATCAATAATCAATACCGTGTGCTACTATGCAACCACACGACATCGCATTTTTTTACTACCGAGTAGTTCAACAAGATCAACTGTAAAACTTCCGCCGTTATTTCAATAAAATATTTTTGTGTTTTTTTTCAATCCGACAATAATTTCGCTAGGGGTCCACCAATGATGAGAGCATCATATTAATATTCCCCGCTAAACCTAATATTCCCCCACCAATCGAATATAATATAACCACTGTGATACTTTGCAAAATTTATAAATACTACCCACAACTATAATATTATCTCAAATTCACACCATAATATTAAAAATTATTTCGACAAAATTTAAATCTTTATTGATAAAACTGGGGTCTCACAATCTCCCTCCTTATGGAATTTTCGCCTCGAAATTAGGGTACGACTGGTATGATAAAGAGGTGAGGATACCTTGAATACCTTTATCGTTGAAAACATTAAATTCATCTTTGCAATCCGCCAAAGATATTCATTAACAATTCATCTTTGCACTACAGCCAAAGATATACAATCAGTAAAATCAATAATGCCGAGACTCAATTTTAATAGTATCACAACCATTAATTATTCATGCACCATCGCCAAGGATATTCGTGTTTTCAATTACGGCCATGATTATACCGAATAATCCGTGGTCATAATCATACCAAGTCTATCAATGCACTACGACAAAGATGACTTTTACCACATCCATGAATTAATATTTCATTCACGAGACTCATTTCAATAATTAATCCATATCATCGAATCATCCCCGCACTACGTGCCAAGGATATTTATTAAGTATCACGACCACTAATTATCCATGCACTACTACCAAAGATAATCGTGTATTCATTAGTATCGGGACCACAAATTATCCATGCACTACTACCAAAGATAATGGTATTGTATTCATTAGTATCACGACCACAATTATCCATGCACTACTACCAAAGATAATCGTATATTCATTAAGTATCACGACCACAAATTATCCATGCACTACTACCAAAGATAATCGTGTATTTATTAGTATCACGACCACAAATTATCCATGCACTACTACCAAAGATAATCGTGTATTCATTAGTATCATGACCACAAATTATCCATGCACTACTATCCATGCACTACTACCAAAGATAATCGTGTATTCATTAGTATCACGACCACAAATTATCCATGCACTAAGGCCAAAGATAATCGTATTCATTAGTATCACGACCACAAATTATCCATGCACTACTACCAAAGATAATCGTGTATTCATTAGTATCACGACCACAAATTATCCATGCACTACTACCAAAGATAATTGTGTATTCATTAATATCACGACCACAAATTATCCATGCTTTACTACCAAAGATAATTGTGTTTTCAATTACGGTTATGATTATCTACCAACAACCTCAGTCATAATCATACCAAGTCCATCTATGCACTACAGTGCCACAGATGACTTTCAACATAATATAAAGCATGAGGATAATGATATAAAGAATCAATCAAACGAGATAAAGGATAAATATTAAACATTTATAATATAATTTATCCAGATTCAAGAATATCCCCATGTTATCAATCACTTAATAATCTCATAATCTAATATCATTAATATTATAACAATATTTTAATCACTTCTTAAATTTATAAACAATTTATCTTAATTGTTTACGCTTTTACCATATAATGCATTTAATCATTCAAAATGCCATACTCATAAGATATCATCACCAATTATCAAATCTCTCAAAAAAATATGCATATACTCTATATAGGATTCTCTAGCCATAAAATCCTATTTTCAACTTTTGTTACTTCACATAACATATTTAACTCATATGTTCAGAATTAAACTATTTTCATGAAAAATACCAAATCAGTCCCAAAAATATTTCTTTTCTGGGATTTAGTATAATATAGTCCCATAATGAAAATATATTTTTCTCGGAATTTTTAAAATTCATTTACTATTTTTCAAAAATCAATTTCTAATTAATTCCTTAAGAAATTAGCTACCTCAAGTTTAACTCCAAAAATTCCCAAATCTTGGCAGGACCTTACACATGTTAATGTGAGCCTCCAGTTTAAATTTCATGGTCATCGGAGTTATAGAACTCCGGTTATATCGTTTTTCGTCGAGAAAAACCTAAATATTGAAATAGTCATAACTTGCTCATTTTAAGTCGAATGAGCTCATTTTTGGACAGGAGGTACTTTATACCATATACCTTCATGTCCCAAAAGGCCAGAATTTTTTCTCATAATTTAAGTGTCCGAAACAGCCCTCTCTAATATCATGCAAAGCTTTTTTTTTGCTTTTTTTTGCAGCTTTGCACTCCTTTGCTAAAATCAGTCCACACAAAAATCTACAACACCTTTTCCAGTAATTCCACTTGGATTAGTTAGGTAACTCATAGATCTAACTTTAGGACTTGACCACACTCAAAAATTCAAAATATAATAGGAGATATGGTCAATTGAATTTTATGTTACGCTTTTCACCAAAATCTGATTTTCAACCCTTTGTGATTTCTAAGAAACTTTCATGTTTTCACATAATAACCAACATAACTCATCATAACACTTACTAATACTTCATATACCCATGATTTTCATTAGTCCAATGCTTTTATTATGACTTTCATCATAATCCTCGTAAATGCATCCTTTTAGTTGAAGAAATATTTGAGGGTTTAAGAAAATGGGTTTTCATCTGGGGTCAATACAAAATTCGATTTTTCACGCTCTAAGTAGGCTAAGAAGTCTTCAAGAATACGCCAAGAAATTTATTAATAATAGAAATATCATTCAAAACTGTGACTCTCATCCAAGACTTGGATAAGACGTCACATTGATACCAACTGTGACTTCTATCCCTTAACCTAGATAAGACCTCACAATGATACCTATAAACTTGCCATCTTCATTCACGATGTCGCCATCTTGAAAGTCCGGCTTCGGTGCATTCCACACAAGGAAGTCAACAACGAAAAGGTTCGGGGCTCTTTACTTATGGCTTGATATGACAATAATTGACTTTAGTAGTTTGGTTACTTGAATTCGCACAACAAAGTTGGTTATGAATATAAAAGCTAACAACCTTACTTAAAAGCATGATGAGTAGTTAACCAATTGATTCCTAAAATCACATCAAAGGCAAGTATTTTCAAAAAGATAAGATCGACGAAGTAACGTGAAAGTGTTTATTTGAATCAAACAAGATTTAAAAATAGTAAGGTAACGTAAGGCTCCTACTAATTAAGTTTCAACCAATAAGTCAAAGTCTAACTTCTCCTGAGTCAAATTTAAACGTTGAACGCAAAGCAAGAGAGATAAAATAATGGGTAGAACCCAGATATCTTATAAGGTATAGACTTTCGTAATTTATAAATAACTAACCCGTGCTAACTTCGTTCGGTTTACTCGCTTTTGAGAAGTCATGAAAATGCACTTCCTAAAACCAACGACTTTGTTTTGTCCATATCCACCTTTGGTGCCACCGTCCCAAATTAGACTTGACTTTGGTGCACAACAAAATTGAGCTAAATGACCTTCTCTTCTTGCAATTTCCACTTCTATTATCTTTGCCATGATTACCACAAGTGGTTACCATTCTTAGCATGATAATTTCCCCACGATGGTTATCATTATTTCGATAAATTAGCTGCCACCAAAGATGATTATTATTATCGTTGTTGGTCGTTACCTTTTGTTTGAAATGAATCAACACTCTCATGTGCTTCATTGCTTATCTCAAAGATTTTCGGATGTCATTCTCAAACACCGTCACAAAACAAGGGTTAATTAACATATCACATATTATCCCTATACTCGACCGACCAATTAAATACCAAATAAATTTTAGGTAGGTCATACTAGCGAAGGAATTCCCGCCTCTCCCCTCCTAGTTCTTATCTCACATCTCACCAGGATCATATCCCTAAGCTCGATACCAAACCGTGACGCCCCCAAAATTAGGTATACATCACCCATCTTGGGTCGCCACTTATATGGTACATAAATCAAATACAAACTTAATTATATAACCGCCGCAGTAACATACTTACAAAACTTAAATACAAATATTGTCTTCTAGATAATATCCACTCTTAAATAAGTCCTCATTAAATTTATTATCACACTATTTAATGTAATAGTGAGGACTACTAATGCTTATCATCCGGACCATTACTCCGTTTCCCCGACTAGTCCCATTACGTTCTCATTTCCAAGAGAACAATGAAAGAAAGGGTGAGCTCAACTAGCCCCAAGAAGAAATATTATGACTAAGATAATGCGTAATAAATTATCATTAGCCTTCAACAAATGTTAAACCGATAAAATACAATAGACAACCCGGTTTAACTGCAACGGAATATGCAATCCATTAAAAGAGTCAAGTAGAAAATAAAATCTACTATCTTTTAGGTTTTAAAAGGTTTTCATCAATTTTTATCACTAAGACTCAATTTAATGAATAAACCACAATATCTAATCATCCCTGCACTACTGGCCAAGGATTTTCATCAAATTATCAATGGTCATGACTATACCGAATCACCCCGGTCATAATCATACCAAAAACTATCCATCATCGCATTACAGCCATCGAGGACTTTTGTCACATCATTTATATCAAAGCCATGATTATACCGAATGATCCATGTCATAATCATACTAAGTTCATCTACGCACGTAAGCCAAAGATAACATAATATAACATGAGGATGATGACAATGACATAATAATTCAATAAAACAAGTTCAAGAATTATTTAATCCAGAATTATTAACGCCCAAATTGTCAACACGATATCTTTGTTTTGTAGAGTAAAATTCAAGAATGATCGAAGAATATTTCCATGAAAAGATATCGATAAAACGCAAATATCAAGGATATTCTACTAATTTCATGGAGTATAGAAGTCAAAGTTTTAACCAACCTGGGTATAATAAAGAATGGAATAACAAAAGAAATCACCACGCATGCAGATTTCAGATGATAAAAGTTATTCCAATAGAATAATAATAACGGAACCAACCAGTCGTAAAATTCACAATCAATGTGATGATCCAACAGTAATAATAAATGTTGAATAATAAACAATGGAACCAGGTCCGATGTAAAACACACGCATGTGATATTCCAATGTAATAATAAATGCGAGTAATAAACAATGGAACCAGTCGGGTGTAAAACACGCAGACAGGATATTCCAAATGTAATAATAAAGAATGGAATAACGAAGAAGAAGATCACCAAGTATAGGGGATTCACAGATACTGAGTTATTCCAATGTAATAAATAAGAATAGAATAATATAAGGATTTCACCAAGTATAGGTATGTCACAGCGTATAAAAGTTATGTATAGGGTATGCCACTTTTACAAAGTTATTCCAAATGTAATAATAATGAATGGAATAATAGAAGTTCTCTTCATGAATAAGAAAGAATAACACCCCTTACGGGTACAACAAATAATATCCCTTACCGTAAAAGACACTGGATATCAAAGTAGTGAAGTACCAGAATACTCTTCTTCTTTCTCTCTATAAATTTTCTCTCTATAGCTTCTCTCTATAATTTCTCTCTCTAGAGTTTCAGTGAATTCGTAAGAAAATAATGAAGGAATGAGCTTCTATTTATAGGAAAATAGAATGCATAGTAATTAATCCATGAACGGTCCAGATTGATTTACTTTAATCGATCATCCATATTTAAAACAAAATCTTTTAAATAAAATATCATATATTCTATTTATATAAAAACATTTTTACTACGCAAAACACTACGCAACACTATGCAAAACACTACGCAACACTATGCATAATAAAATATAATATATTCTATTTATGTAATAACTTTAATAAAGTATTTCATTTTATATGAAAAGATGTTTCGCTTTTTATTACGTTAATAATACTGAATAAAACAAAACGTCATTATCGCTTATAATAATTCATATTATTAATCGATAATAATGGAATCAAACCGAAGTGACTTTCACATAAAGATCAATAATCAATACCGTAAGTCTTACTACGCAACCACACGTATTATTGTACTTTTACTACTGAAAGTAGTTCAACAAAGATCAAACCAGAAAACTTCCGCCGTTATTTCAATAAAATATTTTTGTCGTTTTTTCAATCCGATAATAATTACATTAATAGGGTCCACCAATGATTGAGTAGTTGTATTTAATATTCCCCGTTAAACCGAATATTTCCCACCAATCGAATATAATATAACCACTTGCATACTTTGCAAAATTTATAAATACTACCCACAACTATAATATTATCTCAAATTCACACCATAATATTAAAAATTATTTCGACAAAATTTAAATATTTATTGATAAAATCTGGGGTCTCACATTTCTAATGTGAAGAGGTCTAGAGTTCGAGACTTGTGAGTAACATTTTCTTTAAGAAAATTTTTAACCTCCACATCAAAGAAAAAATAACGCCACGTCAAATTGGATGGAAAATCGAAACTGGAGTGACCATTTTGTAAATTTTGAAAATCTGAGTTATTCGATCATAATAAAAAAGTTTTGAGAAGCACAATGAAAAATCGAATCAAAGTCGATGACCAAAACCTTATTTATCCCGATCTGGTCAATTGGTCAATAGAATACTGACACATATAGAGTCTTTGCCTATTAGCCAATTAACCAACTTACCTAAAAATAAACTTCATACTAACCACTTTCAGTAATAATCTATATCTACTACAGTAGCGCACGCGTTTATGGGAGTTAAAATAATTTTTTTATAAAATTTGAAAGATTAAATAGGAAGGTATAAAAATTTTAATTTAAAAAATAAAATAATAATATAGTTATAATTGTAAGGGGAAAAGGACAAAAACTTTTAAGTATGTACGTACGTACGTACTATGTAAATGTCTCCATTTTTCTTACTGGTAAAATTAAGAAGCTCAGGACATGAAACTGAATACGGAAGAAAAGGGTGCATTATCCATGCATGCAAACATACGACAAATTAATTGTAGCACTTAATTACCGATCATAAACAAGTATAGCTAGGTATATTAATTAATGATGATATATATGGAGTAGTTTATATATATATATATATATATATATATATATATATATATATATATGTTGTCTAAATGATCAACAAGTTGATCCTGCATGATTCTAATTAAATGAATCAAGATGATCAAATCACACAAAATACATACTAGCTATATAGTTACGTTGATCAGCAGCAAGCAACAAATAGCGTCGACCGGGTCGCAGAGACCATTAATTTTCTTGTAACGATGGATATTTAATTCGGAAATAAATAAAAATAACATAAGCGGGCCATGCATTAAGCAGGATATAGATATAGATATTAGCTAGCTAGCTAGCTAGGTTAATGTTTGATTTTGAGTACTTTGTCGTCCGTCCAGCTGGAGCTGGTACTTGTGTTTTTCGTGATCTTCTGTACTCATGAAAGCAGTAACCGGAAAAGACTTTCCAATACCCACTGGGGTCTTGAAATAAATTTTGTGGGTAGCTGCTGCTGCTGCTGCTGCTGCTGCAGGATCTTGGATGCTCATCTCAACAATGGGTACCCATAAAAGCAGCTGCTTGCTCTTGACCCCAGTCATCTTCTTCATCTTGTTCTTGCTTACATAGGCAGTGACCTCAATGCCATAGCTGACTCGGGTGTTGGTTGCGGCAAAGAAATGCTCGTAAGGGGCCTTCTGTTTCATCCACACGAATCCGGTCTCGTGAACTACCCCGCATTCGACAAGATCTTGCAGGGGGAGTACACCCCTGGGGAATCCCAGCTCTTCAAGGAGCTCTATACAGTGCTGATAGCATTCTTCTGCTCCGTACAAAATCTCAGCTCCTGCACGTTCCACCACTGATTTCTTCGCTGCAGCCATTAATAATGCTAACGATCGAAATTGATCGATTGAATGATATTGATGTGATCTTGTGGTCTGCCGGGGATATGATATGATTTTATATATAATAATTAATTAATTGAAGTTACGTTTTTAGGTTGGGTGGGAGTTGAGCTAATTGAAAAGGTTAGCTTGCCTAACAAAACTGAATACATACTTCATGCTCGCTCCAATATTTGTTTAGGCTAACAGCCAAGTGAATGGCATTGGCACGTTACTGCACGTACGTAAGCTGCTGGCCGTTCATATCATATGTAAATTAATATGTATGTATACTATATATCAGACATAAGGATTTGATATATATATTCGACATCTTAAATCACTTCTTCTAGAACCCCCAAACCAATAACTCTGATACCAAATGTTAGATTTAAGATCGGATGATGAACAAAATCAAACATAAATTAATAAAGAAGAAGGAAAAAAATAATAACACATAAAATTATCCAGGTTCACCAATTTGACTAGTCTTGTTTGTCTAATTCATACATGATATATTGTGTCTCTCACATGCTCTCTCTCCATGATACACACAAAACAATACTTTTATAGTTACTATAAACCCTACCTCCTATACCATGAATTTAATCACATGAGACTCAATATATTAGTCAATCATAAGATCGGGCTATTAATAAAATCATAAACCCAAATAAACATCATGCTTGGCTATTGGTCTAGCCGGCCCACTGAAGCCAATCGAGATCCAATAATTATATATATAAAAAAGAAAAGATATCCTTAGTTGCTTCACAAATTTTATATAGAATGATGAGTCTTTGTTTGTTTATACTAGTGGACGTCGCTATTATGTACTTATTGTCATCCTTTTCAGGGGAAAAAATGTACCTTAAGTTATTTTAAAAATGACAAAAGTGTTCCTTAAGTCATCTTTTAAAGGACGAAGGGAGTGTATTCATATGTAAGATCTATACACTTGTATATATATAAAAAAGTAAAATCTAAAGACAAAAATGAAATTTACTTGTCACTCATTTTCTCCTTCAAGTTTCTAAATTTTGCTCATGTATCACAAACAACTCCCTTCATAAAATTATAATATTGAGGAATACTAATAAGTGAGTTAAGTGTACGAGGCTAGATTTCCCCAAAAATTGAGGTTGTCAAACGAAACGCAATTATATTTAGGGTTAATTTCACTTAACTACTTGAGTTTTACACGTTTCGCACATAAATATATGAGTTTTAAAAGTCAACACCTGTAGTATTGCGGTTAAGTGAAACTGTTACATTTATCATCAAAATTGATCATGCACGTGTTCTACTCTCTAAATGTGCAAACACCCACTAAAATTATAAATTTTTGATTTAAATGTCCAAAATACCCTTAGCCCAAACACACATTTTATGTTTTTATTTTCATAACATTCTTCTTTTTCGCTTTCGAGCCACTTATATTTCAGTTCCATTAATATTCTATCAAAGACACACGAAAGTTTGAATTTTTTAAGTTTGATTCATTTTTTTATTTCTTTGCTTATATTACTTTTTATCTTTTTATGACTCTAATTGTCCATCAAAGTCTCAATTTTTTTGTCTTTTATGTTTTTAAGTAATACTATACATTAACTTTTATAAATATTTCAAAGGCTCAATTTGATTTTTGAATTTGAGTATTTTTGGTTAGTTTGAAATTCAATTGTAAGGTTTAAAATTCATTAAGAATCTGGTGTAAGGGTAATTATGAGTGTATAAAAAGCATAATCAAGAAGGAAGGATGTAGGATTTTGCAAAATAAAATAAAATTTAGGTTAGGGCTTACTTGGATTTAAGGGTGTAAATGAAAAGTCAAGTCGTATTGAATTGCTTAGAATTAGTTTACAAAATTTATCGAGTATAAAATAAAGTTTGATTTAGGCTCGTTTACGTATTGAGTCGAGCACTCTCGAATCGAACCCGAGTAGTTTGAACTTTTCGAACAAATATATTCGAGTATCAATAGAAAATTATAATTTAAAGAGGTTAGAGTAATTTATCGAATTTTAAAATTTAATATAAATTATTTATATTTTAAGTTGAACTCAAATCAAATTTTAGTTGAGCCAGCGAGTACTCATTTTACATCTTATTTGGGTGTTTGAGGTTTCGGATAAAGTTTTTGGGGGGAAAAATATACTCTCTCCTTCCCAAGATAAATTTTTTTATTACTATTTCATGTAGTCCCAAGTTAAATTGTTACAATAAAAGTTTTGGATAAATAATTTATGTTTACAATAATTTACCTATAATACCCTTATTATTAATTGTTATATTTCTATTATCTATGCATATTTATAGAGCATTACTAGTAATCTATACAAAAAATTATGCAATTAAATGAGAATTTAAATATAAATAATTTTATCTTTTTGTCTCTTTGAGCAAAAACTCAACCATGACTTCTATTAGAATACGTTTACTTTAGAAACCTGATTATACTTTGGCAATCTTTTACCCATATATTTATTATACTTTGGTAATCTTTTCCGCTTAGAAAATTATAGTCTTTTTCCCCTCCACCATTCCAATGTCTGCAAATGCCCAAGAATCCGAATTGCAAAATGGCGCAACTATAGCCGAACCACAAACCCATCCAGATCCCAGTCTCCATGAACCCAGTGACACCGCGATCCAACCAGCACCAGAACCAGCTGTCGATGCAAGTGATGATTCCACCAATCTCCCTGAATCCAGTGAGACCGCGATCCAACCACCTACATCCGCACCACATAATGATTCCAAGCTCGCTGTCGCTGAGCCCACAGGTGAATCGATCCAAAGCCAATCAAATCACCCCACCCCCGTCGTGACTGATGCAGATCCCAAGCTCGGTCGAACCATCCAATCCAGCAATACTCCTGAGCTGCGAAAAGATGAAGGTAGCCGAACGTTCACGATGAGAGAGTTATTAGATGAATTGAAGAATGGGGAGCCAAATGAAGATTCAGAAGCTGAAAGACCAGACGGTGGCACACCATATAGGTCAGTCTTCTGCATTCAAATATAGTTACAATTGTCTTGTCTTTTATAGGAAATGCACTTGAATTTTTAAATTCGTATTATGAATTTGATAAATTTCAAGAGAACTGGCCGTAAATTTATTTTATTTTCACTACATTTTGGAGTAACATACAATAGCATCAGAATAATAGTAGCCTTTTATTAAAAGAATTATAAGAACGACTAAGAAGGCTTTCAGTGATTGCTTGGTGTTTGTGTACTTTGCAGAACAAAGTCTTAAACTTTATGACTACAAAGTCTTAACTTTATGATTATAGTTCACCGCATCTTCTGCAAATAAATTTTTCCATGAATGCTATGCCAAATTTAACATATTCCCAGAACAAAGTCTTAAACTTTATGGCTATAATTCATTGCATCGGCGAGAAACCATTTTTCCATGAATAATGAAATGCGAACTCCATACTAGACTGTAAGGAATAGTATGTCGTTGTAAATTCAAGTTGGGGTGGGTTTATATAGACCTTAAGCTCTCTCCTTGGGTAGGGTAGCTAACTTTTCAAGGTGAGTCAAAGAGGCTAAGATTTGTATAATTGGTGCTTTCATTGAGAGCCCGTACTTGCAAGTCGGTACTAGCAAACAAGACTACCTGTGGAAAGGGCTATCTAGAGACCAGATTAAAATATTGATAGGTACAAAGGGCGTTGAGTTAGTGTCGCTAGGATGAGGCCGCCATAGCTGGATAGATGGGCCGACGAAAACTAATTATGATTTTACTATTTACCCTTGTCCTCTTCCTCCCTTCGCTATTCACTTTATACTCCCTCCAATCCCTTTTAAGTGTCATTTTAGATATATTTTTTGCTCCTTTTATTTGTCATTTGTAGAATTCAAAGAAAAACTATTTACTTAGCTTCACATACTACTCCAAACACTAAATACAAATTTGTTCTCGCACGCATCTTTCTAATGAATTTTACTCCAATGAGAGAGAATTCTTTATTTCCTCTCTCTTCTCTCTATATATCTTATCTTTACATTGATCGATAAAAGGGTATATTGATATTATAAACGTATTTTAATTAAGTAGGCAAACTATTAATTACATTCTTTAATATATGTTCTCCTAAAACGACATTTAAAAAGTAACAGAGGGAGTGTAGTCATTCTTTTATTGGATTAAATGCACAAAGTCAGAATAATAATTAACAGGTCAAAGCAAAGGGTTGCAACACATGAATACATGATGATTCAATTGCATGTGATGTATGGCATAACTTTACGAAATTAGGAAGAATGCAACTTATAATTGCTTTTCTGGTTAGTTACACTCGGTTACTGAGTTTTAAAATGGACATAAAAGAAAAGAAATGGACTCCAATTTTTTTGTTATCGAGTTTTTTTAATGAACAAAAAAGAAAAGAAATGGACGGAAAACTAATCCACTTTTCTGTCCAAAAATGGATGAATTTGGATGAAAAAATAAATAACATAAGTTCATTTTTTATTATCTCTATTATACCCTCTAGTTTATGAGCATAATAAAACTAATTTACTAATTTAAGGGTAACTTAGTAACTTAAAATGTGGAACATAAGTTTTCTTTTCTTTTCCTTTATAAACTCAGTAACAACATAAGAAAACTTACTAGTTATCTTCTTTTCTTTTCTATTATAAATTAAGTTCTCCATTTTTTTCTTGTCCTTCCCAAACTCTGAAACAAAGTGTTAAAGTTATTGGAAACTTGTAAAACTGGGTTAATTTGTGGAAGAAGGATGGTCTGCTTTATGCAAATGAAGAACTAAAACATTAGTGTGTTTTGAAGATGCTTTATGTCAAGTACTTTGTTAGACTATGCAGAAACTTTAAGATATGAAGCTTTTCGAGGGTGTTTTGTGCAATAAGAAGGATATAATTTTGGGAAATGGTTTAGGCACCAAGATTACAATATTGAGTTTTACTTTTTGTTAAATCATAATACAAGCCTATTTCCTAAGAACTGGCAAGTACAACTGGTCCTCTTTCTGTCAATCTTACAAGTTACAACCTGCAAAATCTATATCGGAATAGTCCATTAGATCAGATGAGGACTTCTTAGGGTACCAAAGACCCAAGTTAGGAGTTCCTTTTAAATATCTAAATGTTCTCTTGACAGAAACGAAATGAGATTCCTTAGGATTAGCTTGATATCTAGCACAAATACATGTTTCAAACATTATATTAGGTCTACTAGCAGTTAAGTAGAGGAGTAAGCCAATCATTCCTTTATAATGAGTTACATCCACACTTTTACCATTTTTATTTATATCAAGCTAGCTTTTTATGGGTTAGAGGAGTGTAAAATTATCGAGTGTTTTGGGTGTTGTGTTAGTATTCATGATCAGTAAGAAGGATCTCGTTGGGCTTCTTTATTTCTTCATCTTTTCGTTTTCTTTCAAATAGGATGTTAATATCTAAATGGACTAATGGAAGGAAGGATTTGGCTAATGTCAAAATGTTGTTAACAATTTATAAGGTGCATAAAACCAAGAAGAAAAACAAGATTCAAGGAATCATAGTATACTTTTATGATATAAAAAAATCAATTGAAGCAACCTCAAATTCTCAAAAGTCGGTTTTTCTAGAATTTGTTGTTGAACTAATGAACAACTTTACTAGGATTAAGATTTGAAATATATAAAACCTCCCCTCCCCCCCATCTCAAGTAGCTGGGAGCATAGAGGTTAAATTAAGTTTTTTCTTACTTCAAACATAAAGATGAGGAAAATATAAACCTTGAATAGGGTATGGAATAAAGCAGACTCTTTATTTTTTAGGCAAAAAAAGAATTTTTATTAGAAAGAAGAGTATCAATTATAAAATGGGCCCAAAGTCTAGCATATAAAGACATCATGCTGTCTAACTGAAATCCAATTGACAATGAGAAGAGTTGGCCCAAGTCGACACATTTTCTCAAGGTATTCAATGTGGGACAAGATATATACTTTAACACTCTCCCTCACGTGTAACCCAGTGTATTGAGGGTTGCATGTGGACCTGATGAATATGAAGGCCCACACAAAATAAGCAAGCCCAAAAGAAATCTAGTAAACTATGGACAACTATTTACCCAATTGATAAGTGATACTAGTTAAGAAATGGATAACTTTGACCCTTAAGAAATTGATTGCAAGTGGGTAAGAATGAAGGCTAAGAAGAGTGTTTAATTAGGCCCAATGATATATAAAGATATCAAACTCTCTAACTCGAAATCAGTTGGCAATGAGAAGAGTTGGGCTAAGTCATTATATACTAGACATATTTTCTCAATGTATTCAATGCGGGACAAGATATATACTTTTAACACACTCTAATTCCTTGCATCCATTCCTCCTATTCTTCTTTATTTTACTAATTTAATATCCTGTACTAGCCGTTTTGATTCAAGAGTTTGTTCCTCGTAGTATGGTGAAGAAAATACTATTTGTTTGAACATCTATGAGCATTCTCGCAATCTTCACTTTCATAAAGCTTCCTATTTGATATCAAGCTTCTTATTATAATATCGTGTCTTCCAAAAGTATTGCCACAGGCATGTAATTCTGTAAATATCATAAAACAGTAACTATATTATCTGATTTCAATTTTATAATCCTACTTTAAGGTATTTGTCATTTGTCAATATTTTAAATCCACTTTTGTTTTTCACATCAATTGGCTTATATCATCAAAGAGTGATGATGTTATCTGTTTTCAGTTTTGTCATCCTCCCCTATAAATTAACTTATCACAATTTTATTTATTTTGATTCTTTATTTCATGAATTTGGTTTATTCAGTCAAGGAAGCACACAACAGCAGCAGCAACAACAACAGAATAATGCTGCCATGGACTTGATCAATAGCGTTATAGGTTCAGATGAGGAAGGTCGCTCTCTAAAGCGAATATTACTTACATTTGCCGCCCAGAGGTAGGCATGATGTTTTCAGTTTTAATAATTACACTAGCAGTACATAATGTTATTTATTCAATTTGATTACTGAAATATTGGGTCCTGCTTTGCTCAAACAATTAATTCAACACCCATTGTATTGTGTATTTAATATTGAGTTCCTTTCAAAAGTAAACATATTGAGCTTTCTCTGCAGTAATGTGGTACTCCTTCATGCACTTCACATGCTTCCTTTTTTCTACACAATTTTAAGACAGTTGTATAATTATGTAAAATCTAATTGAGGTTTCAAATGTACCCTCCCAATAGACCCACAACCAAAGAGTATTAATAGACAAAAAACTAAATGGGTGAATTGATACAAGACAAAAAGACTAGGGCAGCTTAGTTTTGGAACAGCTAAAACAGGAAAGTAAAGCAACTAAAAGTGGGACAGTGGGAGTATGTATCTTATGCTGTTTTAGCAAATATAAGGGAAAGAAAATTATTTTGCAAGTGATTTCACTTATAGTCTCTTCCTTTTCTTCAAATCCTTCTAAATTTTGTACATACACCTGTATTAGCAGTATTACAGGTGGATTGTTTTTCTGTTAGTAATCTTCTGTTTCGGAGTTGTACTTTCCTTCTTCAAGACTTCAACCAAAATTCATACCTACCGATTTTGCAATA
Organism: Panax quinquefolius; assembly: GCA_020205615.1. Taxonomy (NCBI): domain Eukaryota; kingdom Viridiplantae; phylum Streptophyta; class Magnoliopsida; order Apiales; family Araliaceae; genus Panax; species Panax quinquefolius. The sequence continues at coordinate 419,244 of CM035153.1, forward strand.
TCCCATTTCGTGAAGGAAACTTCCATTGGTTTTTAAGGATCAATACAAAATTCCATTTCTTTATGACTTCAAACAATGTCCTCTCTAATAGTGATTAATGAGTTGTTCTTATTGCAGTGCTATCTTGCTGAACAGAACTCCAGATTTCTTAAATCGAGATTTAAATCTGTACTTAAGTATGAATATTGGTTATATTTCTTTCAGTTTGAAGGCGAATACCTTTTATATATAGCTTCTTTTACGTATATGTTTGTTCAATACAATGTCATTTATAAAAAATATTTTAATCATTGAAATCCTCGAAATACATACTTAGTGTTATCCACTAACGTTGTTGAACATTAATTGAAATAGAATTTACTATTAATTTGTGATGCACCATTTAATATTGCGTACGCTTGACAATTCTGTTATGCTTCCTATGAGCTTTGATGTCTGTATTTGTTTTTGCAGTTTAGTTTAATAAAGTTGTTTACCTCTTCAATATTACTATGATGAGATGTCAGTGAATGTCTTTAGGTAGCTTGTACTTATGAATACATATTGATGTTATTGTACAGGTATGCTAGTGCAATAGAGAGAAATCCAGACGATTATGATGCTCTATACAATTGGGCACTAGTTCTTCAGGTCTTTTGCTGTGCACTTAAAAATTCTCCTTCTCTCTCTCTCTGTTCTGTGCATTTTGCATGAAACAATGTCCTGTATTTTGTTAACATGATGTGAAATTTCCCTCCATAAATTTTTCCATCCAATGCAGGAAAGTGCAGATAATGTTAGTCCAGATTCGAATTCTCCTTCTAAAGATGCTTTGCTTGAAGAGGCATGCAAGAAGTATGATGAGGCCACACGTCTTTGCCCTACACTTCATGATGTATGTACTAAATTCTATACTTGTAGTCATGTTGAATGCCTAGAAATGTCTTATTTACTTAATACGACAAGGATCACTGCCTAAAGCAACTATACCAGATAACAAATTGAATAAAGGACCAGAAATTGATTGATATTATCTATAGCTGAACCATGTGAAGTTTGGTGCCTCAGAATATTGGATCATTATAGATTTTTAAAGATAAGAATTCTACTATCTGTTGGACTATTTCTCACTAACAGTTCCATTAGTTGCACTTTCAGAAATGAGCTTTTATAATGTATCACAGCTGTCTCTTGAATCATATATTTATCATTTCTTGTCATCATATACCAGGCATATTACAATTGGGCCATAGCAATTTCTGATCGAGCAAAAATGCGTGGTCGTACAAAAGAAGCTGAAGAATTATGGAAGCAGGTCCAACATTTTAATGCTGTTATTTTCTGATGCCATATGCTATCATCTCACTCTTTTTTAGTATAATTATTTTAACCAGTTATTTCTCTATTTGTTTTAGACTTTTGTTTTTTTGAATTTAGTAGCGATGAGAAAATGTTTTGGGTTCCAAAGAAGCATTACAAAGTATATCTTTGAACATAACATGTGACTGACTATAAGCACTTGGAAAGCTAAAATGTAAAACATGATAAAAATAGGGCACAGTGGAGTGTGATAGGCTGTTGGACTTAGTTGTGCACAAGTGATTATAGGGTAGTTTAGATAAGTTGTTGTAATCCCCCCTACAATGCAAGAGCATTATATAGAAATTTCTTATGGAATTATAAGTCTTATTTGTTTTCTGATGAAAAAGCCTAAAAAACAATTCATTCAATTTTTTTTCTAATTAATTTTTTTGGTAGCCTTCAATATTATCCCAATTACTCCCTCCTTCCAACTTTAATTGTCACTTTTTGATTATCATGCACTTTTAAAAAAAGCATTGAGATTTTTGAAAGTTACGTAGAATTCCAAAATACTTATTTATTGAACCCCACTCTAAGGTGGACATTTTTGAATAAGTTAAAAACTAGGAGGACAAAGTTTTGGGACATCTAGAAAAGGACAGAGGTAAAAATAAAGTTGTGAGGGAGGGAGTAAATATATTTCTCATTTTAAACATAATTTGAATTTGGGGAACTTGTTAGTGATGCTACCTCCCACAGCTGCATAATAATGAGAAATTAGAAAATACAAAACTAGATATCTGAATAGTATAGCAGGGTCCAATTTATGTGCTTTTCATGTGTTTGGCGGAGTCTAGCCTGCTTTAGCCATGTCAAGATGTGACATCATGGCTGATTCTGGATATGATTTGTAGAATCTTCAAGTTGGTAGACATTGGATTTGAAACAATTTATAACTGTGTTATGACTGCTGTGATGTTTAGGAAACCTCTATAATGTAAGAAGAATTACTGACAATTGATTCAAACTTGTTTTATATGCTCCATCTCTCAATGAGTGGTACTTTCTTTTCATTGGAACTGACACGCATGCTATTATGACATTGAAGAGCAAGTGTTTCTTATTCTCTTTTATTGCAGGCAACAAAAAATTATGAACAAGCTGTCCAACTTAATTGGAACAGTCCCCAGGTAACTCTTTAGAAAAGTTTGAGTTAGTCTTCCTTTCTCTTCTAGTTTAGATGTGTCATCTTTCCATTGTTATATCCTGAACCCTTGTATTATTTCTTGATAAGAATTAATAATCATATTAATTTGTCATTATTTTAATTTCGTGGCAACGTATATTTCAGGCACTCAACAATTGGGGACTTGCTCTGCAGGTACTTTTAACTTGGAACAACTCTTATGGGATCGCTCTCTCTGGGTTAATTTCTTATATGAAAGTGATATAGCAGAGTTGTTTATTTATTTATTTACTTTTGAAAACTTTTTACTTCATGTGAATGTAATTATGCAGGGAAATTTATTTTAATTTGATATCATGAGTGCGCATTTCAGGAACTCAGTGCAATTGTTCCTGCACGAGAAAAGCAGACTATTGTAAAAACCGCAATCAGTAAGGTAATAAGTTATCTTGAGAGAGTCACTGGGATAAATGTTCAAAGATAAGGTTTAGAGTTACTGATTTTACCTGTTTCTTTGAACAAAATGTTTTGTTACCTTAAAAACATTTATTAAATTAAATGCAGTTCCGTTCAGCAATACAGTTGCAATATGATTTCCATAGGGCTATCTACAACCTTGGAACAGTTCTGGTCAGTTTACAACTGTTCCTTGTCCATCCATATCTCTACATAACATGGTACTATCTTCAGCAGACAAATTGTTTATGGATGGTTCTCATCTTAATTTCCCACCTCTGCAGTATGGATTAGCAGAGGACACATCAAGAAGTGGGGCAGCAGTCAATGGAAATGAAGTTTCCCCTAATGAGCTATACAGTCAATCTGCAATCTATATTGCTGCTGCTCATGCATTGAAACCAAATTACTCGGTATGTACCTCAAGTTATTTGCTTCATCATTTCCTTTTATAATCTTACTATCTAAATAAAAGGCACCTGTGTCATTCTGGTAATGTTTTACTTTCTCAACTTGATGGTAGCAATTTTATCACCAATGTGGATGTGTCCTAGTTGAGTTTGTTCATATGAACTTCTCGTATATGTTTGTGTGTCTGTGCATGTCAGAGTGTGTGCTTGCATTTTTTTAAGAGAGAGACATAAGGATGCGAGGAATGCAAATATGAGAAAAACAGGCACTAGTGGTTTTTCTTCTCTTACACAGAAGAAATATTTATAAATGCTTTTTCTTTTTCTATTTCAACTCATCATCCTTGATTATACTTATTTTAGTAGTGTTCAGTTTAGTTTTTTTAACTATGTTTATGTTCGTTGCTTACAGGTTTATACTAGTGCCTTGAAGCTCGTGCGCTCCATGGTCAGTACTTCTGCAAACAGTATATAATGTTTTCAATATCCATTCACAGAATATCTACCACATGTCATGGTTCATGGTGACTAATATAGTTTCATTTCCTTTATTGTAGCTTGTCGTCCTTTTTTGCAACTTTGCTATATTCTCTTCATATTATAACTTTGTGGTTGGGAAAAATGAAAACGAAGTCACTATGGCACTCCTTTAACTTATCCATTTAATTACTGCCTTAATTTATTTTCTAATCTTTTTACCGTTTAATGTCTCTTCAGTTGAGAACTAACTAAACTTTATGTGTACCTCATCGCTTTACATGTATGTGAAATATCTCAAGTTAACCCTATCTCTCTCTCTCTCTCTCTCTCTCTCTCTCTCTCTCTCTCTAACTCTGGACAATCTTTCATTGCTCGATATCTTCCCTATAAAAGGGTACAAGATAGGGGGAATGTCTTTCACCCAAGCTGTGAAAGCATCAACGTAGGCAGTTAACTTGGCTAGCTTGTACACGTGAGCAAGATGCTTCCAGAAAAAGAAAACAAGGATAAAGCATCTGAAACAATGAGGACATATTCATACAGAGTCTTCACCTTCAATCATCATCTGAATAATCTTTGCACAATCACTCATAACGATTCTGTCTGACCGCATATCTCAATTAAGACCCTTGTAAATTGATAGCTCTTTCCAAATAGGTTGACAGAAGTTCCCATGAAAACAATCAACACAAGATCAATGCAAATCACCCATATAGTTTCTCACAATTACCCCACCCCAATTTTACCCCATTCCTGCTGCAATTTGTGTCTACATTGACTTTCGTAACCCCTCTGTGAGGTTGGGGAGGTGAGGGACTCCATCTCGCTGCAGCTCTCTGCCCAGGATGATTAACATTTGTAGTCTTCTGATGAGCTTCCAGAAACTCATCTATCACGTTAGCTGCTGCAGAGGCTGTAAACACAGGATTATTTCTCTTCTCTTAATGGATCAAAGTGTTCCTAGAAATCCATATATTCCAAGCTGTATTAGCAATAACGTTACAAGTCTCTTCATTCACAACTAAAAACGATGTTAGCCATTCTGGGAAATGATGAACTCAGCTCCCTCTAGATTGATGACCTAGCTGAGATACAAACTGTACTCCACTGCATCTTGAGACTCAACCAAGGCATGAATCACCAATTTGTTTTCTCAGAAATATACCTTGGGCAACATGGATCCGCATTCATACCTTGAACTAGCAAATAGTACAGAAGGGAAGTATATCGCAGCACGCTCATCATAGAAATGTCTCGACTTTAGGGTGCACTTGAAACTTCCAAATAAATTTCTAGAGGATTATCTAGTTGGAGGGTGGCTCAAAATTGTGGTTTTCTTGATTATACCTTCTGTCCAAAAGCAAGAAGATTAGCAGATTTTACTGAAAATATTCCATCTTCATTGCGGATGAAACTAGCTTTCCAAGTCTTCATTTCAGAATCAATAAGGTTCAAAACAGACATAGGAGCTGAAATGACATTGCTTGCAGATTGCATCTTTGAAGCTCTGGGATTAGGTATCCAACATCTTCCAGAATCTTTGTATTAGCCCCATTGCCTGTCCTCCGACGAAGACCCAACTTCAGAGTCAACAAGGAATTCCAAACGTTTCTCTATCTAAAAGAGGGATTATTCTCTAACTTTGCATCCAGCTAATTGTACTAGGAAAATATTTGGCCTTAAGAAGACGTCCCACAAGCGAGTCTGGCTTTTGAAGAAGTCTTCTTTATACTAGAGCCCCAAAAAAACTTGGAACAGACAGCTTGCATCTCCTCCACCACTCCATTTGGAATATTAAAGCATGACACGAAATAAGTTGGGATAGCTTGGAGCAATACTTATATTTCCTTTCCTGCTATTGGGAGAATGCTCTCATTCCATCCATTAAGGGTCTTCCACGTCCTGTCCTTAATTCACCAAATACTGTAGTCTTCTTTCGACCTATCATTGATGACAAGCCGAGGTAGACACCCAAGTCACTGACTAGGGGATCCGATTTCAGTTATTTGTTAGTATGTGCTTGGAAGCACTATCTTGGTTTCTTCATAAGGTCTTGAGGAATAGAGAGTTGTCTGGTTTATCGGTGTAAAGGAGCCTCGAATACTAACCATTTACTGTTAACCGATAACGACATCTGAAGCCAGAAGCTTTGCTACATTTTTTTCTATCTAGAAGGCATCTGACAAAAAATCAATACAGATATGTCAGCTATGGGTTTTAGCCCAAATATTCCTCGAGATTGTAAAGTTGTGATGCTTCGAATTACAGATAAGTTGGCCTTCTCCTTGCTTTACATTAAAATTTGGATTACTGAAATTGAATGTTGGTTTGTTAAAATGAATGTGGTTGACCTGAACTTTGTTATTCTATTAGTATTAATCACAAGCTGTTGTACCAGTGTAAACTGATGAAATATGGACATCTTCTCCAAATGGATACATGGTAGTTCTCGATATCATCTCTCTTACACATCTTTTCTTTTTTGCAGCTACCTTTACCTTTTCTAAAGGTTGGATATCTGACTGCACCACCTGCAAGAAATTTAGTTGCACCTCATGGTGATTGGAAACGTTCAGAGTTTGTTTTGAACCATGAAGGACTTCGACAGGTAGAAAGTTCGTATGTTTATTTATCACGGTAAAAATGCGAAACATTCTTTTACACTCGATAAACAAAAATCCCCTTTACTGTGAATGCTGCTCTCATGATTTATCTTGGGTTGACCTAATCATTTGGTAAATTTGATGCCACTGCTATTTTCAGTAATCCTACTATTTTTACCATTAGATTATTATTTTGATGCCATGATATATATACATGAAATCGCTACCATTGCACAGAGTATGGGCCACCAATCAGAACTAAATATATTATTTGTATCTTTCTCTCAAATATTTTTGTAGTTTATGAAAGTCATTTTTAATATCTAGTCATATATTCAATCAACTTAACAATATTCTTTATGTAGAAAAGTGCATCGAAGTTCACTTTTCTCACTTCAGAAGAATTTTCGTTTCCTAAACTTATCAAGAAGTTCATGCACTGTATGTGCAGTTCTTCCAGATATCTACTACAATTTTGGATGAATATCAATGTACATGTCTCCAACTTCATATGTATGTACTAAACCCTTGCAAATTTGATGCAGATTAACAATCCAGAGCAAAAACACATGTCAAGAAGCCTTTCTAATTCGGGGGATACAGGGCATATAAATAGACCATCTATTAAAGTTGATGTTCCAGATATTGTTTCTGTATCAGCATGTGCTGATTTGACTTTACCACCTGGTTCCGGCCTCTGCATTGATACAGTTCATGGACCAGTTTTCTTGGTAAACATTCTCTTGGCTTTTACAATGTTGATTTCATTCTTTCTTTATTCAGAGAACAGAAAAACATTGTGTTCTGTTAAGCCATTTCATGCCTGTTTTATTACCACACAAAGGTCATTTTTATTCATTCTGAGAATTACTAATGCAATGTTTCATATTACTAAAAACTATGTGAGGGACCCACTATCTTTTTATCTTCTTTTAAACTAGCTGGAAATTAGTTCTTTCTACTTTTGCCAGTTTCCCCATAATTTATTTTAGTTTATTTGAAAAAAATGGAGGGAGACGCTTGTTTAACTGTAACCACACCCCAAGTTACTCTGGATTTAACAATGCTGGTTTCGGTTGATTTGTTGTCACTTGTGCTGCCTATTCTCACTATTCTTTTTCTCATCCAAAAGATTCAGTTTTTTTTTTGGGAAGGCTTTTCAGTCTCAACTACTTGCAAGGAATATAGAACGAACTCCTCTATGGAGGAGAGATAGGGGTCTTTGTCTCTTAGCATTTTAGGAGGCTCAATATATGAAGATGACACAATTTGTGATTAGAGTTGTGCATTTCAAATTAAAAACTTGGGTTTTAATTACAACCTTCTGAGGGTGTATGGAGGGGCGTGCTGGTACATATCAAACATTTGTAATTATTCTTCCCAAGGTTAGAGTCAAACATTTGTAGCATCAATGATGGTCTACCCAAGTTTTTGCAGTTGAACCAAGGGATAGCTCTTACATTTGGTGCCCTGACTGACTGGCAGAACATTAAGTTATATGGTTCTTTGGCACTTGCATGAGAATGCGTCCCACTAGAGTTTGTTTATATAGCTGTCTGTTTTTAGGCGTTCTTCTTTACCAGAAACCTAACACAATCAGTAATTTTCACTGTGGTACCTCAGGTTGCTGATTCATGGGAATCTTTGGACGGATGGCTTGATGCAATTCGTTTAGTTTACACAATATATGCTAGGGGCAAGAGTGAGGTTCTAGCAAGTATTATATCTGCTTAATGTTTTCTATTTGATCTAATGTAATGGCAATAATCAGCAATTTTTGTGTGTGTGTGTGTGTGTGGAGATTACCAAGAACAATGGCGGCTTATATCATATTTTTCTTTCCCAAACAATATCTTAACGGTGGTTTCAGGGCTATATATATATATATATATATATATATATATATATATATATATATATATTTATTCGAGTTGTCATCAATTCATACATGAGTTGTCATCAACTACTCCTGCTAACGTGATAATGCCGCTGGCTTTGGTAATTCTGATTGTCCTCGTTCTGCAGGGCAGGGCAGGGCAGGGTAGTATGTATATATGGTTGAAATTTTGTTAGATGTTCACGGACTGGAACTGGAGCTGATAGTATATTTGTATGTATGTATGTATTTATTTATGGGGTCCAAATCAAACCCACCACACCGAAATTAAGACCCAACTATTTGGTCTGGTCACTCACTACTCTAATCTTAGAAATGCTTATAATTGTACATATCATCATATCCATACGTAAGTACTACTCCCTCCGTCCCAAAATATTCCGTCCCAAAATATTTGACGTTTTAGGAGGGGTTTTTTTCCCCCAAAATATTTGACGTTCTCCCATCTCAAAAATATTTTGCCATTTATTTTCCTTCTCTACTCTTCCTTCTCCACCCTTATTAATGCCTATTTTCCTTCTCCACCATTTATTTTCTGCTCGGAGCAGCCACCGGCTTCAAAAGCTGCAGTCGAATCGCTACCAACAATGGCCGATGGCCGTACGAAGCTCCAACAATGGCCGATGGCCGTACGAACAATGGTCGTACCAACAATGGCCGTCGAATCGCTACCAACAATGGCCGATGGTCGTACGAAGCTGTGGTGGTCAGATCCGGCTGATAAGAGAAGAAGAAGAGTTTCAGATCTGGCCGGAGAAGAAGAGTTTCAGATCTGGCCGGAGAAGAAGATTTCAGATCTGGCCGGAGAAGAAGAGTTTCAGAGTTGAGAATGGAGACGAAGACAGATCTGGCCGGAGAAGAAGAGTTGAGAATGGAGAAGAAGAGCCGGATAAGATAAAGTTTTAATTAAGGGTAAAATAGAAAAATTGTTCCTATTCTTAATCTGTGTGAAAATATGTAGAACGTCAAATATTTTGAGATGGAGGGAGTACTAAAGAATCCGGCATATGTCGGAAAATTCGATTGAAAATGATACTAAAGCTGAAAATATTTATTAAGGGAAGACCCACTAAAAGCCCTAGAAATTCGATATAACTTCATTCATTCCGGACAAATCTTTGTTGCTCAGTCTTACTACATTTTAGTAGTAGTAGTGGAGTACCACCCATTTATGAGCAAGTAATTACTCAATTAATTTAATAAAAGCTCACTATTTATGATACATTTAAAAAATATATATATAAAGTACTCTCTCCATCCCATTATATTTGACGTTTTAGAGGATTTTTTTCTTCCCAAAATATTTGATGTTTTACAAAATCAAGAATATTTTGCCTATTTGTTTCCTTTTCTACCCTTCCTTGTCCACCATCATTAATGGCTATTTTCTCGGTTTTCAAAAAACAGTTCAAATTCTATTCTTTAATTATGAGAGAAAATTAGGAGAGAGAGTGTGAAATCAAGTTGGGTGTTAATGGAGAATTAAATAAGATCAAAGTATTAATTAAGGGTAAAATAGTAAAACTACATCTATTCTTAATCTATGTGAAAATGTCTAAAGCGTTAGATATAATGGAATGAAGGGAGTAATAATTAAATAGAGCTCCCTCCATAACATTACTAATTGTGGTAATTACCAATCTATCATCCGAAATGGATTGGTGTACGAAACTCTGACCACCTTCAAATATAACGGCCTCGCCAACAAAGGATAGCACGTGGGAATGATGGTCCGGCACATTCTATGTCATGCGGTGGCCACGTGTCATCACGAGGCTAAACACTGCCACGTCCGCACCTGCATTTTTTTGGTCTCTTCTTTCTAGTCCATACCATACATACGGATTGTGAGTAGTTAACATGAAATTTATTTTTGGATAAATTGGCCAATTGATCAATAAAATATTGACACGCATACGAAACTCTATGTGTGTCAATATTTTATTGGTCAATCAACCAATTTTTTCAAAAATAAAATTCATACTAACCGAATTCATATATACGGATTCTATTGACGGTCAACGGATCCATATAGATATAGATATAAGAAAGACCACCTCGGGGAATAAAAGAATAAAAAAAAATATCCAGCAAGCAAGCTAGCTAGCTAATTAATCGGGAACATTTGTAAGAAAGAAGAGATCCAACACGGGCGGACAGACAGAGAGGAGAGGGAAACCACCTCTCAATCAACTAGTCCAAACCACAGTCGGTCGGTCCATGCACCAGCACAGCAGCAGCTGCAGCGGCGGTTTATGATTGGGATTTGTGCTTTCAAGTGGTAATCCGATTGCAGTTTTGTCTTGTGCTGGTTTACCGGGTATTTGGAAGGATGGGAGGCGGTCACAGAAATACCTACTCTGCAAATCCCAACGACTACAAACTTCTTGAAGAGATTGGTTACGGTGCCAGTGCGACTGTATATAGAGCGATCTATCTTCCCTCCAATGAAGTTATCGCCGTCAAGTGCCTGGATCTCGATCGCTGCAATAGCAATCTGGTTTTCGCCCTTCCACTCTTTTTATTAATTCCTGTCCATCTGTCTATCTGTATGTACTGTGCTACGATGCATGTTTAGTTGATTTGACTGGAGCTGACTTATATTTGAGATGTTTGTGATTTGGATTTTATTTAATTCACTTGCTCAGTTTCCGATCTTCTGAAGGTTTTCATCTGCTTGACATTTCTCTGTAGCTCCCTTCCGATTCTTTTATGATTCTGGGTTGTTGATTTAGTTTATATAATGTGAGAATTCATATTCTCTAAGATTTGGGAATAATTTATTTTCTTATTTAAGCCCTCTCCCATTTGTTTCTTCACAAAAAACCAAAAAAAAAGAAAAAGATTGAACTTTTAAGTGCTCACTCTCATACTGTCTCCTTGTGTTAACATAAAGGGGTTTGTGTGGTAGCTTGGTTTTCTCTTGACAAGTTGTGTGTCAAGATATCAGTTTTGTACCTTAATGACGGTTGACATTCCCAATTCTAATACAATGAACTTTGTCATTGAATATTTCTAGTTGGTTTTTTATTTGAAAGCTTCTAATTTATATTCTATCAGAGATTATAAAGCACACAGCTTCCTATATCGTTGCTCAACTAAATAGCTAGTAAGATGCCCCTGGTACCTCTCTTTAGGTTGCCTTTGCCCTGATTTCTTATTGATAACAAAAGACCACAAAGGTTGTCTAATGTAAGACATTAATGCTAGTACAGAATTTCTGCCTTTCTTACAAATCTTCCCTTTTAATTGCATTTCTTGTGATGGGAAACTAGTAAGGCAAGGTGTTTTATTCCGAAAGAGAGACGGGCAGTCCTCTCGTGTCCGGATTTGTTACCTATCTTTATTCATTCCATTTAATTCTTTTTTTGTTCATGCAACCATTCCAATTTCCAAAAATATTAGGAAAAAGATGTAGTAATGTCCCCTTCTCCTTTTCTTCTTCTTTTGGTTTTTGTTTTCACAAGTGTTATGCTCCCTAATTAACTTGAATGGATAGATTTTTGAGTGTTTTATTTGATTAATGGTGCTCTGTTACAGGATGATATTCGTGAGGGAAGCTCAAACAATGAGTTTGATAGATCACCCCAATGTAATAACGGCATATTGTTCATTTGTTGTTGACCGAAACCTTTGGGTTGTGATGCCTTTCATGGATGAAGGTTCGTGTCTACATCTCATGAAAACAGCATACCCAGATGGATTTGAGGAGTCTGCTATTGGTTCTTTCTTGAAAGAAACTCTCAAGGCCTTGGTATACCTACATCAACATGGACACATCCATCGTGATGTTAAGGTTAGTTGAATCTGGTATTTACACACTATTGCAAAGATGAGACAATTCCTTCTCGAGTAAAAATATATAGATGAATATGTTTCTTAATTTAACATTATTTTTGCAGGCTGGAAATATACTTCTTGATAGTAATGGGGTGGTAAAGCTTGCTGACTTTGGTGTTTCAGCTTGTATGTTTGATAAAGGTGATAGGCAGCGATCAAGAAATACTTTCGTGGGAACTCCATGTTGGTAAGAGTCATTGGCAGGGCAGCTGATATGTCTTTCCTCCCTTTATATAGCTTTGTTTCGATTTTTATATATACTTTACACACACATGCACTTATATATATGTTCTTATTTATAAGATCATATTATCACTTATTTGTAGGATGGCTCCAGAGGTGTTGCAGCCAGGAAGTGGATATGATTTCAAGTGAGTGTTCTTCTATAACATCAAAATCCAATTTTCTACTGTACGTGTCTTTCGTCTCTTTTTACGTTTAGCACTACCCATTCCACCCCCATGGAAAGACCAGGGTGCCGGAAAAAGGGGGGGGGGGGATGATGTACTTTCATGACCTCTATACAATTAGAAGTACTAAATGGATTTGGACAATAGAATAATAATGCAAGAGAGGAAAAGGTAATGCATGTCTCTGTTTAAGATGACATTTTGATTTAGATTCAAGACTGTACTAAAGATGCTATCAATTCATAAGTTTCTCATCTCTAGTTATTTGCAATGTTGATAATTGAATTTCATGGTTAACATTTATTCCACGTGAATGCTAGACCACTGTTTAAAACCCGATGGAATAAAGATGGAAATCAGGATGATGGTTAAAAGATGAAATAGGAGAATAAAGTGAAACCTATTAGTTAAAGTGTGGATTTGAGTCCTTCTAGACACCCCTTGACGATTCTGTAACACACTATTTTCACTTTAACTAGAGTTGGAATAATTACATCAACTGAATTTTGTATTCAATTGGAAGTGTGATAATTTCCAATTTTTATGAAAGTTCAAGGGTTTGGAGTTGCAAATAGTACACTGTACAGTAGCATAGCACAATTGGCTGATTCCATAGTCTATGTTGGGAAGACATGATGCTCCCAAAGAACCCTTCAAAAGTGATCATAATTAATAAAATCACATGTTCTTTAACTTTATATTTAAATTTAAATAGTCTATATTTTTAAATTTGAACTACTTTGGATAGGAGTAACAGTTGCTATATGCACATGGCATTTGCAGTTATCCACATTTATCCTGCAATAAAGGTCTCATATGTGGATTCCGCGAACTCCATATTTAATTTTAGCTTTGTGGATTTCCAATGTAGCCAATTTTGTTGTTTTTCGTGCAAACATAGTTAAAAGTAGTCTGTTTATGTCTAGGGATCCTTGTGTTAACTAGGTATAAATCTTGAGGACTTGGATTTTAAGTAAGACAAGGACTTGTGATTAGTCAAAAAAAGGTTGATAGACTTTTAGATATTCTTTATTGGGCATTTGCAAGTCTGTTGAGGTGGACCGTCTTTTAACAACTGTTTCTAGTCAACGTTATACTTGAATATTACTCTTACATTATAAACTCTTGTGCCATCAGTGACTGAGTTTGACCTTTAACCAATAAACAGAATGACGAGAACCTGAATCAATAGGAATAGGGAAATGATATATAGTGTGAATCTATGTATCAGATTTTTTGTTGCCAGTTACGTGGATAAGTATTAGCGGTAACTCTTTTAAAGAGAAGTGTAATATGGTGGGTTACCCTTATAATCCTATCCAATCCCATATATTGATATATTTCACAGTTATAATTTGGCAGAAAATTTTCTCAATACATAGCAGGACTTATAGGAATAACCTACATGTGCTTATAACTACTTACGTTTCATCATACAGAGCTGACATTTGGTCATTTGGAATCACTGCATTGGAATTGGCACATGGTCATGCTCCTTTTTCAAAATACCCTCCAATGAAGGTACAGTTCTACCTGCGTGAACAATGAACATATGAAGCATCTGTAGAATGTCCCTAACTCCCTAACTGGCATAATGGCGGCTCCTTTTATTGAGACTTCTAACTTTGTTTTCTGTTCTCCTCCCATAGGTTCTCCTAATGACCATTCAGAATGCACCTCCTGGACTGGATTACGACCGTGATAAACGATTCTCCAAGGTATTATGTTCTTTTTTTGCAAGTGTGTTTATGAAGCATTTTTTTGTCTCACTATTTACAGATGAAACATTTTTGATGGGGCTACCTGTTTTAGAAGTTGTTCAAAACTCTGCACCCGTTTCTTAGCACTTTTGTATCCTTTAATAGATTGATAATTACAAACATTCCAGTTGTCAACAGTCCTTTAAAGAAATGGTTGCGATGTGCTTGGTGAAGGATCAAACAAAAAGGCCAACTGCAGAAAAGTTGTTGAAGCATTCCTTTTTCAAGCATGCTAAGCCTCCAGAGCTTTCTGTAAAGAAACTTTTTGCAGACTTGCCACCATTATGGAATCGTGTGAAAGCCCTCCAGGTATACCTTCATATATTTATACTACCATTTCTTGCTTTCGATTGACTTAGTATTCTCTCTAATGAATTTATGAAAATTATGCAGCTTAAAGATGCAGCACAATTAGCTCTGAAGAAAATGCCTTCAGCAGAGGAAGAGGCAATATCACAGGTTAGAGGCATGATTTGAAGTGAATACTTAATAGGTCACTCTACATGTGTTTAATCAATAGGCAATTTTAATCCTGTTTTGTTTTTCCTCTTGGAAATATATTGCACCATCATTTGAGGACAAGAATTACAGATGTTATCATAGTGTGTAATCTGAGTAATTTACGGAGACAGTAATCCTCATTAAAGGGGCACTCACATGCATTATGTAAATTCTTGAACATGAGAGGATGTAATCTGTACTACAGATACCGAGATACGTATTCATTGACTTACAAAAATAGAGAAAGATTTGTGGGAGGTAGTTGGACCTTATTCTCTGTAAACTTTGTACATTCTTCTCGGTGAAATAATTGATTGGTACCTGAGGCCCCTTGAATGCTTCTTGCTGCAAAACTTGAGCAGAACCAATAATTTTAAAAAAGGAAAAAAAGAGAGCACACAGGATTTTTGATATATGAGTAGTATTAGTACTTTTAATTCTTTTGTCCTTTTTCTTTCTTATTTTTATTACCTTTTGGTGGTAATATCTTGCTTGTCCTTGTCAGAGTGAGTACCAGCGAGGTGTTAGTGCCTGGAATTTTGATATTGAGGATTTAAAAGTGCAAGCATCACTGGTATGTATTTTAGGATTTTATATTTTGAGTTTCAGAAATACTAATATGAAAATAGCAATCATCTTGAGCAATTTGATTTTTTCTAGTTCACCATGAATGTTATCTCCAACTTTTTGGCAGGTGCAATATGATGACGAATTACAAGATAGTAGGGAAGGAGGAGGTGAAAGTATGAAATCTTATGTTAAGGTTGGTGATTTTTCTTTTTTACTTTTAGTTGACTCTAAATATGTTTTTGTATGCTAAAGCCCTCCAAGCTGCTTTGGATACTCTACCTATATCTCTAATTCCTCTAAAATTGAGATCAAAAGGAAATTGGGGTGAACACTGATTGTTATTACCTGCAGGATGCATCATTTGGATCTAGTTTAGGGAAATTGATTTCCACAAGTGACATTATTCAGAGGTAAATGTTCAGTCACCTGAAATTACGATACTTGTAGCCTCATTTTAGTTTGTCAAATTGATTGCAGTATTTTCTTGTCCATTAAAATCACATTACGGAATCTGGGCCTATAATCAAAGAAGTTCCTATAGTTGTGACAGTGAGGACAACTAGGAATCATGTAAATTACGTTGTCGATCTGTGTCACTTTGTTACCAATGAATGCTTCTTGTAGCCATTGATGCAAGACAATAAATTGAAAAACAAAAAATTATGAGAAGGATAGATTTTTTGCCTATCTCGGCAGAGAAATCGAACTCCCACTTCCCACAGAGATAACTCACATCCACAAACAATAGAGAGCAATATAACTCATCTGATATGTAAGTTATCTTCTGGGGGATTACAAGGCTGTTTAAAAAGAATAAAACCCTAATTTTACTTGGAGAATAAGAAAATTGCTAAAGGACTAAAATAACCTTACTAAATAATTAAATAACCTAATCAATATTAAAATTTTAAATTCCGATTACTAAATAAAATATATGTTGTGCCTCAAATTCTAATTTGGGATTTCAACATTTCCTACGGACTTTGGCTGTATGGATCTGTTATGTTATTTGGACCCGGTATATTTTTAGCCCAGGTATGTATATGTTATTATAACTAGAGTCTCAATATTATCTTCATTCTCAGATTTTAGTCGCTTTCAGAGAGAAAATTTGAGTGTGTTCGGGTTTTGGGGTGTCAGAGTTCTATTCACAGCGTATTCTTCACTATTTGATATAATAATATCTTCTGCCTCTCGCCCATTGTTTTTGCTGATTTTGAATTCCACTTTAATTTTGTGTTCTTGTCTTCAATTTCACGTTGATTTCTGTGTTTGGCCATAGTTTGTTGTAGCAATATCTACTTATAAGATATAATTAGATATTGCTACAACAAATATAAATATAATTTTCAGCTTCTTTAACTCTGTGATCCTCATCAGTCATTCTGTAATGTTTTACATAAATCATTAGAATTCTGAATCACAAATGATATATTTTCATAATATTTGCTTTGAGATTTGTTCAAATAATTATGTAAGCTTTACATCAGTTATGCTCATCTGCCAAGTGTATTTAGTTGGAAAATAATATTTGAATGGTGGACAGTATTAAATACCAGTTGGCTCAACTGCTTTGGAGAAGGTGAAACAAATTATTTTAATACCTCCACTTTTTAAAGTACTTATGTCCCAAATTTAGACACTTTTTGAGAATCCAACAATTAATGATTATGCTTTAAAATAAAAAAAATTCTCATGCTAATCTTCAGAACTACGAAACTTACTATAAGTTACTTGTATAACAATATTTTACACTATTGCAAAACACCAACAAATTCATTATCTTGACCTCTCAAAGTGGACTTTTCTCTGCGGCATATTATAACAGAAACCCAAGTCTTGTTCACAATGGAACCATGGAAGGTAATATGTAGAATTAAACCTGAATACTTGAAGAACAAAAAGATATGAATTGATTATTGGGCAAGAGGATATCTAACTGAGAAAAAAAGCAAGATACTTGATTCTATGAAGGTATTCATCTATTGGTAATGCAGCAAACCTACACAAACATAGTAAGATCGTTATCTTATCAATGTAGTTGTCTCTTATACTTAGACGTCTCCCAAAGTGCTGAATGCTGATAGCTGTTACGCAATTACTAATTGACTGTACTATGTGGTTCGAATTTTTAACCATTTTCAATCTTATATCTACAATTTTAATACACTATTATTTAGTGAACAAGTAAGTGTTGATGAGAAGATTGGTCTAGTGAAAAGCGGATCAAAACTGGATCTACTACCTTCCACCTCAGAGAATGATACAGCACAGTCCAAGGCTAGAACTCCAACTGGGAGAAGTCGTCAAACCCAGAGTGGACCTCTCGTAGCTGGTGCCGTTCTAAATCATCCAATGCCAGAACGAATGCGCAACTTAGAAAGGTTTGTCATCATTCAATAATTGCTTCTTCTGTTTTTCCCTTTCTTTTTATGTTACGTTGCATTGATTTGGGCAATGCTGCAAAAAAGGTTAAATACCTTATGTGCATATGTATCTCTCTCTCTCGCTCTCTCTCCCCCTCCCCCTCCTATTAAGTTTCCTGTGATCTGTCTCTGTGACACTATATTTAGGACTGTATGCATATGTGTAATAATGATTCCTTTCTTATGCTTAGGGGTGAGTTTGAAAACCAACAACCAGCTGAGAAAGCCCACCGTGAGGTGCGGAGAGCACCCAGCTTTAGTGGTCCATTGATGCTTCCAAACCGAGCTTCAGCAAACAGTTTATCAGCTCCAATAAAACCATCAGGAGGTGATAAATTTATCTTATTGCAGTGAACAATTACCCATACTGCTACTATAGTGATGGCTGTTTGTTAGCCAAAGGTGAAGCACTAGCTAAGAATTGTCGTATAATAAATTTTTGTGCAATATATTCCTTCTATTTTAATAGGATACAGAGATGAGGACAAATCAAAGGCTAATCTTGTACAAATAAGAGGGCGGTTCTCAGTAACATCAGAAAATGTAGATCTTGTTAAGGTACAGTCACATTCTTAAGATACTCTGTTTTATTAAACTATTGAAGCTAACCTAAATATGTACCTAGGATATTCCATTATGTACTGTTCCTCGACGATCATCTCAGGTAAGCAGCCAATTATCGAATATTTCTTTGGAGTAATTTCAGATGGATTTTGGTTCTACCTTGATGTTGTATTCATGTTATTTTTAGGGTTCCCCACTACGGAAGTCTGCTAGTGTTGGTGACTGGATGTTTGATTCTAAGCAAATGGTACATAAGCTAACCTATATGATGTTATATGATTAAATCAAGTAGAAAGTATAAGGCTTTGCTTGGGAGTTTTTAATGAGGAAAAAAGAAGAGAGGGAAAGAGAAAGGAAGAGTTAGTCATTTTTTTCTTGGATATAAAAGAGGAGAAAGTTACTGTTTTTTGTTGCTTGTATGTTGAGAATAAAAAGGAAGGAAAGGAAATTACGTCTATCAATCTCATTGCTTTCAATAGAGTTAGAAATTATTTCATTAAATAGTCTTCTTCCTTCCTCTTTCCAAAGTGGAAAGAAAGAAACGAGAGGAAAGTGAGGGTTAATGTATAGATCATAGAAGCTTTCAACGTAGGCCCGAGGACAAATCTTTCACTCACTGAAAACTGAAAACTGAAAACCGAAAACCTGTGACTAAATTGCCCTGAAGACGGATGCAACGGGAAAAGTGGCATCTCCTTTTCTATTTCACTTTCTTTCCTTGTTAAAACTCGCAAGCATCATAACTGGAGAGAAACTTTGGCTCTTTCTCCACACTATTCTTTTCTCCCAAATTTAACTCCCAAGCATGGTGTAGCAATGTGTCACGACCAGTCGGTGCTTCATACCTTGTATCACTGCTTGAATAATTTGTTATCACAATACATAATACTGTTCATTGTTTCTTCAGCCTGTCGGTCAACCACCTAAGGAGATTAACAACAGTAATTTACCTGCATCAATTTTCATGCCCCACCTTCAAAACCTTTTTCAGCAGACATCGATTCAACAGGTAATTAAGACTTCTACATATTTGTTTGGTTCAGCGTTTGATTTTTGCCTATTGATGTTTGGCCTGAAGAAGTTGATATGAGAAGTAATGGAGTTCTTTTATAATTGCTCTTGTAATACCAGGATCTCATCATGAGTTTGTTGAATAGCTTGCAACCAACTGATGTTGTAGATGGTGAGCTGAAGATCGACCTATCATATATAATTCAAATATACTGGTTACAAAGTGCTATTCTGTTTGTACTTTGAGATGCATGAATGGGGTTATTAATCAGATTAAATATTATGATATTGTTTCAGCTTCTCCAAATGGAAAGTTACCCCCACTACCTCGCAGTACAGAGAATAACGGAATTGTAAGTGCATATTTTTATCCCGGGGTTTGCCTTGCTTTATGAGTTATGTATGACCTTCCTTGAGAAAATCTCTTTGGCAACTCAGTTCTTGATTACTTTAGAAATCCAGTAGCTAATATGTGGTTTGTTCTCTGAAGTGTCAACTGCACTCTATGAACTTGATTATATATGTGACCTTTTTATCCCAGTAAAACCAGGATTTCAGGAAAGGCCTGTGAATACTGAATAGACCTGAACTGTGGCATGATGTACACAATGTGGCAGCCCTTTGATTCTGACAGTTGATGTCAGCACAAACTTATTGCTGTACCAATGACCCCTAAACTGCACATCTTCTTGTACCGTAATACTTCTCAATACTTTTGGGAAATTTTGATTTGAAGTTCCATTAATATATACCTGTACCTTGAATGTGGAGTCTCCCATCTTTTCTTCTTTTTATTTTCTTTTTGTGGACAGAAAAAGAAATTATATAGAGAAGAGATAATAGGTGGAAGGACAAGTTGTCCTCCAGGAGTGAAAATAGAAAAGAAAATGTGTCAAATTTCTCACTGAAGTAAAGTTCGCAATCCCTATGAATGTGTAATGGCCAAGTTAGAAAAGCTTCCTAGGTCGAAGTCCAAAGTCATATTAGGATAGTTACTCTCTTCCACAGAAAATGGGAGTGATACTTGTAAAAATCTTAGTATTTCACTTAATTCATACGCCATAGAGAATCACGAAAAAACAACTGTTAGAAGATATGCTATGAAAAAACAACTGTTAGAAGATATGATTTTGGCAGAAGATATGGTTTACATAATTATAGTTAGTCATATCTCATAATTAATGTGTATACGTGACTGTAAATTAGAGATTACCATAAATATACTTCTGTATATAAACCAATGTAATTGAGACAAAATTAATCAAGGAAGTGATAATCAAACACTCAGTTCCTTCTTTTATTCATGGTATCAAAGCACGATTAGCAGAAAACTAGTTCTTAGTTTTTTTTTCTCGTTGCCGTTTTTATTTTCCTTTAGAAACCTAGTAAGACAAGTTTGTATGGAAAAATTGAGGTCATAAAAGGACTATACTTTGCCAGGCGACCACCACCGTGAGAATCGCGTCTCGGCACTCCAACGCCCCAGCGCGCCTCTTCTTGGCGCCACACGCCTCCTTACGCTTTCTGGCGTGGTAACTCCTTTGCCGATGTAGCTTGTTCGGGAATGTTCACCTCTCTCTCCTCTTCCCATTTACAGTAGTTGTGCCTTGGTTGATTTAGGTTTCTTCAATTTTAGGTCTTCCTAAAGGTGTTTTGTTCTGGGATAATTCACTGCAATTTTTTTTGAGCCTTTAAATCATCCTTATTGATACTTCCTTGGATATTCTTGTTGCTCTTATTACCTTATCCTGGCAGAATCTAGTTCAATTAATAGTAGTGGTACTCCTGAAATAAATAAAGGACTGTTGGTTCAAAATCATCATCTGAACTCTACCTTGGTTCTTAGTTCATTTAGTTGGATGGAAACAATTATCTAACTTGGTCTCAAGCATGCTTGGTATGTCAATTGAAGCTAATAGTATGCAACATTTCATTAATGGTACGACAACCATTGCTTGCCTGGCGGTGTAGCCAAGAAGAATGGAAATATGATAACTCCATGGTGAAAACATGAATTTTTAATTCAATGGAATCTAGTATGCGGAGTAGTTACATGTTCTTGGAAACAGCCTATGAGCTTTGGGAGGTTATCTCTCAAACTTTCTTTGTTTCTGGTGATATGTCTAAGGCATATGACATTTGTAAAAGAATCCGTGAGCTAGGTCAAGGAGAGAAGACCGTGGCATAGTATTTTGCGGACATTAATGCTCTTTGGCAGGAACTTGATCATTACCGGGTGTTTTCAGCCAAATGTCTGGAAGATCCAGCTGCTTATCAAAAGTTTGTTAGTGAAGATAGAGTTGTGAATTTCTTGGCTGGTTTGAATATTGAGTATGATCAAGTTCGTGCACAGTTGATTGGTCAGACATCTTTTTCATCACTACGAGAGGCTCATGCTAGAGTCCAACAAAAGGAAAGTAGACGTCGGGTAATGGTTCTAAATTTAACCCTGTCGACTGATCATCCATGGTTCGTATCCTAAGCCTGACTTTTCCATTCAGTCTCCTGTTGAGGAGTCCTGCGAATGTGACTACTGTAGGGAAAGAATCATATCAGGGATGGGATCACTGTTTTAAGCTTCATGGGCGTCTTATAGGGCGTGGAGGTCGGTCTGGTCGTGGATCCTAGGTCTATATGTCTACTACACCACTTCCCGTTGATGCATCCAGTACTTCAGAAACCACTACTGCACTTACGCCTGAGGAAATCTCAACTTCGGAAATTCTGTTCCAAACCTACTTCTCGTTATGCCAGGTATACATTCTTGTGCTTTTAATGTCTCATCAACTTCCCTAGTTGGATCATAGACACAGGTGCTTCCGAGCATATGACCGGGTCCTCCAACCTCTTTACTTTATATACGTCTTGCTCTAGAAAAGACAAGGTTCGAGTGGTTGATGGTTCCCTTTCTTCTAGTTCTGGGAGTGGTTCAGTAGTTTGTACTCCTTCATTAACATTATTATCAGTTCTTCATATTCTTTCATTTACTGCAAATTTATTATCATCAGCGTCTTTCCGAATCCTTATCTTTTTGGTAACTTTTTCCTAACTTCATTATATTTTTTCGGACTTGGTGACAGAGCGAAAGAAGATTGTGATGGTAGTGCGATTGGCGGACTATATTATTTAGATGTTCTCTAAATCAACATGTTCTCTACTCGGCCTCTTGATCTACCTCGACTCAACTGACTTTTCTCCATCAATGACATCGACGTTTGGGACATCCTTCTTTTTAATATTAGAGTCTTTATTTTCATCTTTAGTTAATCAATGTAATAAAATTCGTTTTTGTGTGAATTGGGTGGGTTTTTTCGATTTCTAGGTTACTTAGAGCGGTTTGAACGGTCGATTTAGGACAAAACGAAACCGGTTTGGTATCAGTACAAAAAACGGTATATATCGGTTATTCGGTATTGGGTTAGGGAAGGTATCTTGGAGGTTCGGTACGTATCATACCGAATCGGTTGTACCGGTTGAGCATATTATAATTTATAGCCCTCCTCTCCATTTGAATCCTTGAGATTTCAATTTTGCTTCCCCGAAAACGAATTAATTTTTCTCAATCTTTCAAATTCCTCTTGAAACTTCGGTGATGTTTCCAAGTCCGACCAGCTCTCCAACGATTTAACTTCATTTGCTCTGTTCTTTTTTAGATTTCAAATTTGCTTTGTTCTTTTTCAGGCAATTTCATTTTGCTTCATCCTATCCCAAATCCTCTTCCTGACTATATTTTATTCCCCAATCTTAAACCATCCTTCTCGCATATTTTATCACAAAGAATAAAAACTTATTGTCCTCGATAATTTATAGTATCGACACAAGGATAGTAATATCATTTACTTAACTTTTGTTTTTCCCCATCTTTTTTCATTTTTACCCCTCATGGACTACTGAATACCAATGCCTTTGGGACATCAAATTCAATCAGCTTTGGGTAATCGGTTTAGTTTAGTTTCTAGTCTTTCTTTAATTTTGTTTGTTGTATTACCTGAGTATGCTCATTTTGAACTTTATGGGGAGTAAATTTTATTCCTTTTGGTCCCAAGTAATTTGCCACTTTCAGCAAATAAAATTTTAAAAAATAACTCATTCTTCAAGAAATTGAGATTCCCCAGTGACTTTGTAATTGTTTTCTTTTCTGTTTTTTTTGGGTGAACAGGGAGGTATTATTGGAGATTATAAGGGCATAATTGGTCATCTTTTTCTGGGTGAGCAGGGAGGTATTATTGGAGATTATGAGGGCATAATTGGTCATCTTTCAAAAAGAGGTGAAATTTCGGCGGTTTTTACCAGGTCTTAGAACCGGTCCGATAATTAAATCTGCAAATCACAAATCTGGGTATTAGTATCCATTTGAGTAAAAGCAGAATAGGTTGATGCACGTAAATTATCGATGAACACCCCTACTGATGTGTGGGGACCCTCTCTGGTTGTTTCCCATTCTGGTTATTAGATGGTTTGTTAGTTTTATTGATTGTCATTCTCGTGTCACTTGGATTTATCTTCTTCGTTCCAAAAATGAGGTGTTTGATTGTTTTCAGGAATTTCATAAAATGATTCACACTTGATTTGAAGCTTAAGTCAAAATTCTCTATAGTGATAATGGTCGTGAATATAGTAATAATAATGCTTTCGCATCTTATCTCTCAGCATGACATCATTCTGCAAACCTTCTGTGTCAAAACTCCAGAACAAAATGGAGTGGCGGAAAGAAAAAATCGACACTTACTAGAGGTAGCCCGCATTCTTATGTTTACCATGAGCACATCTAAATTTCTATGGGAAGATGTTCTAACTACTGCATTTCTTATAAACCGGCTTTCTTCTAGAATTCTTGGGAACAAAAGTGTTCTCTTTTCTCTAACACAAAACAAGTCCTTCTCCTTTGTCTCGAGTTTTTGGTTGTGTGTGTTATGTTCATGATAAATCTCCCACTCGGGGAAAATTAGATCCCAAGGCTCTTAGGTTTGTTTTTATTGGGTATTCTCCAACCCAGAAAGGTTATAAATGTTATCATCCTCCTTCAAACAAAGTATTTGTCACCTGGGATGTAACTTTTTGGGAATTGGAACCTTTTTATTCTTCCTCACCTTCTGCTCAGGGGAGGATGTTATTGATGGGGAGAAGTTTCCTCCCGAGGCTGGTATTATAAGTAGTACTATACCACCTTATCCTATAAACTCTTCTTCTTGTACTGTTGTCGTCTCTGATGAATGCCCTGAAAAAGAATGATACATGAGAACTAGTTACTCTTCCTTATGGAAAATCAGTTGGTTGTAAATGGGTATACATAGTCAAACAGAAGTCAGATGAGACAGTTGAGAGACTCAAAGTCAGACTAGTTGCAAAAGGGTATACTCAAATCCATGTGATTGATTAACAAGAGACATTTGTTCATGTGGCGAAGATGAACTCTGTTCGTACCATAATCTCATGTGCAGCAAACTTCGGCTGAGATCTTCAGCAATTGGATGTAAAAAATGCGTTCGGAGGAGGAAGTATATGGTTTGTAAGTTACGAAAGGCTTTATATGGTTTGAAGCAATTTCCCAGAGCTTGGTTTGGTAGATTCCATAAAGCAATAATAAGATTTGGATACAAGCTGAGTCAAACAGATCATACTTCTATTTGTCAAACGGATAAAAGGTAAGAGTACTATTTAATATTGTGGTGAGGGGATAATAGAGAAAAGATAGTTAATCCCAAATCAAGACCGGTGACGATGAGTTTGAGATCAAAGATATTGGTCCTTTCAAATATTTTCTTGGTATTGAAGTTGCAAGATCTTCTAGTGGGATTTTTCTATCTCAAAGGAATTATGTACTTGATCTTCTAACAGAAACTGACATGTTGGGATGTAAGCCTGCTGATTCTCTTATTGAAGTTAATCATCATCTAGTAGGTGGAATAGGATTTACGGTTGATAAAGAAAGATATCAACGTTTGGTGGAACGATTGATATACATTTCTCATACTAGACCTGATATATATTATGCTGTGGGAATAATGAATACTATATGCATGATCCTTGACATTGTCACATTGAAACTGTCTACAGAATTATGAGGTATCTCAAGTCTGCCCCTAGGAAAGGTTTATTGTTTGCACCACATGATCATATGAGAGTTGAAGCATTTTTCGACGCAGATTAGGCTACTGTTCATTTGTTAGAAGCAATCTCATTACTTAGCGCAGTAAGAAACAATCGGTGGTGACAAGGTCTAGGAATATCGAGCTATCGCCTTGGGTATATGTGAACTAATGTGGCTTCGAAGCTTGCTAGAAGATTTGGGTGTTCCAATTAAAAGGCCTATGCAATTATTTTGTGATAATAAGGCAACAATTAGTATTGCAAACGACCCAATACAACACGATAGAACGAAGCACATCGAGATTGACATGCACTTCATTAAAGAAAAGTTAACTAGTGGTCTTATTTGTCTACCTTTCGTCAAAACAGAACATCAACTTGCTGATATTTTGACCAACGGTCTTAGTAGTAAAATGTTTCATCCATTATGTTTTAAGTTGGGTATGCGAGACCTATACACCAACTTGAGTGAGAGTCTTAGAGGATATGGTTTTGGTAGAAGATATAGTTTACATAATTATAGTTAGTCATATCCCATAATTAGTGTGTATACATGGCTGTAAATTAGGGATTACCATAAATATACTCGTGTGTATATAAATCAATGTAATGACAAAATTAATCAAGGAAGTGATAATCAAAAACTCAGTTCCTTCTTTTCTTCAACAACACTGTCAAAGAATCTTCCCATCCTTATGAGCTCCAAAATCCTAAAATAGAATGTCAAATTCGTGCCTAATTAAGAAACCCCCAATCATAGAAAACCAATGACGTCAACCTGCTGGAAATAAATGAATAGGAGTTGGGAGTGGGCCTCATCCCTGCAGTTTAAACCTTTATATTTTTCCCTTGCAAATTGAACCTTAAAGTGCACTTAATTGGGTCATTTGACCTTATCTTCAAATTTCTCTATTGAATACAAATGCTGAGTTTTAAAATGCAAATTTATGTCAATATGGAAATGTCATGGTCTAAAATGCTACACGATTTTTAGGTTTAGAATTTTGAAAAAAGGTTAAATTGGTCCAATTAAGTGTATATCAGGTTCAATTTTTTGCATAATTTTTTTTTGGATTTGAACTACAATTTAGCAAAATTCTAGGTTTCACTTTGCATTAACAGGAAACGAGGCTTTTTGGCCTGCACATCTGAAGCATATCATTGGTATTGAGTTTCTTAAGAAATGATGGCCAAACGAAAGCCCTTGTTATATATGAGACTATCGTGATATGAGAATTGGAAGACGAGGATGGTTAGGTGGCCTAGTAACAACGAGGTATGACTTATATGAAAAGATACCTTGAATACAAAGTCCACGAACGTCTGTTGGGGGGAAGAATATAAGGAAAAAAGAGTTAAAGAACTTCTGTTGGGGGGAAGAATATAAGGAAAAAAGAGTTGGGGTGGAAAAAGAATATTGTACCTTTCAGATATGGAAGAGATAAAAATTTCATGAAGGTCCCTACGTGAGATATAAGATATAATCTAGGGATATGTGATGGGACGGTAGGTAGGTAGAATGGCGAGGAAAAGCTATAGACAAAGACAAATTATGAACTTGTAAACCTTACACCTTTCTGAAAATGAATAGGTTCATGATACATACATTAAAAGAGATGAGAAAATAAGAATAGCCTAAGAAACGATTTTTCAGGGACTAGATGGGATCAATTATGAACCTAGCTCGCGTTCCAATCATCATGATGAACATTGATCTTATTTCTTAATGAGTCTCTGGTTTCGCCTTTGTGGGTGTCAATCTGCAAGCATTCTCTAGTTATGATTCTTTGGTAAGATATGTTAACGTTTCTCTAATGATTCAGCTAGTGGGCAACAGTTTAGGTGAAGGTGCTTATTTTTCTTTGGATGGTCATATAACCTTTATTTTTGCTCGTCTTTTTAGTATTATCTCCTATAGTATTTTCTTGTTTCAGCTCCCTGGTTGGCTTGGCTGATACTGTGTAGTTTTTTCAAATAGCTTGAAAAGGAGAGATGGGACACCACATGGTGGGTTGGAGTTTGGTCTATTGACCTTGATAGGAGGGATTTTTATCTCATAAATCTGGTTTCTACAGATATTTCTGTGATAGTCAAATGGTTAAAGTGTTTCCGAGTTTTTTTATGTAGAAGTATTTTATGATATATTTTGATGATATATTAATGAAGTAGAAAATTTACAGTTTGTATATATTATAAGACTTTTGAGTGTCATCATTTTGTTGACCCTTGCATCTCATTTTAGAGAGGGAGACGGAAGAAAAAACTTAAAAGGTTATAGAAATAAGAACTATATTCCCTCTTACTTCATTTTGGATTTTTGGTTGTCCCCTTCCTCTGGGGTGTCTGACAGTTTGACATGGAGTTTAGTATGACAGGAACACATTTACATATCATACTTTTATATTTATTTCTACTACTGTCAAAAATATAGTAGTAAATATATACAGGGGGGACCGATCCATAGCCAATGTTGTAAACTTAATATTATCCTTACAACATATCTCAATTGTTCATTCGCGGATCGAACGATATCCACACTTTAATATGGGGAAGCCCACAATTTAGTTCTGCGGACGGAGGCCCACTATGTCAATGTACAAAAATATCTCTTTTTAAAAGTAATCCTCATCCGCATAACTAAACTGCGGATTGAAGAGCTTTTTTTTTAGTCAAATTGGCCGGAATCATTCTCTGTTTCGAACAAAGTGGTCGAAAAAAGGGGATACTTATAGGATCTTATGCTCTTAGGATACTAATTAATCTTTGCATAAT